>CM053785.1:908723906-909323906 GCA_028749045.1 Cupressus sempervirens
TCAAATTTGAGTTTTAGAAAAGGTTGGGGAGGGGGTCACCATATAGTATTCAATCTAGCTATAGTTATAGAGTTGCCAAAAAACTTGAAGGCATATGTGATGTTCCAAGCTAGAGCATTATTCTAGTCACTAATAGAAGGGGGATTAAGGGAATATTTCTACTTACTAATAGCTATATTATCTTTTATCATATTAACAACAATGGATGAAACAACATCAATCATTTGTTCTTCCTCCCTAAAAACCCAATTGTTTCTCTCTTTTCAAATTCCCAACAAATATTTGGTAGAGTTATATTCCAAAGTAATCAAATAAGGGGATGGATAAAGGAGCAATCTTAGTTTAGGATAAATTATTGTAAATCATTCATAAACACCCACGATAGAAAATAAAATTTTAAAAAATAGAGTAAAAACACCCACACTTCCCTAGAGAACAAACAAGAGAAAGAAATGTGCTCAATATCCTCTTCCTTATCTTTGCAAAGGTGACATCTATTAGGAATCTTGAACCCTATTTTCCTGAGATTTTCAATAGTTAGGATCTTACCATCTAGAGTGGCCCACCAAAAGAAGTTTATTTTAGGGAGCAACTGTCCATTTCAAACATTCTTCCACCACTAGGGGGTGGTATCATTCTTGATATGAAATAAAATATGCCAATTCAATTATGAATTTTCCAAAAACATATTATCTCATTCAAAATTGTCCTCCTTAGGGAATTGTTTGATTGTAGTATCATTTAAGATATTTTTTAGTTCAATAGTAAGTGGTTCCAAGTAACTAGGCATAATTACTTCATCCAAGAGATTACACCACTTCCTCTTGGGGGTAAAGTAGTCACTAACCATCTCACAAAAAATGTAATTTCAATCTATTCATGAGATGAAAGAATTTTCTCATCATTAAGGGCTTCCCTCCCCAAGTCAATTATCCCCCCATAATATTATTTTATTTCCCTTTCCCACTATCCACCTAAGACCATCCCTTAGGTGTTTTTTATTATCAAATTGTTCCTATTTCAAAGCCCACTGGCCAATCATGGTCACTTAAGCAATAAACAAAAGGAGTGTTGTTATGATATTTCACTTTCATAATATCTCCCCAACCAAAAAAAATCATAGAAGATGCCACCCAATTTTGGTGATGAAATCTCTATTCAGGTCAATGAATCTTCTAATTCCCAAACCTCCCTATTCCTTAAGTCTTGTACACCATGTCCCAATTAACCAAGATAAAATTATCATTCTCCTCTATATCAGTCCAAATGAAGTTTCTCTAAATTTTCTCAAGGTTTTTCCCATACCATGGGAAATGTTAATAAGGAGAGGAAGTAAACAAGGGCTCCTTGAAGAGAGGCAACCAAAAGATGGAGTTTACCCATTCTACCTAGAACTTTCCCCTTCCACCTAGATAATTTATTCTACATTTTCTCAAGGATAGTATTCTAGAATTGGGTAGAGACTTCCTTCACCATTAGGGGCAGACCCAGGTAGGTGTCTAGTGGACTGGTAGATTGAAACCTAATCATAATAGTTACTTTTAGTTGAAAATTAGGGCAAGTATTAAAAAAATACATTTTAATCTTATCATATTTAATCTGTTGGCCAAAAGTGGAAGCATAACCATCCAAAAAATTTCTCCAATTCCCGGCTTCTACAATGAAAAAGAAGCCAAAGAGGAAGTTATGATCCACAAATTTTTGGATAACCTTGAGAGGCGAGGAGGTGGCCACTCTAACCCCTTTAATTAAGGTTGAGCTAGCAAGATAAGTGAAAAATCTTCCCAAGACCTTAACCATCATTATGAAGAGATAGGGGGATAATGGATCTCCCTTTCTCAATCCATGACTGGCTTTAAAGAATCCCCAAGGTGTACCACTAATAAGACCAAGAAGTTCACATATTCCCCCACTATCCTGATTTAATAAATTCTTTATTGAATCCAATTAAATTCACAACCTCATAGAGAAAAAGACCATTCAACTTTATCATAAGCCTCTGAAATGTCTAATTTTAGAGTCATTCTTGGATTTCATTGCTTTTCTACTGAGTGAAAAAAATCATGAGTAGTTATAATAGCATCAAGAAAAAATTTTCCCAAGATAAATCCTTTTTGAGGAGACCTAATGAAATTACACAAATATGGCTTGATTCTATTAAGAAGAACCTTGAAAAAACTTTATAAGTAGTGTTGCAGAGACTAATAGGCCTAATATTAGAAATAATTCTAAGTACTAGAACTTTAGAAACATATAAAATATATGTTTTATTTATCCTCCTTAGGAAATGACATGTTTTGAAGAAGTCCCTAGTAGCTCTAATCAAATCCATCTTTATGAGGACCCAGAAGTGTTTGAAGAAGGCTAGAAAAACACCATATAGATTAGGAGCTTTAGAGGATTTCATGAAAAACATAACCTTCCTAACCTCCTCCTTAGTAATAAGGCCAACCATAGCATCATGCCAACCATAACATCATTATCCCTATTGGAACTAAAAACTTTGAAAGGATTTTGGTCATACCTTGCTTTTTTTTCTGAAAATTGACCCCTTATAAGAGTTTTTAGTGTGTATGTACATAGATGTTGTTTTGAGGCCTATGATATATTTCAAGTGCTCCACACATTAATTTCAGCATATTCATCGATCTTAGGTTGTTATTTTAAGGTTTTGAGTCATTTGATGAGATGTCGTTTTGTGCACTTGAGAATTGTGCAAATTTTCCCAAGTGTTAAACTTGCTAGTAATGTCAACTTTGCAAGTGTATACCTTGAGCCTTGTTGTTTTTCATGAGGTACTAACTTAGGGTCTTTTTTACTACATATTTGATAGTTTAATTTTCAAATTTTTACCCCCCGAATTCTATTTTGATATGATTTGTTCATCTCCTTATAGTGGTGTCAATTTCATATTTGCATTTTGCACTTGTCTAGGATTGTTTAGTAGTCAACTTTAAGGTCTTGTAGTTTAGGATTACGATTGAAAAGTGCCAAATTGTGGTTTTTTTGTGTTTTTTACTCGATAATTATCCTACATGTTGAATTTCATGTCCCAGTAAGATTATTTGGTCACTTTTCAAGACCAATTCCAAACACAAATTGTTCAGATTTTCTAAGACTGAATATTGTAGTCAAGACTCTAATTTGAGGTTTTATAATTTACCACCCATTGAGTTTTTTGAATAAATGGTTATGTCACTACATTGTAATTATAAAATGCATCTACTCTATATAATTTGAAGCCCCGATGAATCAATCTGATAAGTTTTCCATGCCAATTCTAGTTACAAAAACTTAAAACTACCCAGTTGTCAATTACGACAATTACTGAGTAATCCTGTTTGACTGACTATAAATTTGACCCAGTTAACCCTATTGAATATTCCTTATTTTTATTTTTTTCATTCCTAAGGTTAGAGACTTCCTAAGTTCTAGATTTGGGAATTTGACAAATCCATTTGATCAAATTTAAAACATAATTCCAAATGCAATTTCTAAAATTTTATTGTTGATCACATTCATAAACTTTTTGGAATCCCTATTTGCAAGGTCATAAATATGAATCTATTATAGATGATATCAAATGGATTGCACCTCTATATTCTATACATGAAATAATTTGATTGAATCAATTTTCAAATCTTGACCAATCTATTTGCATACTTTTCAAAGCTCACCCATTTGCAAAAAAAATATTTTATCATATTGTCCAGTTCTGCAATTTTCACTAGCCAACTTTTTCAAAATTTCCTAGTTATTAATCATAAACCTAAAATGGAGCCATATACTCTCCATATAGGGAAGAATATGTGCCCAAATTTTCAAGCATCCAAGTGGCCATTTGCCTAGTTTTTATAATCAAATCCAAATGCATTTTTTGTATTCTAACATGTTTGGATGCAAATCAAAATTAAATGGGAAACTTTGTAAATTGATAACTCATAATCTAGAAGTCATCATAAGGTTAAAGTTTTCAAGATGGAAGCACTCAAACTAGGGAACATGATTGCAATTATCATTTCTTAGTTATTTGATTTTGTCAGTTTTTAAGGCCAGTTATCTAGGCAGTTGCATTACTTTGCAAAGTTAGCTATGTTATAGTCGGATGAACAAATGTGACCTAGTTTTGATTGGATATGACAGTGGAATTTCCCAAAGGTTTTCAGAGAGATCAATTTCTTGAAATCAAATTTTTTTAGTCAATCCCACTTGGAACCCAACATGCTTCTTCAAGTCATGATTTGATTACCTAATTGAAAACTATTGAAAGCCCAAAGCATTTCAATACTATAAATTAGGTGTGCAGAGTTTTATTTATACTAGATAGCGATCAATATTTTTCAATGTGTTCAAGGTTCTAATATTGTGAACAAGTTTGGGATACAAGGTTTGGAGTGAATGAAAAATTTTATATGCACCACTAAGGTTAAATGTACATACTCTAATTGAAGCAATGGGAGCTTGCTATCAAAAAATTGGGGGTGGCTCGATAAAAAAAAGTCATGTTTTGAACAAATATTAAGCTAAGATTTCCATTTTCATTTGATAAAGATGCCATGTTTTCCATAGTGATATTCTCAACCATGTTAGGCATGTCTTGAAGATGAATTGTTTCAATTTATGGTCAGGGCTACGTAAAAAATATTGCTTCTTTTTCACTCAAGAATCCATGTGTAGGGGTGATAAATTGAGTGTCTAATATGTTATCAAACAAGTCTAAGGGAATTTGGGTGTCATGTATTTCATGGTGTATGTGTTGCATTTTTTTTAATGGTGTTGCTAGCTCAAAGGAAAGACAAACTTTTAGCATGTGAGTATATCAACACTATTTCCAAAATTGATTGTCTATCAACACAAAATGGAAATAATTTTGAAGTGTATGAAAGGTTTGGTAGAGATAGTTCTGATTTGGAAAGGAGTTGGAAGGATTGGTCAATGTTTGATTGAGTCGACTCTTGCTTATTTCATCAACATTAGAATAGATTTCAAAGGGTCACTTTGTGTAATGATATTATGAGAAGATAACACAAAATTTCTTAATACCACATTACAGGGAATTAGTTTTATGTATCCAAGCACAAAAATAGAAAGTTCCAAACATGGAAGTTCCATGACTATCGTACCCAATATGAGACACTAATGCAACACCAATAAAAGGAAATTTTGATCAAATGTCATGGTGAGCCATGATGACAAAGTGATGACATGACATCTTGTTAGTATGAATGTTGATGATATTCCTTTGGGGGAGTATCTTAAGCATTGGAGAGTATTGACATGTTGTGCATTCATGACTGTGTTTCTCATTAATGTCAACATAGCAATAAGTCTGTGAAGACTGATAGAGTAACGGACAAAGATCTTAGTTGTATGGACAATCTCTTGATTGTCTGGTGATGCACATTCATGGACATATTCTTCACTATGTCTTGATGATGTGGTTCAATGCACAACACATAAGTCAAAGATGTACATCAGTTGTACCATATTTATAGATAGCAATACAAAGACAGAGTACCTAAGAAGTGGTTTCTAATGTTTGTGTTATATCCTTTGGTAGTGATATAATCTTTTGGTGCACCGTCAACCACTAACTTATGATAGCCTGATGATAACATCAATGGATGCACAAGCCCTATTGTTGCACGTGTGAGAAGTTGTATAGATAGTGCTATTGTAATTGTACATTAATTAATTATCTTATTATAATTAATTGGGAAAGCCTCAAGGTTGACCCAAGGAATTATTTTGAAGATATGGTATAAAGGAAAGATGGTTTCCTTGTTTATAACATGATTCTAATATTTAAGTGTATGTGAAGTGTGAAAAGAAGTAGAGTCTTTACTAAATGTGAGTAAGAAATCCAAGGGATTATTGGATGAGAGATTTGTGATCTGATTACAAGATTGAAAGGAGCAGAAGTTTGGTTGAAAGGATAGAAAGAGGAAGGAGAAGTACTATTAATTTCTATTATTCTACAAGGAATAATACAAAGATCATTTGGACAGTGGGTTCATTAACCTTTCCCTTGAATTTTTTTGGGCATTAGGTCCAACTATCTTCCACAACTCCTAACAAGGTTGACACAACTCTTAATAGGGTTGGAATCTCCTAACAGCGATTCAAAGTCTCCTAACAAGAACTTATATGTACTTTATGTTGTTGTTGACTCCTAACAGGGTTCATCCTTCAACAAGGAATATTTATATGAGTACATCATCTTATGGGTACCATCCCTTCCAGGGTTTTCCCTCTTATCAAAGGTTTCCCTACTTAATGTATCTAGTGTTATTATGCATGAGTATCTTGTTGTGGTTTCTCATTATATTCATCATATGGTTAAAGTTTAATAAGGTTGATAATTGTGATAATAATTGGATAACTGATTCACCCCCCCTCTAAGTTATATCAATGGACTATATATTCTAAAAATTGGTTCAGAGCATTAGGTCCTTGAAGAGAAAGCTTAATAGATTTGGGATATTAGTGGTGAGTTATTCCAAAAAAGATAGTCCTAAGTCTGATGGAGGAAATTTTGGCACCCAAAATATGGAGCTTCTTGGTCAGACATCTAAAATGTGTAAAGAACTAAGCATTGAGTTTCAAGGTCCAAAAAAAACATGAAGATCAAGGAAGGTATTGATTTGCTAATAGAAAGAGAGCCAAAAGATATGGAAATTTTTGTTTGTTGGACATGTGAATATTTTGGTCATTTTTCATCAAGATGTCCTAAGAGAGTAAGAAAAACTAGAAAGAATTTTTTTTTGATAAATATGAAGAATTTAAAGCAAGTACAAAAAATATTCTTGAATGACTATGACGATAAAGATAATGAGCCTAAATTGGTTAAGAAAGAGGAAGTAGTAGAAGAGATAGCTTTGGTAACTATTATTAATCTAAAGGCTAACCATTAAAATGTGGTGTTTATCATTGAGACTAACAATGAATTGCAAAATGGGAATCAAATGAAAGAATATAGATTTGAGCCTAGAGAAGAAGAAAGAGTTGAGTTGACAACTCCTAGTAGATGTATATCAAAGGAGATGAATGAGCAAGGAGAAGTTGTAAGGAACAAGGTCAAACTTGTGTGCAAAGGATATTCACAGCAAGAAGGAATAGACTATGAGGAGTCATGTGCCCCTATAGCTAGAATGGAAGCAATAAGAATGTTCTTGGCTTATGCAATGAATAATAAGTTTAAAGTATATCAGATGGATGTCAAATCAGCTTTCCTGAATGGAGAACTTGAAAAAGAGGTATATATTGAGCAGCGTGAAGGTTTTCCTCTGATAGAAGACAAATATATGGTATGCAGACTTAAGAAATCTCTATATGGGTTGAAGCAAGCACCTAGAACTAGGTATGAAAGATTGTAAAAGTATTTGACAAATCTTAGATGTGTTAAAGGTACAGTAAATAATAACTTGTATTTGAGAGAAATTGAAAATGGCTTGTTCATAATAGTAATATTTGTTGATGAAATAATATTTGGAGATAATGATGAAGCAACTGATAAGTTTTTTGAAGAGATGAAGAATGAGTTTGAAATGAGTATGATAGGAGAAATGAAGTTTTTCCTAGGATTGTAGATTGTATAGAACAACGATAGTATTTTCATTTCACAAGCCAAGTACTTGAAAGACTTGTTAAAGAGATTTGGATTGGAAATTTGTAAGCCTGTTGGTACACGTATGATAACTGGTCACAAGTTATCTAGCAAGGATGAGACACCTACAGTTGAGCAGAAGAAGTATAGATCCATGATTGGAGGTTTGCAGTAGCTGACTCACACTAGGCTAGATATAGCAAATGCAGTTGGGATTGTAGCTAGATTTCAAGCTAATCCTAAGGAGTTTTATTATGCAAAAGTAAAGAGGATATTTAGATATTTGAAAGAAACATCTGACTATGGAATATGGTATGATAGATCGAGTGATTTCACTCTATGTGCATATATTGATGCAAATTGGGGAGACAGTATGGATAACAAAAAGAGCACCAATTGTGGAACATTTTTTCTTGGAGGTAGATTGGTTTCTTGGCTAAGCAAGAAACAAGATTTATCTCACAAAGTATAGAAGAAGCAGAGTATAAAGTAGCAAAAAATAACTGTAATCAAGTTATGTGGATTAACAAGATGCTGAAAGATACCGGAATTGAATTTATAGAATCTGTTATCATATACTGTGATAACACAAGTACTGTAAGTATGTCTAAGAATCATGTATTGCATTCTAAGACTAAGCATATATCTATTAAGTATCATGTCTTAAGAGAGAAGGCAATAGAAAAAGAGATTATATTGGAGTATGTGAGTAATATAGAACAAATAGAAGATATCTTTACGAAGCCCTTACCTAAAGATACTTTTGAGTACTTGAAAGGTGTGCTTGGGGTTATGCCTCTACCTAATTTTGAGTAGATGATGCAAAGATTGCATCAGTTCAGTGGCACAGATCACTAGTGTTAGATTGGATTGAATGTTGATGCTTCCCATATGGGGAAGTATCTATGAGGAGCTAAGTCATTGAAGACTTGTGGTATATGGTATTTGGTATTTGGTATTGAATAGTGTCTTTTGACACTTGAGTTAGTTATACATTGGAGTAGTAAATTGACATAATGAGGCCTTTGTCATTGATGTCAATGGGGGAGATATGTACATGAAAAATACCCTCTAGTTGAATGGGGGAGAGAATGCATAAGAAAAGTATGAATGGGAGAGAAATCCCTACTTTACTAGGGAGATTTAGAAAGGAGGAATATCTCTATGGGGGACATATGTATGGTAAGTTTTTTATTGTGAACAACTATTATTGTTCCTAAGAATATGTAGAACAAAGAAGTGTTCTACAGGTTTTCAAATTTGATTGATGAAGAGAATTTGAGAAGATGAGAACAGCATCAACAGCAACAGAGTACTATTTTCGTATTCTTGAAACTTAGATGTTTTTCATCTATATTTCCATCAATTCCAAAGGGGGAGATTGTTAGCATGACTGTTGATGATATTCCTTTGTGGGTGTATCCTAAGCATTGGAGAGTATTGACATGTTGTATTTATGATCTTGTTTGTCATTGATGTCAACATAGCAGTAAATCTATGAAGACTGACAAAGTAACAGAAAAATATCTTAGTTATACGGATAATGTCTTGATTTTATGGTGATGTGCTTTCATGGACATGTTCTTCACTGTATCCTAATGATGTGGTTCAATATGCAGCACGTAAGTCAAAGACATATGGAAGTTGTACCTGATTTACAGAGAGTAGTACAAAGACAGATTACCCAAGAAGTGGTTTCTAATGTTTGCATTATATCCTTTGGTAGTGATATAATCTATTGATGTGTGGTCAACCAATGACTTATGACAATCTAATGATGACATCAGCAGATGCACAAGCCCTACTGTTGCATAGGTGAGAAGTTGTATAGATTATGAGCTAATAGTGTTATTGTAATTGTAAATTAATTAATTATCTTATTGTAATTAATTGGGAAAGCCTCAAGGTTGATTCAAGTCATTATTTTGAAGATGTGGTATAAAGGAAAGATGTTTTCCTTGTTTATAACATGATTGCAAGATTGAAATGTATACAAAGTGAAAAATGGAGCAGAGTGTTTATTGAATGCGAGTAAATAATCCAAGGGATTATTAGATGTGAGATTTGTGATTTGATTACAAGATCAGAAGGAATAGAATTCTGGTTGACAAGACAAAAAGAGGAAGGAGTAGTACTATTAATTTTTATTATTCTACAAGGAATAATACAAAGATCATTTGGACAATGGGTTCATTGAAATTTCCCTTGAAGTTTTTTGGGTAGTGGGTCCAGCTGTCTTCCACAACTCCTAACAGGATTGGCACAACTCCTAACAAGATTGGAATATCCTAATAGAGATTCAAAGTCTCCTAACAGAGACTAATATGTATTGAATGTTGTTATTGACTCCTAATGGGGTGCATCCTCTAACAAGGAATATTTATATAAGTCCATCATATTGTGGGTACCATCCCCACCAGGGTTTTCCCACTAATCAAGGGTTTCCCTAGTTAACATATCTAGTGTTATTGTGCATGAGTATCTTGTTGTGGTTTCTGATTATATTTCTCATATGGTCAAAGTTTAATAAGGTTGATAATTGTGATAATAATTGGATAATTGATTCCCCTCCCCTCTTAGTTATATTGGTGGACTATATATTCTAACACATCTGATTCAAACTGATTGAGGAACCAACAGGTACCATGTGGCATATGAACCAAGACTATGATTTTCTAAGGGCTGACACACATGGTGATTATTTGTATGATTGTAGGAGAAAATTGGTTCCACAAAAACCATGGCCAGATTGGGAAAAGGAGACAAGTAGTAGGCAGAGCCCACATGGAGAACCCAAAGTGGGGTGACACATTATGCCATGAGATTAAAGATTACCTATGCATAGATATGAAAGGTAAAAATGGGCTACTGGTGGCATACTTATGAATGAGATCCCATCATTTATAATTTGAGATGGGGAGGTGGACGGTGCCCAAGGAAGATTGGGAAGAAATAAAGTGCATCTATTGCAGTAAAGGATGTGTCAAAATGTAATGGAACTTCATCTTTGAGTATGCTAACTACCAAGATATCTAGAAGTAGTTTGAGGATAATTTGAAGGAGGGCTAATTATACCAGATTTTTTAGGAAACAACACTGTATAAAATAATGAGTTTCTTAAAATAGATTCATAATAGGTGGGCTAAAAGAACATGAAAATGGTCCTGTAGGCTGACTAGTCTCATGGACTTCATCAAAATACCTGCATTCATTCATTCAGTCATTCATGGTACAATGATGTGAGAATGTGCCCTTTTGACATGCGGCAAAAAGTTCATGTGTGGTCAGTGATGAGGTGGCACCATAATAGTCTAAGCAACTAATAAAATTATGACATGGGGTGACGTATGCAAATTTCATGCAATAGTGTAAAGTGATGACATGGCAAGATTACTCAACATAAAAGTAAGCTATTTGAACCAATGGTAGTATGACACATGTCATTGTCTTTGTTGACTGCTTTAACCATTGTTGTGATGTGCACAATAGATTGATAGAGCCCACTTGTACTTAAGCAAAAAGGAGTTTTAAATAATAAAAATACTATCGTCATGTATAGGAAAGTATAAAGTGGTTACAATTATAAAGGAGAGAATTGTGTGGGGCTCATAGGTAATTGCTAATAAGGAGAGGTATTTAATTGGTTAAGAGAGGACCAATTAGGTAAGCACTCTGCATAAATTTTCAATGGGCTTGCACAATATAAAGATGTTTTTATACAAGTGGAAGTTTGTTTTTTTTTTGTTTGTTTTCTAAATATTGAAAAAGGGATGAACGTGTTACGAAAGAGGGGGAAGAAATTATGTTGCAAGAGAAGAAAGAAAATTGCCAGTTCACTACAAGAAAACAACAAAATTCTTTCCTTACAAAACTGAAGCACTACAATGATTCAAGATGCAAAAACAACCTTATATAATAATAATCTTTTATCGTGAACAAGAAACATCAACACCAACATCAAATTTTGAACTTCTATGATATCAAAATAAAACTTAAACATTTGTGTTTCCTCGTGAATAATATGCTTTTAAAATATTGCCAAATTATAAATTTTCCATATATGAGTAAAATAGTCTATCTCTTTGAGTCAGCCATAGCATTCTTATGAAGACCAAACCCCAAAATAGCTTGTCACCAACTTATAGCTTGATCAAAATAGTAGGAAGATATTTAATTACCCCAACCCATTTTTTCCTAGCCCATGAGCAATCCCAAAAAATGTGGATCAGGCATTCCCTCTTATGGACAAATGAATAGCTAAATGGTTGAACCTTCATAACTTTCAATCTTACATCCACTAGTAATTTATAATGCAATACTTTCCAAGTCAAAATCTAAGCATTAGCCTCTAATTTGGACTACCAAGCTTGAGCACTAGGTTTTCTCCATGTCTTCTCTATAATTTTACATTTCCATTTCAAATTCAATTTTGGATTTAATAGTAAATTAGAAAGAAGCTTCAAGTACACTTGTTTTAGTGGGAAGTTGGAAAAAAGATATTTAGACAGCCCCAACTAGTCTTTAAAGAAATTACAATAAAGAGGAGTGCACATCTTCATCAGTAGTTCAGCAGACACCAAAGATTTGAAAAATACAAAAAAGCCTCTATAATTGTTGGTTAAGCCAAAATTATAATGTATAGTATGCCAAGTTGTCCAATCTAGAATATTGAAATTCAAAATGTGCCAAAATTGTTAGACACCTTTGTTAAATAGATAAAAGGCTTGTCTTGGGAAAGCTACAACTAAGGGCTAGTCATAATACTAAACTAGCTTATTCCAATAGATGGATGAAGATCCAAAGCTGAAGCCATGTTGCAATGAATTACATTCCCAATTTAAAAATTTGTAAATGTGTTGCCAAGTTGTCCAAACAGATTGTAAAGGAAAAGAAGCTTTGAGAATAAGAAATGAAGCAAGCAAAATCTTATCTAAAAAATCAACTTTCTATCATTTTCCATTGTAAGAGGCCATTAAGATACAATAACGAACCAAAATTTTCCATGGTTCATCCTATTGGTGTTTGAAACTACTGAGCAACAAAATACTCAATACCAAAATGATAATACTCAAATAACCTAAGGATTAGCCAATTCCCATTGTCAAGTATACAAGTAAATCATCTAGACCCAACTTTAATGAAACCAAGGATGGTTTCTTACTCTTTAGGCCCTGCTAAACCAAGGTGGGTATACCTAAGGATGATTTTATTTGCAAACTATGGTATGAAATTATTTTAGTTTTGTTCTGATTCTCATCTTTTAACCTCAAGCACATACACAATTTTTCAATTTTCTTTAAACATTTCAAAATAATATGCATCCCGTATAAGCAGATTTGGTCATAATTCTCCTTGAGTTCACAAGTGTTCCTGGAAACAACCGCTACCTAAGACCCAAAAAATTGAATGTAAACGAGTGGTGATTAGCACTATAACTTTGAACCAAATAGAACAAGAATAATTTTGAATTTATAATTGATTTTTCATGTGGAGGTAGAATTTACTCTCAATCATCTTTGATTTATATGACCAATACCTTATCCGTTGCGCAAAAGGAATAACTTATTGGCAAGTGACCTTGTCCAATTAACTTGTAATTGAATCTATCAACTATAATCACCTATTTCCATTTTCACATGATATCCTCTTCATAAACTCATGAATTCTATTGATTTATTGAAGCATTTACATAATCCAGTGAATTAATAGCAACAATGCAACCAATATACATCCCATCCAGAATGCATTCAATCAAATGAACATTATTCAAATGATCTCAAAATTAATAAACTCATGAAATGGAGACAGAAAATAATGACACAGATCTGATGTAAATACCCTTTTGTATTATCCCTTTTGCTGACTAATATAATGACCTATAAAAACTCAAGAAAAGAACCCAGAAGATCATATTGATTCTGTGTTTCTATTTTTCATTAGAAAAGTACATGACTAAAAATAAACTCAAAAAAACTACAACATGACTGGACCGACCGTATTTTCTTGAAAGACTCAAAATTATCAAGTCTCGGACCATCACAATGCCTTGAAAACTCATTTATATAACATGAGTTGAAACAAGCAAAGGGAAAATGTGATTGGTAAGTGTCCTTTCAAACAAGAAAAAAAACACCATCGGAGACAAAAATGAGTACAACAGAATGCCAAGCGCATCAAAAATTCTTTGGGTAGGCCCATTTCTATTACTGCCGCAAATCATCAACTTTTAATTTGTCCCCTACTATTCCGGATCTTCAGAATATGTGGCTACCAAACTAGCCAATGAAGGGTTATCCTGTGGTGCCTCCAAATCATTTTTTTCCCATGGATTTTCATTGCTTTCATCTTGAATAGGAAATATTACTTTTTCACCTTCTTCTTCTTTTAGATCTGGTGCTGATATGTCAATGATCTGCACCTCACCTTTTTGTTCTTCATCATCATCTGTACCACCTTCTTCTAACTACTCACCAAAAGAAATATTTGCTATCCAGGTGTTAAATTGTGCATCATTAGGCCAGTTGAATTGTAGGATATCATCTTGCTTCTTTAATATATAGTTAGCCTCATTATCAAAACCAACAAACTCTTGTCTCAAAGAATTAAAAAAAATTGGACTTTAACCAATTCCTCTGTCGTGATGGCCCACCAGGCATGCCCCTTTTCGTTTACAACTCTATTTATCCTTGTGCAGAATAGGTCATCCAATTATTTACTCCATTCATCCTTATTTTTCAATTTATTCTTTCTATCCAAGGCACAAGGAAACAAATCAAATTTTTGATTCTTGTACTTGCTTAAATAAGAAACTATTTTCAGTTGCAAAGCAATTCTCCTATTATCAAAATCTAACAGGTCATTAGCAACATCATACATTTTTTCAATATGGTCATGGGAAGACCTTATAACTGAATAACATAAAAGGGTGATTTCTTTCTCCCTTTTTCCCCACTTATTAACAATAGACTTGAGGGTTTCATCATGGGTTTTTAGTTCCTCCCATACACTTGTTATTCTTGCTAACTGACCATAGAACAAGGGCCATTCAATTTTATCTACTAAATACATTAGAGCCTTTCTAAGCTTATCCTCATATTGTAAATTTAGGTCTACATGTAAGGCCCATAGCTTGCTTTTCTCTTCTTCAAAATCCTCAGCTGTGTAATATTCTGGCCTTTTGGGTGTGTTTGGTATTTCTACAAGGGGGGTGGATTTAAAAGGTTCCACTGGAGGATGGGGGTATGTTATTCTTGGCTTGGTGGACTTCCCCATTAGCTTGTCTTCAAGCTCAATTCTCCTTTTTACCTCCTTATTATAGGCCTCAAGAATTGTTTCATATTTACTTTGTAACTCAAACATAGTCTGTTCTTCCTTCCCAGTAGTGGCCAAAAGAAATTTGGATGAATCCACATTCTAGTGTGCTGCCTACACATGTGAGGTATCAGCAACCCTTCTTACAATTATGTTTCTCATCAATCCAGACTCATTTGATTGTGATGGTGTGGCTCTAGATCCTCTTGTTAATGACCAACTGACCAATGCAGCTTGATCCTCAACAAATGCAATTCCCTTGAAGTCCTTTTTATTGTGATCTTGTAAATTCAATTTGTTTGAAATAGAATTGAAAACTAAGGCATCAACAACATCCCAATTTGATAACAATAAAATGTTAGATGCCTTCACCATTTGTCTCCCCTCCTCGGGGCTTATATTCTGAAATTCTTTTATTATTTCTTCTTTTTTTTATTTCTGGATAGAAGCTTCATCCATTTCTGGACGCTCTGTTTTTAACCTTTTGCATCTCTCTTCAAAAATATTCATGTTTTCCCTCCATGCAAACCACTACAAAGCCCTAGATCTCACGAAGCTGTCATTAGCCAAAAATTGATGACTTGCCTGTCCTAACATAGGGTCCAATTCCCTACCTCTATAGTCAGCTATTTTTAGATCCAAACTTGGTAGGGGAGGTTTTGGAGGGTTGCCCTCATCCAATTTTTCTTCTCCCTGTGATCTCATTTGTTCAATCTGCTCACCAGTGAGTTGTTCTTCTCCAATCCTCAAAGGGGATTGAGTGCATGAATATTCCTCAAATTGAGGCATCTCTTCTTTAATTACCTTCTACCTCTTGGGACTAGGTTCATCAGGCCTCTCCTCAGGTCTGCACTGGTGGATCCCATTATTTTCTTGCCCTTATCTACACGAGCCCTTTTATTTTGAATTATAGTGTAACCAAGCTTCTTTTGTACAATTATTTGACCAGCTCCTATATTAGGAGTGAAAGCCAACCTCCTCAAGACCTCTCTAGCCTTATCAGGATAAGAATCAATAAAAAATTATTTCTTCTCATGCATAGCTTCCATTTTTTCAGGGAAGTTATCATGAGCTTATTTATTTTGTCAACCTCTATATTAGCATTATCTAGAGGACTATATTTTTTATCAAAAAAATGAATAAATTCTAAAACCTAGGAATAAACTCTCCATTTTTATTTTTTAGTTTCCTATTCTTGCAATAAGAATTCATTCCTTATAATTTCCTCTAGAAAATATGAATCATGCTTGACTTGTCCCAGCTTAATTCTATGCCTCAAAGTCTAATTAAAAATCCCTCAGAATCACAAAAACAGGGATGGGAGACAACCATCATATACTGATCCAAAATTTTATGCAAAAAGAGCCAACCCCCTTTGGTAATCACAAACTAATGGGCCACTATGTAGGTAAGGAAAATTGACCCTAGTTTCCTTTTCAACAAAAAACATTTCTTCTACTCCTCCTAATTGCCACAAAACTTCAGCCATTCCTACCTTCAAAGGTACTTAGTAAGGCAAGACATGAGGACTCCCTTTAAACCATATATTCTAAAAACTATAAAAACATGGCAAGGAGTGATATCTCCCCAATTGTGTGAAACTTTCAAGTTATGAGGTTTTACCATAGGCCTGAGGAGGTTCATTAATACCTGAGGAATCCTGGGATTGTCAGTTAATATGAGGCATCTCAATTTAGAAGCAAAATACCTATCAAATCTAACAAAACTGGCATTATTTGCATCCCAAGTCATTTCTGAACTCCACAATTGGACTGGCAGTGTTTCCCCATTCTCCTCTCTGTTCAATTCCATCTCATTACCAAAATATGTCACCCCCTTGAACAAGAATATATGCATAAATAGAGAATAGTGGCCAAAAGTTTTCTCCACTTTTCCCTTCACAATTCCAACTAAACTAGTATGAATTTCTTTAGCCAAAAAGGAGGCAAAATCAAAGATAAAATCTACACCAAAAGAAGAAATTTGAACCATCATATACATAAGGCCAATGGGCATGAAATCCTGCTCATCCTCACCAAAAACACAGCACAGGGTCCTGTATATCTCTACAACCCGAGAAGTGAAAAGACTCTTCTTAAAAGGTTCCGTAGAAGCTGCAGTAATTACTGGCATAGTTCTTATTGTATAAATGTGTGCCCTCTATGCACCTCCCCTAATCACATCCTTCTTTGCTTTGTATTCGTTTTGTAGTTCTAGCAGATTAATTGGCAAATGGTAATCTAACAATGGTTCTAGGTGAAAAACCTCTCTAATTTCTTCAGGACTAATTGAGATCAGAGACACACCATCATTTCTTCTCAACACCCTAATAGTTTGGTCATGATTCTTGGCAATGGCTTCAAGAAAATCATAATCCATGAAAACACTTGGAACTACTAGCTTTCCCAAATCAAAATTCTAGATGTTAGCATGCGGGGCAAACAAATTCCTCTCTAAAAACCACTTTTTAAACAAGAAAAGACTAGTTTTCCTAGTTGTTACATCCCTAACCTAGTTCCCCTTGTCATTTAGGCCATCAGTAATCTTAAGCCTAGGGTTTAAGGAAATTAACCTTTTTACTTGTGCAAGCTTGATGGTGGATTTTGGGAGTAATTCTAGAAAATCGTCATGGACATTCCTATCCATATAATTAACTTGCCCAGAAAATGCTTTCTTAGGAGGCATCTTCGTCATAATAATAAGAATCAGAATGCTACAGAGGTTGTATATGAGTACTTACTTGACTTGCCAGACTTGTTCTTCTCTGAACCTCTGCAATTGCTCTCGAATAGATGAGGAATTCTTCACATCTGTGTCAGGCTAAACATAATATGATCAACAGGCTCTTGTGCTCAAAAAATGTGAAATCTTTTTTTGCGTGAGACTAGAACTAATAAAATCTCCTGTATTATACTCTATTTTTCCCACATGTGAAGCTTTCATTCATCATAAATGTGTAGAATAGAAAAACAGAGTGGCATCACACTTCCTTTTAAATTTGCATCGTTGATCCTTGAAAAATCCTATGATCTAGGAATGAAAACTAGGCTGACTCACTTTTCTTTTTAGCACACTAGCAGTCAAACCAATAAACTACTTCCATCTGTAACTTTCCTTCAATGCTAGTGTTTCAATCTAGGCCCACTGATGACTGGGGACACATGCCATCAAGTTGCTACCTTGCTATAGTGAGATAGCGATAACCACTGATTTTGCTTTGATCGTGTGGTAGACATTTGAAACAAATCTTAAGAGAACAATGGTGGGCCCCTTGTTCACTAGCTCACTATACATAATCTTCACACATCTTTTCATAGTGATTTAGCGAGTATTGTTGATCCATGCTTGATCTGACGATCATAATTCTTTGCATATTTTATGCATGGGGAGTGGGTCCAGGTTACCATTGGCATTGAGCTAGTTTAACATGTAATCACATATATATTATTTTAAACTTTTAGTGACATCACACTTCCTCGACCTTGCTGTGTTTTTTATTTTTAGGCAGGTTACTACATCGCTATAGGCAAAACTACCAACTTTCTAGCGAGCGATATAGCGAGTTTCGACGAATTCAAAATTTTCGGCTTATAAATGCTCAATAGGATGCCACCATGTCATTTGATTTGCATAACTCAGCTTTGTCAAGTCACTCATTTGGGGCCCACCTTTGAAGATTTCCTTTACATCACAACCTTAAGACTAGTTGCTACCTTGGTATTGGCAAAATTACCAACTTTCCAACTAGCGATATAGCAACTTTTCGAAAACCCATCAAAACTTACGTCGAAAAATAAAACTATGAATGACACAACCTTCATAGAAATAAAAGTAGAGCTTGAAAAATATCTTCCTTGAGATCCTCAAAATCATTTCCTATTTTAAAAGAACGTCATCTTTTTCAATGACCGGGCCCTTGCTATGTCGCTATCAAAAATTGATGATTTTTCAGGTAGCGAAGCAGTGACCTCCGATGGATTCACAATTTTGATGATGGATAACAAAAGATACATTGATTGAAACTTCACCAATTAATATTGGTGTTAGAGAAGGTGGTCGTGCATATTTATGAGACTGCATGGGAATTTTTGTGGTCACATCAACCTTAAAAAGGTTACTACTTTCTTTAAAATTTGGGCACTCGCTATATCACTACCAGCAGGTCGCATAGATTTTTCGGTAGTGACTTAGCGAATTGCCGGAGAAACTTGAACTCCAGTGACACCATTTGTGAGTTTCTCCTCGTGTGTTCTTTCTAATATTGACAATCCTGGGACATAGCATGTGATCATAATGTCTTCATATTAACACACCCTTTTTGATGCCAGACTTCATTTTTCAGTACCACAACATAGTTCTTTGATGGTCGCTACATCGCTATAGGAAACAACCTTGTAACTTTTTATAGTGAGTATGCGACAACCATGGATTCAAATAAGATCCAACGGTGGGATAAAACTTTTTCAAAAGGACTCAACAATGACCTCAAAGCAGGTGGGAAAAGAATATTCATTTTTCTTTAAAAAACTTTCGCGCTAGGATAAAATAAAAGGGCAAGACCTAGGGCTTTACACGAATTTTGAAAGGTACCAAAAGTATGAGACCAAAATCTAAAACCCCAGGATCTAATAAAAAGACTCACATCTGATTTTTATACCATGATTTTAAGAGAAGTTAGTTGTGTAAAAAAAATCAAACCAACACATCCCCCAATACTTTTCTCATAATCCATTTTTTTGTTAAGAAAACCCCTTGAGTTTTGGGATCAAGTAAACCTAATCCTCTTTTAGCGTTGGGTTGAATGCAATATAGCCATGAAGTGGATTTAAAACTAGTAGAACCATTCCAATTGGTCGATAAGAAATTGTAAATTATTTTAATTAGATCATCATAACACTTATTAGAGGGCACCCAACAAGATGAGTAATACACATGAGAAGCAAGAACTATTTTATTCACAATATGAATCTTGTCATCTAAAGAAAAATATTTATTACCTCAAGTTTAGAGTTTTTTTTTCAACTTAGTGAGGTACCAAATCCACATATTAGAAAGAAAACACAAAGCCCAAAAGAGATACCCAAGTATTGGGAGATTTGACCATATCTGATTTGTTTTTGCTCTTTGGGTATCTAGGAAGGAATATGACCAACACACACCATAATAAATTTAGTTGTATTATGTGATAACTTTGAACTAGAGATTGCACAATAAAATTGAGGACCTCCATAACATAATTAACTTCCTTCTCACTATTATGAATGAAGAGCATACTATCATTAGAAAATTGGGAGTTAAGAATCATGGTATCGTTAGGCAAAGACACACCCTTGATCAAGTTCATTTGGTTGTATTATTATAGCAAGTATCCAAGATCATATGTAGTAAGAACATAGAGGAAGGGAGACATGGTACAAACTTGTATTATAGACCTCTCCAAAGGGAATGAATTTGTCAATGACTTGTTAATAACCAATTGTGCATTAGCATCATTAAATAGCATCTGTACATGTCTACATAATTTAGGACCAAACTCCAACCATTGTAACATCTTAAGGATGAAGCTTCAATGCATCCTATCATAGGCTTTATCAAATCCAACTTAATAAGTATAGCATCTTGTCCTGATTGTTGAGCCCACTCTATGGTTTCCTAGGCTAACATAAGATTATCAAGAATGAACTATCTAAGAAGAAATCTAATTTACTCAAGTTTCACTATTATCTTTGTTATAGGTTTGATTCTTGAATCTAATGCTTTGGCAATAAATTTTATACGAAGTATCAAGTAGCATAATTGTATGCCAACCTATAATTGAACTATCATTCCTCCCTTTTGGAATAATTTTGATTAAGCTTTTATTAATATTAGGGCCTAAGGGACCTTCCTCCATGGATTCCAAATAAAACAAGTAAAATTCATCTTTAATATGTTGCCACATAACATGATAAAAATCATTAGAGAGACCATATACTGCAAGGATCTTATGATGAGGCATTGAAAAAATAGCTTGTTCTAGCTCCTCCAAAGATAAATTATAATCTAAGAATCTACTATATTCGGCATCCACCTTCTTGGGGTTATGATCTTTAATGATGTCTTCTAGAGAATCTTGTATGTCTTTCATATGTGTCTCCTCTTTGAATAAATTTTGATAAAAATTCAGAAATAAATTTCTACTTTTGTCAGGATTGGTATCAAAAAATCCTACCTCATCTTGCATCATCCCAAAAGCCTCTTTTTTATGTTTATAATTCAAAAAACTAAAGAAAAATTTAGACCCTTTGTTTCCCTCTTTGATCCAATGAAGTTTGGCCCTTATTTTTGCACCTTAACCCCTATAAATGTTAAGTTTATGAAGTTGTGACTCCAAGGAAATAATTGATGATTGAAGAGTGATATTATCTAGGTTGGCATTTAATAATTTCTTTGTGTGCGCTAAATTTCCTCGAAGGGATTTTTCTTTACGCTTTGTAGCTAGGCTTGTCTCTTACCATAAGCTCATAGGAAATTAGCACACTGAGAAATAGGATGATGCCACCAATCTCTATAAGATTCATCATTCTTT
This sequence comes from Cupressus sempervirens, assembly GCA_028749045.1. NCBI lineage: Eukaryota > Viridiplantae > Streptophyta > Pinopsida > Cupressales > Cupressaceae > Cupressus > Cupressus sempervirens. The sequence continues at coordinate 908,745,392 of CM053785.1, forward strand.
GGATTGGGGAAAGAAATCCAAATGCCAACAAGAGCAGCAACACATGAAGGATTTTTAAATGTGAAGTGTTCAATTTGTAATGTAACTGTGAGTTAATAGCATCACTCTTAACTCTTCTACCAAAAGTTGGGATGTGAAAATGATTAGAGAGAGTGGTAGAATAGTCAACTTTAACACATTGTCCCATAGAATCTTGAACTATATGGATATTAGGAGAAACATAGAACCTATCCAACTTATTGAGTTTTCTTTCAGCCCCAAATCTACAATTAGACCAAGTGTGCCATTCTATTTTATGGTTTACAAATTTATCATGGATTGGGTTTATAACTCCCACACTATTCCTACAATAAACCCACTTCTCAAAATCTCCATTGGTCAACATAAGATTACTAGACCAGATTCAGTCATTTGGATACTCCACCATATTAAAGTCACCACCTATCATCCAATTAGAATTAGGTAAATTTAGAGACAGGCAATCCCACAAATCATGTCTTTTATATAATTAGAGTCATAAACTAAACAAAGTCCAATTGGTTGACCATCAATAATGGTGAGGACCCACACACAACTATGAGAGGGATCCTCACCCTTATCAATAAAAAACTTAGAAATCAAAGAAGCTAGGCCAATGACTACTCCTCCATTGCCTTCTCTATGGGATGTATCAAAAATGAAGCATCTCTACTCATGTGAGATAGAGAAGAAGCGAAATGAAGGTCACTGATCTTAACTTCTTAAAGGAACACAATATCTGATTTCCATTTAGTGATAGCATCTTTGACACCATATTTTCAATGAGGAAGTGAAATCACTCTAACATTCCATGACATGAATCTAAAATTCATGGTGGTGACATTTTGAAAAGGGTGCACTCTTCTATCAAAACATCATAGCGATTAGCAAGAACAATAGATTGATCAACAATACTTTAGTTTGTAAGAGGTGGAGAACAAGACCTTTGTCTTATAATTGTAGGAGGGGGAGAAGAACCCCACCCCACATTCCTTGAGTTTGATGGTGAAGGTGAACTAGAATCATCACCATTGGCCTTTATTACAAACTAATTTATAAGGTTCTCTCCTTTTCCTAACTAACTTCCAACTATGAGTCGTAAAAGTATCTGAATCGGCCATGCCCAATGATTCATTATGATTGTGAACATTAGAAGTGACCTATGGTTAATATGTTATAGGTGTAGTTTCTGTGGGCTTAGCTAAATTTTGGGGTTGCTTTGGTAAAGACATGGTATTCATAGTCATAGCTACATCATGAGTATTCACTAAATGATGACTAGTAGGGCTAGTATTTTGTAACATAGTAACCTTACTCTTTTTGATAGGACAATCTCTTATCAAGTGACCCTCTTGACAACAATAAAAGAAAGCATTGGGTTTACTTAAATATACTAGTGGCTAAAAAAATTTAAACCCGAGACCTATGAGCTTGAAATTTTTTGGTAACTATTGGTTTAAGTCCATCTCTACACGTACTCTTGGGTGGACTCTTAAACTTGAAAACTTGTCTTCACTATTTTTGCACCAAATAACTCTTCCAAGTTGTGAGACTATTTCATGCAAGAAAAGCTTGAAAGCTAGGTTTAAAAATGGAAGTTCCACCCACATAGGGTAACGAGACTTGGAAGGGCCTTCGGGATGACAATCCAAAGTCCAAGCTTAAAGATAACAAACTTGACAACATATGACCAAGCACCATATTGTAATACAACTTGAGCATGCTCAATATGTTTAAATTTATAGTAGTCATAACCTTTACCTAACCCTCTTAGAACCTCAATCTCCCATCCCCTGCTCTCTCAATTAAGTTTATCCCATCTATAAAAATCATCTTCTGAGTGTATCCCTCTTAAGGAAAAAAGGAATATAGATCTATGTTGAAATTCAACAATATAATCCAATACATCATCAGGATGCATAGATTCCAGAGTTTTACCTATTTTAGCATTGTCTCTTGTTTCAACATTATTTGAAGCTTGGTTTTCCCCAGTGTTTTCACTTAATTTTGATTGTTTTTCCATTGTATATTTTTCTCCTTCCAAAGATAGATTTCCTTCTGCCATAACTTTCATAGTCTCCAATGTTGTATTTCCCCGAATCAAAGCTATTGATTTCAGCTTCATTTTCCCCTAGCATCATATTTCTCCTCCATGCTCAAGGTTTTTTCCCCCACGAGATGCCTCTATAATAACATCTTTGTTTACATGAGGGCTCATATGAATGTTTCCTTGAAAATTATTGATCACCGAAGAAATTTTGTTTAAAATGGGCTTCTAAACCCTAGTTCTACAGTCTATGTTCCAAGAAATTGGGAGTTTATATTTTAAAAGGGTCTGCATATATTATTAAGTGAATACTTTGTGGCATGAAGATAAAAAAATTCAATGAATGTTTTTATACAAGTGGGACTTTATATTTTAAATGGGTCTACATATATATATTATAAAGTGAATACTTTGTGGAATTAAGAAAAGAAAATTAAATGAAAAGGTCCAGTATTTTAAAGGAAGACATATCAGGTTAAGATAGAATAAAACTAGCAATTGTATCTTGATGTGATTATTCTTTTTAATAAAATTGCATACAAAAATTCTTATAATGTTAAGGACAACAAAATTAAACTACAAGAAAATTGAGAGAATGTATACATTACAATTAAAATTAAAATTTATGATTGTTTACGATGAACTAAATATAATTCAATTTAAACATTGAAACAATCAACTAAAAAAAATGTCAATAATATTTAGAAATACAATAATAGTATATTTAATTAAAATACATAAATATGTTATATAATAATTAACAAATAGAATGTTATCGTATATGCTTTGGAACTTTTAAATTAAACGCTTATTTAATTTCAATGAGCTATGTGAAATTTGTTGCTTATTTTGTGGTTTTTATGAGTTGTCCCTTACATACTATTTATTTGAGCAGACAATAAATAGGAAAAAATAAAATAAAATAAGAATTATATATATTCAAACATCACAACAAGAATACAATAAGATTCTCTATATTCAACTGGTAAGGAGAAGAAATCCACAACTATAGTGTTTGGATAGTCCACAAACTTTAATACATCATTTGTCTCTGAGTATGCATCAAGTGCATCCTACTAATCCACACCAATCTTCATTTGAGTGATATGAGTGAATAAGTTTGATATTGGTCGCATTCATCTTTATTTCCTATCTACTTTATGAAGACATTTTTCTAGACATAGTTTACTATTATCTAGTATTGAAAGAATCTTTTTGTAGCTTTCTTCCTTTTCACTAGCTAGTATCATCATTTCCTTCATTCTAACAAATGATTTTGAATGTATCATCCAAAAATGCATTGGGCATCTTTGTGCATGTTTGTGGTATACAATAGTAAATAATATATTCTTCCTTTATTGAACCAATATTATTATTGACTTTGAAGAGTTTCTTAACAAAATGGTTTCCAAATAACATATCTGACTAAAAACAAGAGATGAAGTTGGAAAATAGTTGTGAACTTATTGTTGAAAGAAAACATCCAATTGAAAGAATGGTAAAACACAGTAAAAGGAAATTAAAATGTTCCTCATTTTAGATTCCAAATTTGAAAAAGCTTCTAGATGTAAGAGAAAATATGCCAACCTATGGTTTAATTGTCCTACTATAATGGAAGATGGTATAAGGAAGACCCTTGTGACATCGCTAAGATTTACAATGGTATTTAATGCTTGACAATCAAATGCCACTCTAAACCATCTATAGAGCATAAGAGTCCACCCAACTAAAATGAAAAATGAGTGAAGACAAAATGTTAGAGTACCTCCTCCATGGTTATGACAAAGAAGAGATTAATGAAGTACACTTCCTTGACTTTTTTTAGTCATGAAGATATAAACTATAAAATTTCTAGCATGGATCTACCAGGAATTGAAACCATAATTGCAGGATTTAAAAAATAACAAAAATAGAGCTGTAAAAAACTCATATTCTATAAGAAATGGTTGTATTGTGTTAAGATTTAAGCATGCTTTTATACAAATTAAACAACTGCATGAAAAAATCATGCATTGTAATATGACTTGAACAAATAGTTCAAATAAACTGTTAAAATGGTGAACGATGAAATTGGAAATCAAGACTAAAACATCCATGAATTACAAATCACAATTGGATCACAATCAGAAGTACTATAAGTTAGAATTATCACTTACACCCCCCCTAGTTCTAACTAACTAGAATAGAAGCTAATGAAGAAAGGAGGAAAGAGGGAAAACTTAGTGAGAATAAAACCCCCCATCAAAATCTACAAAGAAAAATTCTTCTATGACATAAAAAAAAATATTGTAGACATTTGTTGAATCATAATTGCCATGGTACTAAATGAAGAACCTTCATTGAAACCAAGATGAAGACCATGATCAATCTATATGAGTGCCCCAAATGGTACTACTCAAACAATTAGAATATGAAAAACAAACAAAAATCATATGTCCATCAAATTGAAGATACAATAGACAATAATCTACATATCTCCCCTAAACAAAGCATAGAGGGAAAAAAGAGGCAAAACATATATCATTCAAGGATGGAGTTAACACATGATTCTATATGAGTGACCCTAACAACACTATTCAACCATGCAAGAATAAATCAATCATCTTAAATATGATTAAGTATGGAAGAAAAGGAAGCATTTGTGCCAAGAGCCATGACAAATGCACAAAAGTAATGTGTCACTAGAGAGAAAATAAAGGCAAGATACATATGAAGAGAGCATGATCTTGACCCATCTTTGATGTAGAATCGGGTCCAACCTCTAATGTCATGAAATTTTTATGTAATCCTCTTCTTGCGGGCCTAAGCAAAATAAGTGACTTCTTCTTAAAATAACTGAATGACATGAGAAAGACAAAGGCTAAAAACATCATTCTTGAAAGCTCTAATCTTCAATTCCTGCAAAAGAAAAAAAATGCTTTATTTCCTAGCATTTAGGCTTTGATACCATGTTAAATTTATAGCATAGATTTACTAGGAATTGAAACCATAATTACATAATTAAAAAAATAGATAAAATAGAGATGTGAAAATTTCCTCATATTCCATAAGAAATTGTTACATTACAATAAGCATAAGCATGCGTTTATACAAATTAAACTACCACATGAAAAGTTCATGCATTGAAATATGGCTTGAATAAATAGTACAAAAAATGGTTAAAATGGTCAACAATAAAATTGGAAATCATGACTAAAACATCCATGAATTAGAGATCATAATCGAATCACAATCATAAGTATCATAAGTTAGAATTAACACTTCCATAAACTTGTTGGTTTCAATGTTAGTTGTTTGATTAGAATTTCCCTACACTTTAACTGTTGTTGTACAGTTTCATCCATAATTAAATTGTGATGTGAAAGTGACTAGTGAAAAAGGAAAATGCAAAAAATATATACAAAAAATTAAAAAGACAAATCAAAACCAATGGAAAATGATCGACAGTTTAAAATGCTTGAATCATCTTACCCATGCCATCCATAAATCTAAATTATATGAAACCCCTTCAACTTAATAAATATTAATATTTGTATTGAACTATAATGATTTGGTTTGATCAAATTTATATTTGATTCTTATTGGTTGATTGTCAAGGTCAAATTTAAAAAGTGATCCTGCCCTAACCAGAACTAAGAATGCACTCCAAACTCTCTATAAAATGTATGCAAGCACTAATGTATTCTATTAGAATAGATCTACATCTAAATTTTATCCACACTCCAATCTCACTCAAAATTCTAGAACAACTCTACGTCTAAATTTTAGCCAAACTCTAACTACACTCAAATTATAGAGAATTAGTTTTCTCCTTTACTCTATTACATAGTGATGATAAAGAATGTAGTGTGATTTGAAAAGTTGATGCTAATGCCAAAAATAACTCACACAATCCAAACAAGAAAAAAGACAAAACATTTATATCTAACTCAAACTCTAAATTTATTCTAATTTTTTAGAAATGATTTTATATTTTGAATATTATATTTATAAACCTAAATAAAAAATAAAATGCTACAAGATCTTATAAAATAATCAACCTTAATTTTATCCCATTTTTCTCCAAACTTAAAAAAGTTTTTTTTTTTAAAATAGAAAACCAAAAAAGCATAAAGCGATGAGAAACTCAAAAAATGTCATTTCTAAGAGCCTACAATTTCCAAGGAAAGAAAAAAATGTTGGAATTCTAATGGGAAAGTAAGATACTAATGGGGGGAGGGATAAATTAGGATCTATAAATTTTTTACCCTTTCTAACACATATTTAATCTTATAACTCCGCCTCTAATCATTATCTCAACAATATCATAAATCACATAAACATTTACTGCTATGATGTATTAGATCTAACAACTGATTATAAACATTTACTGCTCTAATGTATTAGATCTAACAACTGATCACATCCATGAAACATGTAAGAAAATGATCAACACATAACATAAAGATTTTGGTTACCAAGGAACCCTCCAAGATGAAGATAAAAATGGGTAAGGGATGACACCCACAAATCTTCACTAATATAGCAATAAAGTTTGCATGTTAGGGCTACAAATTTGATCACTTATGATGATCTACTTGGTGAGGGGTTTTACTTGTTAAGAGCTTACAAGACTTGAATATTCTACCTTGATTAAAGGATTTAAAACTTACAACTAATTAAGCACTTTGTTAGGATATTTACAAAGGTTTTTTAGGACCACTTGGTTAAGAGATTTACCCTAAAACACTTTCTAGAATGTATTAGTAGCTAATCCTTCAGTTTGCACTTCAAATGTTGATAAAAAATCTCCTCTTTACAATCTCTAATCTAATCTCTAATCTTATATATGTATTATTCTCTTCACTTCTCTTCTTTGTCACTATGTCTGCTTCACCTTAAAACTTTTCTTGTAGCATCCAAACAGGCAACCTCTCTGACACACATTAAAATTAGTGTTTGGATCCTCTTCTTATAGCCAACTATAGAAGCTTCCAGATTAGAATCAACAATCCAAATCCATCTCTTTTATCACTTAGTCCTTCCATTTTTATGATTGGCTAATCACCTTGTATAGGTATTAATGATCCATAACAAAATGTGTGATCACCTTCATAATTGACTCCTTGAACAAAAACATACATCTCTAGATCAACAAAAGTAGTTTATCTTGGTGTTTGTGTCATTCCAAACAATTATGTCAAAACTCATTTACTAGGCACATGAACATTATAATGCTCAATCATGTCTAATGTTCATGCTATCCCTTGGCCTCTACCTTCTTGGCTTATACTGCGTGACTTGGCAATTACACGCTCAACGTGAACTATCATCTAGATGACTCGACATGTATTGGAGTACTTAGCGACCATAGAATTTCTTGACAATCACTACTACTTGGTTCATACATGAAATATATACAAGTCTAATTACAAGTCTCAACCTATAGAGGATAGCTTGGTCGCAGTGATGATTGTTAGTGTAAATAATTATTATTTACACTTTACTTAATTTTACTTAGGATAAATGCATTATTTTATTATTTATTAGGTTAGACACCTAGGAGTACACATACTCATATGAGTTGTCATGTTGACAACACAAGAGTTAGTAACTCTATTTTAGTACATGGTGTCTACAACACTAGAGTTTGCATAATCAATTGAGTTGTCATGTAGACAACATAGTTGTTCGCACTCTAATTAAGCACATAGTGTCTAAAAGATACTTTTATGTGACACACCTATGTAAGCTTATCCTCTCATCAACACACTAACTTATGTGCTGAATGGAGGATAATCCACTCTTGGTGGACATGTGCTTAGTTGTGAAGCTTATCATTTTGCTAACTCCTAGTCATTCTAGAGGCCTTTATATACAGGCACTTCTAGTGTATGTACGACATCAATTATCTATCATTGAATAATTTGATATCCAAAGAAAATTAGTTATTCATTCTCACATTGTTATGATCATACATTATTTGGTCCATATTGTGCTTTGTTCTTGAGCTTCTTGATCTTGGTGTTATTTTTCCCTAAGGCAAAGTCTTCATGGTATCATAGCTATACCAAATTCTTACATGGTAACAGAGCCATAGGAGCATCATTTCATAGCCATTGGAGACCATTTTTTGCTTCACCTCTTGGAGGACCTCGATTCAGATATGGAGTATCTACAACTATTGGGAGCGTCTAGAGACAAAGTGGACCTCACCATTGCATCTAGAGTGTCGATTCGGTGAATTTTGACTATAAATTCTCCTACCCTAGGCCATAGTCAAAATTGAGGCAATTTTTTTTGCAAACTAGAACCTGAAGGCCCGATTCGCAAAATTGGTATGATCTTTTTAGATCTATGCAATTGATTTTCAAATTTGTAATCAGATATTCGCATCATATTCATAAGGTCAGAAAACCCCCAAATCAACTTTTGTTTCATCAAAATCAGACATCTAAGGTGAAATTTAGAGTCATTTGATTTTTGGAGGTGCAATGGCGATGATTCAAGAAAAACAATTAAATAGTGATTTTCAAACAGTGATATCTCCCTCATACAAACTCTTTTTTTTGAGCAATTTCTTTTGTTTTGTTGTAGAATTTTGTGATCTACACATTGGTGCAAGTTGTTTGAGATCTTTGTTCCTAAGTTTTTCTGCAACTTGCAAATCCCAATTTTTACAACTTCAAAGACTTAGTTCAGGCTCATCTGGACATATATTTAGGTGTTTTTTTTTTTAGAGTGCATGATTTTTTGTCTACTTTCTAGATCTAGTATCAGTTTGGAGTAATTCTGAGTAGACGTAGTACTTTCAAAATTCGGTGTCATTTTGGCCTATTGGCACTTGTAATTAATTAGATCCTTGAGAGGTCTTGTGTCTTATCTTGTTGAGTTTGATATAGCTTCATATTTGTTGTTGTAACTAGAAAAATGAAGTCCACTTAGGCCCTAAATTGGCAAGTGGCCTATTGTAAATGCACTAAGTACAAAGTGCCAAATTAAGCATTGGGGGGTTTCTTTGATTTTTTTGTATTTTGGGGGGTGCATATATTTATTGATCTCATGGAGTCATGTCACAAGTGTCAGTTTGGTTTAAAATTGAAGTTGACAAAAAGGAACTATCACAAATGGAGTGTTTTGATGATTGATCATCTGAGAGAGCATAAGGAAGTATTTTCTTTTCTATGTTCTGAAGAACTACCCTCTTACACTAATTTGACGTGTATTCACATAATTATGTTATCCATTTTTTTTAGTATCAGTTATGATTGTTTTTTTGTCATTAGAAAGATCAATGAACCTTATGATATTTGGATGGCTCTTTGGAAACCATATGGAGATCCTTCAAATCCTCCATTTCTAGAGGAAATTATACCTCCAATATCTCCAATTATGGTATCTTCAACTCTAGATGAGATACTAACTCCTAATGCTCCTGTTGTTTCTACTAATCTAGTTCCAACCACAGATGCTCCTGATTCACTATAGTAGGAAACATAATGTCTTCCTATTTCAGCTTCATGGGATGACTTCCTTCCAAACATTACAATGTTATTTGTGGAGTCTTACATTGAAGATGTGGGAGACATCATTGATGACATCCATCTTGTCTTTGTTGAGGAGACTTCTTCTTTACTTATTGTGAGGGAACACTCTGACCCTCAACCACTTGATCTGTCTTTTGAGACTGACATGATTGTGGACACTTCTTTATAGCAGTTGGAGAATGACTCTTTTACTTTAGAGGAGGCATATCAATCTTTGGAGAATTTATTCTAGTTTCCTCAAACATCATATCTTCTGTGGATTCTTCCTTCTAGTTGGGGAGCATTCTCTACTACACCTATGGTACCATTTCTTCCTACAAGGAGGAACATCATTTAGCTTTGATGGTGCAACTTCTTTAGTCATCAAGGAGCTTCTTTCATGGGTATGAATTCATCATTGAGGGGAGGCTAAATTTCTTCTCTTCCCATATCTTTCTATCAAGATGTTTCATTGTCTTTGGAGTTCGATTCACTTTCATACATCGACATGTTACCTTATTTGCCACCTTCTTTTGGGCATCCACCAAATTGGCTTGTGGCATCTACATTCATCAAGGATTTGTCAACATATGAGTAGAGTTCAGAGGTAGCATCCATAACATACTACATATTGATCCCTCTTCCATCTTTCTATCCACAATGGGAAGCATATTTGCACCTATACTTGGTGTATCTTCTTCCTAAAGGGAGAAATGTTGTTTCTCAGCATTGGAGTCTCTTTTGTCTTCAAGCACTTATCATTATGAGATCCTTCACTAAGGGGGAGATTTCATGGAGGGATTCTCTATTGTATATGCATGATGTCTTGATTTCTCCATCCATACATGCATCTTTCTTTATTGTACTTATCTCTCTCTTTGGGGAGGGTTTTTCCCATGAGGTTTTCCCTCTTTCTACATTTTCAGAGAGATTGCATTGCATCACATTGCATTTAGAGCATTATATTTGTACATGGGTACCTAACATGGCCTAATAGCTAGGACCCATTATGCATTTCATCATACCTTTTGTGAGCTTAAGTGCATTCCCCTAAGTTGCACTTAAGGGGGGGTGTTAGTGTAAATAATTATTATTTACACTTTACTTAAGTTTACTTAGCATAAATCTATTATTTTATTATTTATTAGGTTATACACCTAGGAGTATGCATACTCAAATGAATTTTCATGTTGACAACACAAGAGTTAGCAACTCTATTTTAGCACATGGTGTCTACAACACTGGAGTTTGCATGATCAACTAAGTTGTCATGTAGACAACATAATTTTTTGCACTCTAATTAAGAACGTGGTGTCTACAACATAATTTTACATGACACACCTATGTAATATTATCCTCTCATCATCGCACTAACTTATGTGCTTAATGGAGGATAATCCACTCTTGGTGGACATGTGCTTAGTTGTGAAGCTTATCATTTTGCTAACTTCTAGTCATTCTAGAGGCCTTTATATACAGGCACTTCTAGTGTATGTACAACATCAATTATCTATCATTGAATAATCTGATATCCAAAGATAATCAGTTATTCATTCTCATATTGTTATGATCATACATTATTGTGTCCATATTGTGCTTTGTTCTTGAGTTTCTTGATCTTGGTGTTATTTATCCCTAAGGAAAATTCTTCATGGTATAATAGCTATACCAAATTCTTAGAATGACCGACCAACCCTACCAAATATATGACTAAGTATTTGACACTAATAGACAACATGACTTAGGGATCAACTATCCTTTGACATTAGTGGCCAAACACTTTATCATACCAATAAAAAAAGTACTCCCCCTTAGAATATAATCCAGAAACCTTTTCACAGTTTTGACTCATTGGTTCTATCTTCTTATGACTACAAACTAATATAGACGACAACAAAATTTACAAATTTACAAACATGATCAGATTTCTATACATATTTTTACATCATCATAACTTTGATCATGCATCTCAACTAATTACCTCTTGGTTTTGTATCAGTTTTTCTGATGTGTAACTGGGATCTAGAAATTACTCCATATTTCCCTAAAAAATGTTTATGGGAGTTCAGAATCATATCCATTGTATTCTCCCAATTTTTCTTCAATTCATCAAGAATGTGACTCTAAATCTCCAATGTGGTTGCAAGATGAACAATATTATCTCCAATATATAATTGTCAATTGCTCTAAATTAAATCTTTAGCAATATTAATGTGTTTTTGCATGACTTCCAAATGTGGAGTAATCAAAGCTTGTATTGTTAGTAGCTCGATTCGTATCTTGCCCTCTTTATGTAACAATTCAGACTACTTGGTCTACAAAAATATTAGCTTGGAGAAATGAATAGAATTGGTACTAGCATCAAAGGTCAAGGTAATTGCACTCTTCTACATTTTTGCATCAATCTTATCCATTTGTTCTCTTACCTCATTTGTAAACACTCTAGTGTATAAAAAAGTTTTATGAATAAAAAATCAATGTCAATTATTGTCTTCTTGACATTAGTAGCTTTGTTGGACAGCTCAACCATATTTACATTTATCTCGGTCGAGACTTTATCCATTACTTTATTATCATATCTATTCTCGGCTCCCTCCATTAGCTTTTGTTGAACATCAATAGCTAGCTCATTTATTTTATCTATGATATGTACCAATTAATAAAGAATATGTCTTGTTCATCTAAATGATTAATAACAATTGAATCTAAAATAATATATTTTATTTCAAACAAAACTTGTTTCTTTTGATCATCCCTTATGAGCTCAACTTGCATAGCTTTTCTAGTAAACAATTCACTCAAAATTATCATTGTCTCCTCTATTAGAGTGGACTTATCCCAATCAAGAATGATAATATCCTTTTCTAATGTAAGTGATTTACCTTTGAATTGTGGGGGTGAGTTTTTAACCTTCTTCTTCAACCTTTTGTCTTTTGAATCTAGTCTATTGGAGCTCAGCAATGTCAGTTGCAAACCTTCAATTTGAACTAACATATTCATAATTTGTGATCCTTGTATCACATCACTCTATTTAGGTTTGCAACTTACATATTCATAATTCTCTATCCTTGTATCACATCACTCTATTTCTCTTCACCCACTATCTTCTCTATACTTGGATGTGGTGTTGTTTCACATGATTGATCCGTAATAGATACTATTTGGAGTTCACCAGTTGAACTCTTGCAGAGGTCTTAAGATATGTAGCCTGTCACTTCTTTAGTAGATTACTTTATTGTATTCTTTTTATTCTATTCTTCCTTTCTCTCCACTTCTTGATTTTTCTCCTCATGTTCCAACTTACTCTATTGCTCAAAAATAGCAACATCACTTTTACCCTCTTGAGAGACTTGGATACTAGAATCAATAGTAAATGTGGATTTTGCAATAATTGAAACTATTACCTATTGAGTCTAATCCTCATCTCTACTAGTAGGATATTCTTTTAATTTTTGAATTACTGGATCACTCTCGGTCAATATATCCTTAATAGATTTTGAAACTTGTTCTTTATCTTGTTCAATCTTCCTAACTATTGAGATAATGGGTGTTGCACACATTTCATAATATTGTTATATTGTATTATTTTGTTTTATTATGTGATGTTGCACCTAGATTGACATGCAACATGGAAAGATTCACATAGGATATACTTGATGAGTTGTATTGTAACATTGTGATAATATTTCATGTAATTATTTAATATTGGGAAAAAGAATTAAATTTCCAATATTAAATGTGGGGTCAATGGGTTAGGTAGCACATGGTTTATGTAATACCACTTGGTGGTTTTGTGGGACTTTCTACTATATAAGCAGCCACAAGGGTGATTGTTGGTGTGAGAAAGAAGAAGGCAAAAAGGGAAAGAGTTGAGTGGGATAAGGCTTGACAAGTTAGCCAAGGGAGCATTTGTGAAGGTTGGAAGCATGTCATGGGATGTGCCGATTCATGGTTGTTCACATGGATTGCTTGGTTGTGGATATGGCACTGAAGGCTTCCATGGTTGTATTGCAATGGTGTTTTTGCTGAATAATACATAGTGATGGATACTTTTGGAGGTTGGGTTTTTTCCTCAATGAGTGTTTCCCAAGGTATATCTTGCATCACATTTTGTGGGTATGTTGTCTATTCTCTTGCATGTGGATTTTAATTGCATATTTTTTCAAATCTATTATGGGTTATGTGGAAACAATTATATTCTTTGTTGCAAGTTTCCTTACACTGATCTTTGCCAACTCTTGAAAAGTAGTCACATTTGTCACTGTATCTTCTGGTGACTCATCTTCAATTATAACAGTCTCAATTGGTTTCACAATTTCTTATGGCATTTGCTACACAGTTTCCACAAGTTTATCAATGTTAGAGTAGATATCTTATGTATTGTCCAGTTCAACTCTTTTAGCTTCCTTTTTTTCTTCCTCTTCTATTGTAGGAATCAATCCAAAAAAAATCTTCCAAATAGTTTTGCTTTCTTGTACTACATCCTCAATTGTTTTCCTCAAAATTTTGTATGTCCTTGTCTTTATGATGCAGGAGAATTTGAGTTTCCTAAAGATCTTTGCATTTTTGGTGGAAGACAAGAGGTTCTCGACCATCTTTGTGTTATTTCTCAGTTGGAGGCTTGCTTGAATGGGCCCGATGGAGAAGCTTGGTGCTTAGTTGTCATTGTGTTGGTCGAGGATCTTGATCCCTAAAGGAGTTTGGCATATATTATTTTGCTCAATACTCATGGTACTGCTCAACATATGTTGGTTATTCGGCACCTAAGGAACTCAAAAATACTTGTGGGAGTTTGGTCATGCTTGGTGATTTTTCTAACACTCGGTAGTGTGACATATCAAATGGAGTTCTTGCAGATTGGATCGAATGACTTGGTGTACTTAATGCATGTGGTGTGAGGTCATGATGTGGATCAATCGTAGGAGTTTCTATGGACCCATTTGGGTCTTTCTTGTTTGTCCTATGTGCATTTAATGGGTGTTGTAAGTCAACTAATGCATTCTATATTTAGTATCTATTATAGATTGACGTGCGCATTAAATATGTATTTAATGTATGGGTTTATTTAATTTGTAACTTAATAGGCAACATTGTGGCTTAGTTGGGTATAAGTAGAGGATCTTTTGGAGTCTTGAATCATTATGGAGTTCAACATGGAGGAACTGAGAGGATCAAAGTTTGAGCAGAACTAGTAGTTGCCACTTAGCAAACAAAGAGATTTCTTGGTGGCTTATGAGCACAAGTTTAGATCTTTTTGGAGGTTTCTACTAGAGTACTGTAGTGCTATAGATATGGACTAGCTAGGTTTTGGGTTGGATCTTGAGGGATCTTACAGAACTATTACTTTCTTTGTATTTGGTTGTTACTGGGAAGGCCTTATTGCCCAGAACATCGTATGTAATCAGTCGATTTATTTATAAAGACTTCTATTTTGTATTAGATCTTGTATCTTGTGTTGTGTATTCATTGTGTGGTTGATTATTGGGAACTGGATCACCTCCATTGGGGGTTCATTTGGTTCTACATTTCATCACTTCGGCACAAATTTATTTATGTAATTCCTCAAAGCTATAATCATATGTGTTTTTCCTAAATCAAGCATTATTTGAGCCAATGTAGCTTCCCTTATTGCCTCTCAATGGTCAAAGCCCATTTCCACCTTTCATCATTCTTATTGTACAATTCTAGCAATTCTTTTCCTAACTCTATTGGTTTATACTTAAAATTCACCATCACATCTACAACCACATGCTCTATTTTCCCCTTATCAACTTTATCTAAAGTTTCATATTTTACACACTTAAAACTACTTAATCTAGTTGAACTCATTATGTCTTCACATATCTTGTCTATGTCTCGAGGCAATCTCCTTGGTACTATTTGAAATTGACTCAAGTCATCTGACTCGGTCCTCATCATCCTCATCATTAGGTTATACAATCAACCTTCTCCTTAATTTCTTCTTTTGATGACCTTGATCAATGTCAGTATCCTTTCATGTACTCTTCTTAAGACTCTTACCTTTGACAAGTTTGGTGATATTTATAACACCTTTCTTTACTAGCTTGGAAGCTATAGAACATGTTTCCTTATATCCTTGTCTTGTGACCCTCTGTGGTGCAGTAGTAGGCTTGGTTGCAAGTCTTTATAAGTTCTTCTTCAATTTAGGATCTACCACCACAATATCCTTAGCTTTGGTTTCCTTAGGCTTGACAACAAGTTCTTTTCTTTTCCCTTCTTATTCTTCTTCATCTTCATCACTACTTTCCTCTCCTAGACCTTGAGTGATTTGTAGGGTTCCAATGTGATCTTTTCCATTGCAACCTCATATTTACATAATGGCTCAACCTTTGAATCAATTTTTTTGACCAACAATGTAGTGATGGCAACATTCACTTTATCTATAATAATCTCATAGGAAAATGGTCTCGACCATGCTACCTTAGGTATTACTACCTAAACATATGTGTTATCAATATCAACTATAAAGCATACATCATCATGATACTTGTCAACTAGTAACTTAGGGATCATTGTCCTCTTTTTCATCTTTTGTTTGAAACCTTCTAAATAACTGTCCATTAAATTCTCAAAATTCTCTCCAATTTGCCAAATTAAATCACATGGAATTATTTTCCTTACAAATAGAAACCAAATTTTCAGTTTATTGTGTCCATTGTAGCCCAGAAAGGTCATATTCACAGTCCTTCTTAACAATCTTCCATGCTTGGTCAAATTCTATGCAGAGAACACTATTCAGTTAGCTCATCTAATAAAACTTATGTGCAATCACTCAAATGAAAAACTCAATAAGAGGGTCTTCAATGGTTGTAATAGTCAATATAAACCTGTAAGAATTTTCCTAAGGCAATAATTCAATGCCAAGATCAAGAAGCTCAGTAGATAGCACAAGAGAGACAGATAGTGATCAAATGAGAATCTCAATAATGATCAAATTGATAATGGATATTAGATGAATACACACTAGAAGTGCCTATATATAAAGGCAACTAGAATGACTAGGAGTCACCAAAGAGATAATCATCACAACTAAGCTCATGTCCACCAAGAGTGGATTATCCTCCATTGTGCATGAATGTACGTGCAATAATGACAAGATAAGAATACAAAGGTGTGTCTCATAAAGAGATGTGGTAGACAACATGTTCTCAATTGGAGCACAAATAATTGTGTTGTCTACATGACAACTCATATGAATATACAAATTCCTAGGTGTCTACATGAAAACTAATATGTGAATGTATTAACCTAAGTAAACTTAAGTTAAGTGTAAATAGTAAATACTTATTTACACCAACACCGCCCCTTAAGTGCAACTTAGGGAAATGTACGTAAGCTCACAAAAGCAAGAGAATAATGCAAGATGGGTCCTAGCTAGTAGACCATGTTAGGTACCCATGTATAAACTACAAGTGCAAAAAATATGCAAAGAAATCTCTCATAAAGTGGAGAAAGAGGAAACCCACATGGGAAAAACCCCCCTCCAAAAAGAGAGATAAGTACAATAAAAGAAAATGAGAGAGAAGTGTTAGAAATGCTTTAGAATAACTGAGAGGGGGGGTAAATCATTTATTCAAAGTCCAAATGTCCTAATAAAACTTTTTTCACCAAGTATAGTGAGCTCATTAAACTGTTCATTCATCCAAGCTTAGACTTTTCCTACTTAGCAAGTTACTGAAAGTCAACATGTAAGAATAACACATGAAGAATCAACACATAAGACAGTGATTTACATGGAAACCCAAAATGCTACTCAATTCTCACTCTTCTAAAGTGATGCCCTATGAAAGGCCTGCCCTGTTAAAGGCTACAACAGACTGTTAAATGTGACCTGGTTAAAAGATTTAACCACCCTATTCGAAGTGGGCTTGGTTAGAGGACTTTAGAACATTCACTTGGAATGCCACCCTATTAAAGGATTTACAAATGGTTGTTAAACCAACCTAAGTCCATAGGATTTTACCCTAGCTAGCACAATTTTTAAAGAGTAACAACAAGAGATTTTGACCTGATACAACTCACAACTTATCTTGTATATTTTAGATCTTTTTTAACCTCACAACATTGCCTGGCTTTCGATCTCTGCAGCTCTGATATATTGTCCTCCTTTCAAGCTTTGTCTCCTTGAGTCTCCATGCTCGACGTACTAGTGAAATCTCATATATGGCCACTTATTGAAGCAAAATCTATGTGCTCTATTCTTTCTCCTTCTCTTGATGTCTTCTTTTTGACAGCCTTCAACCACTTCAACCCAGCAACTCTTGCTTCTTGACCTGTGACTCCTTAAATACAAGTCTGGAATCCTTCTTTTTCTTGAATCTTCCCACTCTTTCTTTTAGTTCAAATGGATTAGGTAGGATTCAATGAATCTAACCCATATCTTGTTCCTTCTAGAAACATCATGAAAAATCCTCTAGAATTCGTCCAAAAATAGTTTACCTAAAATTTTGTACCTCTAGCTCATCATCCTTATCCCCCATCTAGTTCACAAAATTCAAGGTAACAAACTTGTCAGCTCAGATCTGGAAAATCTTTGACTTGTCAAATAATGCAGAAACTTGGTGCTATTGAAATTTTGGTGCTCGACTCATACTGTGTTACTCAGCACCAACTATATTTTACTAATGCTCAACATCTACTGTGGATTCACTTGGCATCCACTAAGTTTTCTGATGCTCAGCGCCTATTACTTTGCTCGACACTTGAACTTACTCAGCTCCTACTGTATCACTCGGTACACACTAGATTTTGCATTTGCTTAGCACTAACTGAAAATCTACTCAGCATGAACTAGCTTTCTTGACACCTACTAATGAACTTAGTCAAGCTTTGTAGATAGCTTTGTTACAACTTATTCCTCCAAAGTTTCTAAGTGTGGCCACACTCTGTATCTTCAAGTATATTGTCAATACATCATCTTACCAAAGTCTTAACTAATCCTTGTACTTCATTACAAAACCATAACTCAACCTTTCCCTTAGGTTCTTTTGTTACATCTTTTCGATTAAATCCTCTTCATTAATCAACTAAGTGATAGTACTTGGATCTTATAAGAAATTTTCATTCCAAAAAATAGCAGGTTTGACATCAGTGACAAAATAATGATTGAAAACATTTTTTTATCAATAATCTCCCTCTTTGCAAACAATCTCCTTCTTCAATAATGATCTTTTCAATTAGATTTCCAACAATCTCCCTCTTTGGCATTGATGGAAAACCAAACTAATCAACCAAGTTATCAAAATGTTAACTAGGTTAAAATAGTAAATCAAATTCCAAAAAGAAACTTTATTCAAGACTATTCATACTATCAACAACTTGGAATTTCTTATGACTCCTACTAACTTCTGCAAGTATCTCCCTCTTTTGCTAATAAACTGTCTTCTCCTCTTTGTTTTGCTCTCCTTCTAATTGATTCACTATTTTTCTCCCTCTGAGCTCCTATTTCCTTTTCTTCTTATTTTTTGCTATTCTCCCTTTAAATATTTGAACCTTTATTTCTCCTACTTTTATGTGGCTTACCACTTTTCACTTTGATCTTGTGCTGCTCCTGACTCCCTCTTACATTATTTTTCCCTCTGTGTGCATTGATCATTTTCTGGTATTCTGGTATTAGCTACTTCTCCTTTTGTCTATTTGATTCTGTAGTTTTGATTAGTTTCTGTTATTTCTCCCTCTTTGACAA
Organism: Cupressus sempervirens; assembly: GCA_028749045.1. Taxonomy (NCBI): domain Eukaryota; kingdom Viridiplantae; phylum Streptophyta; class Pinopsida; order Cupressales; family Cupressaceae; genus Cupressus; species Cupressus sempervirens. Next base: position 908,764,668 of record CM053785.1, read on the forward strand.
CAATGCCAAAGACATATTATTCTAGCATCTTTACCATGCAAGTATAGCATTTGTAGGAACTCCAATTTTCTCCCTCTGTCACCTTGCTTATGACTTGTTTGAAATTTTAGTACTTTTATTACTTTAGGCAAAATATTAAAGTAAGTATCCTCTACATCAATTTATAATATTTCAATAATCAATTCCACTTGATGCTAGGTATTTCTGCTATTACTCAAACAACCTTAGATAGGGGTATCACCCCTAACTTACCTCTAAGATACTCAAATGTATCTTTAGGTAATGCTTTTGTAAAGATGCCAGTATTTTTTTCCTTTGAAATGACATATTCCATCCTCACTTGTTTTTCTTCCACCAACTCTCTTACATAGTGATACTTAATTGTGATATGTTTTGTTTTGGCATGCATCACAGGATTCTTTGATATGTTGATGGCACTTGTGTTATCACAATAGAGTATCATAGGTTCAATAACCTCTTCCTTCACACCTTGCAATAGATGTTTGATCCATACAATATTGGTGCAATTGATAGCAACAACAACATACAAAACTTCTACTATGCACTATGAGGTACAACTTTTCTTTTTACTAGTCCAAGTGACTAACCTTTTGCCTAAGAAGAGTGCTCCTCCACTGGTGTTCTTTCTATCATCAATGTTACCTCCTCAATCTGCATCAATGTAGGCTTTCAACTCAAACTTTTCACTCCTCTTGTAGTATAAGCCAAAGTCATTTTTTCCTTTTAGGTACCTCAATATTCTCTTTCTACCATCAGATGATTTTCTCTTGGGTTTGCAGAAAATCTTGCCACTATTCCAACAGCTAATGCAATTTCTTTTCTACTATGTACAACATACTGCAACTTTCCAATCATTGATCTATACATTGTCTAATTCTCTTCAACTGACTCATCATTCTTGGATAACTTATGTCCTGTTACCATTGGTGTACTGACTAGTTTTGAATCTTCTAAGCCAAATGTCTTGAGTATCTCCTTGATATATTTTGATTGGGTCACAAATATGCCATGCTTCAGTTGATGTACTTGCAATCCAACAAAGGATTTGATTTCTCCAAACATTGACATCTCAAACTCATGTTCATTTAGTCAACAAAATCTTTGCATAGGGCATCTTTTCCTCCAAATATTATATCATCAACAAAGATTTTAGATATCAAAATATCTTTACCTTTTTCTACCTTGATATACAAGTTGTTGTTGTCATCTATTCTCTTAAATCCTATCTTCACAAGATATTTGTGAAGTCTCTCATACCATGCTCTAGGTGCTTGCTTCAAACAATAGAGTGTTTTACGTAGTATACAAACCATATTCTTGTTGTTATCATCAACAAATCCCTCTAGTTGTTCTATGTAGACTTCCTCTTCCAGTATGTCATTCAGAAAAGTAGACTTCACATCCATTTGGTAGACTTTAAAACCTTTTTGGGCAGCATATGCAAGTAGTGTTCTTACTCCTTCCATCCTTGCAATAGGGGCAATTTTTTCCCCATAATCCAATCATTCTTCTTGTGCATAACCTTTGTAGACTAGTCTGGCCTTATTTCTTGTGATCTCACCATTCTCATCTAGCTTGTTCCTAAATACCCATTTGGTACCAATTACATTTCTATTAGCTAGTCTTGGAACTAAGGTCCAAGTTTTGTTCTTCTCTATCTGATCAATCTCTTCTTCCATTGGTTTATGCCAATTATCATCTTGCAATGCATCTTTCACTATTTTGGGATCAATCTTGCTCAATAGACAAGATTCATTTCTTAGTCTATTTCTTGTCATTGGTCGAGCTTCCTTGTTACCAATGATTTTCTCTGCATGGTGATGTCTTCTCACATACTTGGATAGTCTTGGTTATGTCCTTCTTTCCATGTTTGATCTTTCAGCTTCAAAGTCATTGTACACATCTCTTTCTAGTATTTCATCATCTCTTCCATGTGTATTGATTTTAAAATCAAAGTGTACATTTTATTCATTCTACAACTCGACTTCTGAATGCAACTCGACATTCACTGGCCGTGACTCGGCTAATAAATTTTTTTTTGTAGATTCTCAACTTGATTGGAAACTTCTTGTTTAGTGAGCATTCCCTCATAGAAATATGCAAAGGATCTGTACTCCTCTGGTTTCTTAAGTTCATCAATTGGAACTTCTACATGCTCATCAAAGTTTAAATTTGCACTGTCCACAATATTGTTAGTGTTAGTATTCAAACACTTATATGCTTTGCTTCTAGTGGAGTATCCAAGGAATATGCCTTCATCACTCTTTGCATCAGACTTGTCATTTTTGGTATCTTTAAGAATATAGCATTTACAACCAAATGATTTGAAATGTTTTACATTAGGTGAGTGACCATACCATAAGGTGTTGCATTCGTACCTTTCTTGACTTGAACTCGATTCAAGGTGTAGACAGCTATATTTACAGCCTCTCTCTAGTACTTCAAAGCAACATTTTTCTCCATCATTAATGTTCTGGCATAGTCTATCATTGATCTATTCCTCCTCTCTGCAATGCCATTTTGAGGTGGAGTTCTTGGTGCTGATGTTTGTCTCTTGATTCCTTTATCATTGCAAAATGTCTCAAATTCTTTTGATGTAAACTCTCCTCCTCTGTCTGATCTTAAGCACTTCAGCCTCTTTCCTGTTTCTTTCTCAACCCTAGCCAAATACCACTTAAACATTTGAAATGCATCAAATTTTTGCTTTAAGAACATGGCAGTCATCATCCTAGAGTAGTCATCCACAAACAACATTATTTATCTATCTCCTTGGTAGCTTTGCACTTCTATTGGGCCACATAAGTTTGTATGGACTATCTCTAATACTTCTTTGGAAGTGTAGACTTTTCTTTTGAAACTTGAATTAGTCATCTTTCCTAGCTAACATTGTTTGTACATTGTATTTTTAGGCTTTTTCAACTTAGAAAAACCTCTAACTTTCTTCTTTTTGCTGATGCTAATTAGATTATCAAAATTTACATGATGTAGCATTTTATGCCATAACTACACATCATCAAGTTTTACAATAAGGCATGTTGCATCTTCCATATCTAGGTAAAATAGATTAGTCATAGTTTGTTCACCTTTTCCTATCAGATTTCCATCAATATCATAGATTTTGGCAATTTTGTTTACAAATTCTACTTTGCAACCTATATTTCCTAATTGTGATACACTCAGTAGATTATAGTTCAATTCTTCAATATAATATGCATTATCACATGAAATTTTCTCTCTAAGTCTAATAGAACCTTTTCCTTTGATTTGATATGGAGCATCATTTCCAAATCTAACATGATTTCTATCATACGAAGTAAAGGTAAAAAAATTAGTTTTGTCTCTTGTCATGTGATGTGAGCATCCACTGTCTATGATCCATTTGTCATTTTTGTTCACATAGGTTACTAGTGATGTTGCCTCATCTTCATTTGATTCATCCTTCATGGCTACATAGACTACCTCATCATCATTTTCTTCAGGATCCTCTTCTTCAACAATGTAGCACTTTTTGCCTTTATCATCTTCTCTTATGTTCTTGTTCTTGTTGCCTTCTCTATAGTTCTCCTTCTGTGTGCATCTTGTAGCAATATGTCCTACTTTATTGTAATTAAAAAAAATGATAGGAAGCTTACCTTTGAATTTACCTTTGCCTCTGTGAAATCTTCTAGATAGCAATGCTTCCAATTGTTCCACATCTTCTTCATTTGTGTTGTTGTCACTAGATGCATGTTTTACCTCCTTCTTCTTCTTCTTCTTCTTTGGTTTCACTTCCTTGGTGTCTTTCAATGATAGTTTGGCCTTGAAAGAAGATTCAAGATTCTTAGGTCTATAGTTGTCAAAGTTGGACAACTCAAATGTAGTGAGTCTTCCCACTATACCTTCAAAAGTTAGTGTGTTTCCTAGTACAGATCTTAATTCTTGTATGGTTGAAACTCTAATAGCATAGATAGGAAGTAGGGTTCTTAAGTATTTTCTATTTATAGTGTCATCTTCCAAATGACCACCCAAACTTCTTATTGCATTTACTACTTCTTTCATTCTAGAGGCATATTGAGCAGCATTCTCACCTTCCTCCATTTTCATGTTATCAAACTTTCCTCTGAGGCTTTCTCTTTTTGTTCTTTGAACATTCTGATCTCCTCCATAAATATTAGTCAAGGCTTTCCACATTTTGAATCTAGAGTCACATCCTTTGATGTCATCAAATTCAACATAGTTGAGGGTAGAGGCAATCTCCAACATTTCCTGATTGTGCTCCTTCTTTTTCCTCATATCTTATGCAGTGGGTACAGCTGGATCAACATGTTCTACTTCAATTAAGGTTTGTGCATGGTCACTTATTGATCCAAGATGCAGCTTCATTAACTTTTTCTATGTAGTGAAGTTATCTCTGTTAAGCTTGGGAACTTCTCTCTTGGACATCTTGATCCTCCTACTTCTAGTACCTTTAAACTAAATCAGTAGATGACTCTGATACCAATTGTTAGAAATGCTTTATAATAACTGAGGGTGGTGGGGTGTGAATTAGTTATTTAAAGTCCAAATGTCCTAATAAAACTTTTTTCACCAAGTATAGTGAGCTCATTAAACTATTCATTCATCCAAGCTTAGACTTTCCTACTAACCAAGTTACTAAAAGTCAACATGTTAGAATAACACATGAAAGATCAACACATAACACAATGATTTACATAGAAACCCAATTTGGGAAAAACCACCAATAACAAGCTACTCAATTCTCACTCTTTTGAAGTGATTCCCTATGAAAGGCCTACCCTATTAAATGCTACAACACAATGTTAAATGTGACTTGGTTAAAGGACTTAACCACCCTATTAGAAGTGGGCCTAGTTAGAGGACTTTAGAACATTTACTTGGAATGCCACCTTGTTAAAGGATTTACAAATGGTTGTTAAACCAACCTAAGTCCATAGGATTTTACCATAGCTGGCACAATTGTTAGAGAGAAACAACAAGGGCTTTTGACCTAATACAACTCACAACTTATATTGCAGATTTTAGATCTCTATTCAGCTCACAACATTGTCTAGCTTTCAATCTCTGCAGCTCTGACAGCTTGTCCTCCTTTCAAGCTTTGTCTCCTTAAGTCTCCATGCTCGATGTACCAGTGCAATCTCATATATCACCACTTATTGAAGCAGAGTCTCTATTCTTTGTTCCTTCTTCTTCTCTCGATGTCTTCTTTTTGACACCCTTCAACCACTTCAACCCAACAACTCTTGCTTCTTGACCTATGACTCCTTAATACAAGTTTGGAATCCTTCTTCTTCTTTTTCTCGAATCTTCCTGCTCTTTCTTTTAGTTTGAATGGATTAGGTAGGATTCAATGAATCTAACCCATATCTTGTTCCTTCTAGAAACATCATGAAAAATCCTCTTGAATTCGTCCAAAAATGGTTTACTTAAAATTATGTACCTCGAGCTCATCATCCTTATCCTCCATCTAGTTCACAAAATTCAAGGTAACAAACTTGTCAGCTCAAATCTGGAAAATTTTTGACTTTTCAAATAATGCAACAACTCAGCACTATTGAAATTATGGTGCTCGACTCATACTATGTTACTCAGCACCAATTATATTTTACTGATGCTCAACACCTACTATGGATTCACTCGACATCCACTAAGTTTTTTGATGCTTAGCACCTATTACTTTGCTTGGCACTTGAATTTACTCGGCTCCTACTGTATCACTCAGCACACACTAGATTTTGCATTTGCTTGGCACTAATTGAAAATCTGCTCGGCATGAACTAGCTTGCTCAGCACCCACTAATGAACTTAATCAAGCTTTGCATACAGCTTTGTTACAACTTATTCCTCCAGAGTTTCTAAGTGTGGCTACCCTTTGTATCTTCAATTATATTATCAATACATCATCTTACCATAGTCTTAACTAATCCTTGTACTTCATTACAAAACCATAACTCAACCTTTCCCTTAGGTGCTTTTGTTACATCTTGTTGATTAAATCCTCTTTATTAATCAACTAAGTGATAGTACTTGGATCTTATAAGCATTTGTCATTCCAAAAAATAGCAGGTTTGACATCAGTGACAAAATAATGATTGAAAACATTCTTTTATCAACAATCTCCCTATTTGCAAACAATCTCCTTCTTCAATAATGATCTTTTCAATCAGATTTCCAACAATCTTCCTCTTTGGCATCGATGGCAAACCAAACTGATCAACCAAGTTATCAAAATGCTAACTAGGTTAAAATAGTAAATCAAATGCCAAAAAGAAACTTTATTGATACTATCAACAACTTGGAATTTCTTATGAATCCTATTGACTTCTGCAAGTATCTCCCTCTTTTGTTGTTAAACTGTCTTCTCCTCTTTGTTTTGCTCTCCTTCTGATTGATTCACTATTTTCTCCCTCTGAGCTACTATTTCCTTTTCTTCTTATTTTCTGCTATTCTCCCTTTAAATATTTGAACCTTTATTTCTCCTACTTTTTTGTGGCTTATCACTTTTCACTTTGATCTTGTGCTACTCGTGACTCCCTCTTACATTATTTCTCCTTCTACATGCATTGATCATTTTCTACTATTCTGGTGTCAGTTACTTCTCCTTTTGTCCATTAGATTTTGTAGTTTTGATCAATTTCTGCTATTTCTCCCTCTTTGAAAAAAATGCCAAAGACATATTATTCTAGCATCTTTACCATGCAAGTATAGCATTTGCAGGAACTCCAATTTTCTCCCTCTGTCACCTTGCTTGTGACTTGTTTGGAATTTTAGTACTTTGATTACTTCAGGAAAAATCCTAAAGTATGTATCCTTTGCATCAATTTATAATATTTCAACAATCAACTCCACTTGATGCTAGGTATTTATACTATTGCTCAAATAGCCTTAGATAGGGGTATCACCCCTAACTTACCTCTAAGATACTCAAATGCATATGTAGGTAATGCTTTTGTAGAGATGTCATCAATTTGTCCCTTTGAACTGACATATTCCATCCTCACTTGTTTGTCTTCCACCAACTCTCTTACATAGTGATATTTAATTGCGATATGCTTTGTTTTAGCATGCATCACAAGAGTCTTTGATATGTTGATGGCACTTGTGTTATCACAATAGAGTATCACAAGTTCAATTACCTCTTCCTTCATACTTTGCAATAGATGTTTGATCCATACAATATTGGTGCAATTGATGGTAAGGTTCCTAATGTGATATTTGACGAGATCTAAGATATTCTAAGTTAGCAAGGTTCCTAAGGCTATTTCTTGCTTTGATGCCCAGTCTTCTTTACAAGACTCATCAGCATCATCATCTAGTTTCTTTGTTGTATGAGTTACATAACATAGTAAACCGTTTTGAATTAATGGTTCCTTTATCTTTAATTTCCAAGTAGCATAATTATGTGGTGTTAACTTAGAAAAAGAACCCATAATGCAAAAGAAAGAGAACAATATCAAGGAGACAGAAGAACACAAGACACGCCCCCCCTTTCCACTCAATTAAATAACTCCCATCCCAAGAATGATGCTTGTGGAACTTTATATGTAGTGTGTTTACAATTGGCCACTTGTCAAAATGGACAAAAGTGGACTTCTATTTTGATGGTTACAACAAAAAAGATGAAGCTATAGCAAACTCAAATACATAAGACACCAGATCTCTCAAGTATCTAAAAAAGTACCAAGTGCTAAAATACATCAAAAATGACCAAATGTTGAAAGTACAATATCTACTTATAGTTGCTCCATTTTGATACCAAATTTGGAAAGTAGACCAAAAAAATGCACTTTCAAAGAAAATGGCACTTGAAAATGTCTTCGTATGAGCCTGAACAGAGCCTTTGAAGTTGCAAAATGCGGGATTGAACAGGTATAGTCACCAAGATCTACTCATTCTACAAAATTTGTCCAGCAAAACTAGAAGAAAACTACACCAGTAAAATATTTAGGATATTCTACCCAAAATTTTAAAAAATTGTGCTTGATTTGGAGTTCAGATGAGTAACTTATGGTCCTGTGAAGTCAGATTACCAAATTGAAAAACAATATGGTGAGGGGTCCAATTCTCAAATTCTTTCTGACATCAGCAAAAATTGAGCCTAAATTTGATGGTTTGGGTCCTGTCAAGGCAAAAAAATAAAAAACCACCAGGTACCCTCAGATGGGTGTCAAATTTTTCTTTTAAATAAATCTACAAAAATGCAATCTTAATTTTTAAATAAAATACCAACTACCCTTGTACATCAATGTGTCTAGCTAGGTAATGGAGTTTGGATCTAATGTGGATCAGATTGAGAGTCACTATCTTTGGGCACTACAACTATGTTTGAAGGTGAGTTTCCAATTTGTTAGTTGGATCTGAAGGATCCAAATCACAATGAAAGGCAATGTGAGTGCACATTTGTCAATATCAAACATTGAATGTGTTGGATCAAGATGCAACAACATGATAGGTAAAAGCACCACAAATTTCTAGATCTAGGCTATTAGATTAGTGGCCAGATCATTTATTGTCCCAATCTATTGTCACTCTTTGCCAATGCTGTCAAGATGGCCATAATAAAGGGCTCAAGCCCATTTGTCTGCAATGAATGAGCTAGATTTGGCTCAATGTCACCTCATGTACATGAATCCAAAATCAAATTGATGGAGTTCAATGAATCACTAAGGCTACCCGATGATGTTGTAGAATAAAATCTCCAATCAAAAACCACTCATTGATATGCAAATTAGCATGATGGGGCTCACAAAATGACCTATATCAAAAAACTCACCAGCTCGAATCACCTTTGTGGCCCGATGGATCAATGAACTCTCTCTGTGTATGTTGGATCGTGAAGATCTAATTGGTGGTGATATCAAGTAATTATGAGCCACTACAAAGTTTGATGTGAGTATCAAGGTGGACTAAATCAAATCATTGAATACAAATGTCTTTACATCTACAAATAGGAAGATATTATCTAGATCTCACTATGAGTTGGGTTAAGAGCTCCCATGTTGAAGATGTCTACCTATATTCAATGGATAGAACCAAAATTATCACCCAATGTCATTCAAGGAGTCACAATGATTAGTGAAAGACTATCAATATAGTAACAGGAAATGGTTGTTTGACTCCCACAATGAAGAAGACTCCTGATTTGGATCAGGATTGGGCCTCGTCCAAATGACTTGGCATGGCCCAAAAATTGCAAATACGAATGGAAGATCGACCAAGATAGATCATGCTCAAGCCATGCCTCTACCCTCAGATCTTGCTCTCTCTAGTTTTGAATGGATCGCAACGGACAATGTCAATGCTAGCTCATGGATAGGTTGCAGGCATCAACTATTTGTACGTGCAAGACCCACATGTATAATTTCATTGCTCAGGGAGCTTGTTGTCTTGATCCAATACTGCATATTTGTGTTACTGTACCGCAACTTGCAAGCTCACCACAAAGAAGATCAAATGTAATCCTCCAAATTGGCAAATTGGCCTCCAAGTCCGATTTGCAAAAAAAATTGCCTCAGATTTGAATTGTTCCCAACATAGGCAAATTTATAGTCAAAATTTGTGGAAACAACCACCCAGATGCAATGGTGAGGTCAGATCTTGCTCAAAACGCTCCCAATAACTATGGATATTCAAATATGAATCATGGCCCTATCATGCCTAAAGTTTAATAGGGCAAAACACAACCAATTTTTTTTTCTTTTTGAATGGTGGACTAGAAGTATTAGGTATCGATCAGTACTAGTTTAAATGTTCTATCAATCTATAAGGTACATTATAGCAACTGGGTAATATTATCATAACAAGATTCACATCATATCCTCAATTTGAGTTGTTACCTATGTAATTGTGGAACACAATTACATCATCGGTGTGGTTAAACTGGTTCAGTAGTTGCTTAGGTGAAGTTGTTTGTACAACAAGATATTTAAATTGTTTACCATTATTCATTACCCAAATACTGAAATGAAATAGTATTTACCAATCTTTTAATATTATTTGGAGATCATGCCATTATGATTTAATGAAATGCATAAGGAATATATGCAGATCCATGTGAGAAAATTTTGGTTCTATTATCGACTATAACTGTTATCCTTAATTAATATCTTTAGTTTATATCCTTAATTAATAAGTTAATAACTTTTCTAGGAGAACTTCACCAAGCTACCAACCACTTTAATTATTACCATTGTATATGTATACATACTTATCCTTAAATATAATAATTTCTCAATTAACTCTTACAACCCATGACCACTAGGAAATCTAACCATCTTATTAATAGGTTCAAATAACCTACGGACCAAATTGATTATCCATAATAATCACCCTCCTTAATTTGGTATGTCTCAGTGTATTAATTCCAATATCCAATTAGGAGATAAACCCTTAAAGGAGTATAACAAGAATTATTATTTCCCATGCCTTAACTGACATGAAAATGCTAGCACTAGCATACTTGGTATTAAATTCTTGAGCAATCCCTACATACTCTAGTAAGGATTGAGATCCCCACTTGTTGGGCACATTAGGTCTAAGTTAAATTTATACATAGGTACCATGTTAAACATTACCTCTAATTTATTGAGTTCATTGATCGTAGAATATGGGGGTAGATTGATTGTAAAATATGTTTCATCATGGATAAATATGTGTATGATAAATTTCAATACCTTTATATCTAGATGACTTTTAGCTAAAATTTATTAAGTTTAATTATATAAAGAAATAACATATTTTCATATATCACATATTACTATAGTTAAGCCTTGCCCACATTGCACGTTAACCATACTTTCTATTAACCAACTCACAAGACCTAATCTACTAACTAGATCACTTGAATTACTAACAAATTAAAAGCATACTCCTCACTTATATTTATTTTATTTCATTAATCATTAACAATATTTTTATTTTATTTTAAAAAAACACACTATCTACTTATTAAAAATCATTATCAAACACTACCCACTTAACCAACATAACTACTATCTACCTCAAATATGCAATATACCCAATCTATAAATGACTAGCCTATGTGTAGGTAAACTAACTTACTAAATTCTACTCCTATACTAACTAGCTAACATACTTCCTAATAAATTTATACTTAATCCATGCTTTATTAGCTTACTAACCACCTAATCCTAATTTATTTGTTTAAAGTTAGTATTTTACTATCCCCATGTCCTAACACCCATCCTCAACATACATTCCACCTACCAAAAACCTATTTAATCTCAACTTCCAAGTCTGCCTTCCAAATTTGAATTCCCACATTATGGGGTCACATTCCCACTCTATCCTCCTCTAATGGTGTTTAGTCAAGTGTTTGTTTAGCTTATCCCAAGCATTAAGTTCTTTTTAATAAAAACAAAACAAAAATTTGGCAAGCGGGATCCCAAGGCATACATGTGTCATGGTCACTTTCCATTTTCAAACTTGCTCCTCCCACTTCCCAAATGCCTACCCTCCTCCCTAGGCATGGTGTGTTGGTGAGGAATTGTATAAATTGTACCATACTTAATCCAAGAACGTTAAGGTGCCTAGGACAAGATGGAAGGTTTCTGACTTTTGTCAGAACCATGACAAGAGTTGTAAAAGTTAATTTATATGCTCCTAAAAGCATGTAACACCTAGGAGGTGGGGTTAACATTTTGATTTAATTTATTACTTGTTTGGTGGTGAGTGAATGGGGTGGCTGGCTAGGTAGAAGGCTTTTCAAAATTCTTTGCTTTGTTTAAAGTTTTAAAATATTGTACAAGTCATAAGTAGGGGTAGGTAGTTTGTTCTAGGTGGCCTTATTTTATTTTAAATATATATTATTCATTATAGTGAATCCATTTGAAAGGAAGCAAGTACTCTTAGGTCTCTTCAAAAGTCACATCACCATCATGTACTCTTGCATTAATATATATTATTTTATTTTATTTTTCTTTGTAGGTTAACTCTACTATGTTTAATGGATTTGTCTAGGGGTCAAGATCTTAGGGATTATTTTATTGGTCTATAATGGGAAGTGGAATATTTTTCCACTTCCCATACAAATTCCAGAGAAGAAAAGAAGTGCATTTATGGGCACTTGTTTTTAAGTTGATCTTATTGCCTTGTTTCTTCATGTGTTCTCTATGGTTATAATTAATTGAGTTGATGATATACTAACATAATATAATTCTTTCCTTTATTTCATCTAAATGGAAATCTAATATATTGCTTATAATCACTATCAAATTGATACCAAAATTTAGTTCTTGAGTACTTTTATTCAAAGTACAATTGAAATCTTTGCATGCAACTTTATGAACATCATGTATTCCAATTCATGGATGATATCTATCTATGAATACCTTCTAAATACAATTACAACAACGATTGAATGTATACTCTACATCTATTCAAAAGTCAAGATTGATCATCTAGAAATTCATCTAGTTTATTCATATGAGATTGAGGAAAATAAGAATAACAAAATGATGATCTTCAATTTGACTTTCTATTTTCTACCATGACACTTAATCCTTCCTTCAATGTATTCATATCCAAGATTACGAAGCAACAACATCAATACAATGTATATTCCTTCATGATCTTCTCAAGCTTACATTCAACCACTTATCAAGTATACACAAGGTGGTGAGATCACCTTAACAAATATATAGATGAAGAGACCTTTCTATAACACATAAAGGATTCACAATCTTTCTAAAAAAAAAAAAATGAGAATAACAGCAATATCCTTACAAACACATATTAATACACATAACAAGATGGAGTTTGTTTCTCCATGTTTCACTCAACAATAGTGTTCTCTCTTCTAATGCAAAGGTAAGACTTCAAAATTTTTGAATGTCCAAGGCTTCAAGTAAAAACTTGTAAATAAGAGACAAAATGTAGAACCATGGAGGCTCACCTCCCAACCTAGGCCTCAAAGAGGCCACCCCTGCACTAGGGGAAACAAGGCTCAACCGGGATGCATTCAAACAACATCACAATAGCAAGAACCAATATGAATACCATAGTTTAACAACACATTTAAAATTCCCAACCAATGCTTGCACAATGATTCATAGATGGAATCATAAACATTGGGTGAAGGTGGGCTCTTCAAGGAGGAGAATGCCATATCCTTGTGAAACAACAAATCTTGCAATTGCAACATTCCAATAAGGCTTCCAAGAAACATGCCACCACAAGGCTATCAATAACACGTGCCTCAACAAGGCTATCAACACTTACTCCTCTTCACATATCCTCACTTATACCTCCCATAGAACAATAGAAAGGCATATGGCTTCAATGGAGTCCATACTCCATGAAAACTATCCCCTCTCCAAGAAAAGGGTTTCTCAACTCCAATGTAAAGCCCAACTAACCCCTTCACCCCAAGGCTTCTCTTCCCTCCCAAGGGTGAGTGAATCCTTCACACCCAATGCAACATTAAATCCACCACAAAAAATTCAAGAAACAAGATTAAATGCAATTAAATCCAACATGCTCATTTACATACACAACAACTACTACATACACCACATGCAACACATAAACCTTACAAGAACACTTTTGCAATCTCCATTATTCAACTCTCAAGAGATAAGAAAATTCATGTCATGAAGCACTAACCTCCTTCCAAGCTAATGGCTATGAAGTGGTGATGAAGAGCTTCCCTCCCTTAGCGCCCATGTTTTTTTTCCTCTAAAACCCTAGTTGTCTCTACAATTAGAGAGTGGGTGGACAACCACTAAGTTTGGCATAAGCTCCCAAAAAGACCTCCACTTCTATCCCCACCTACCCCTCTTACAACCTTGTACCTTTCTACTAATAGGAACTTAACCAAGTGGTGGGATGAGGGAAGAAGTCATGTGACACTCTGATTTTCGAATTGGCTTGAAAATAACTAGTTTAGAGGGTCTCCTAAGTCCCCTAGGCCAACTTATGGTTATATTTTGAACCCCAACCTATACTACTACCATGTGGGTGACTTATTTTCACCAAAATAACACTTGGGAACCACTTTTAGGCTCTCTAAAGTTCCTACCAAATTTAATTTGAATTCCATCATGAAGGTGACTCATCCTAACACTCTCCAAGGTGGGTTAACTTAATTTCATAATGGGATTAAGTTTTATGAAATTAAGTTTAGGTTAAGTGACTTTGTGCCCAAAAATCATATATGACATGTCATTTACACATAGACAAAACAAGTGTCAAATGACACACACACACACACATTAAATAATTTACACATCACGATGACATGTCACTAATCATGCTCTTTAAACTTATAACACCCATGTACAATCACATTACAAAATAAACACCATACAATAAGGTTTTGAATCTTCCAAAGATTCACCTTGGCTTTACTGTGTTCACATAGGTTTGAACCTTGTTCCTCGAATAATTTCCATGGTTCAACTTTCCTACACACTCAACTTAACCATCAGTAGCCCAATGAAAATATTATAGAAATACATACAGATAAGTGTAGAATGATCCAATATCACATAATTCACATTAACATATACAATTGACTTTCATCTAATCATTTCCATAAAATATCCAAAACATTGAAATATCAAAATATGTGTATCAACGTTTATCTTTCTTAATATAACAAAATTACCATTCTAACACTTTTACAATACTTTTCTATCATAACCATGAAACACTAAGGTCATATCTATTGCATCATTAAAACAAAATAAATGGATCCTAGTATATGTCTTAAGTGAAGATCACTAATATGGGAACAAGCAACTAGTATCTTTTCAATCAAGTTAAACATCACAATATTTGTAGCAATACCCCTTTACTACATTACGAGGGTGTGTGTGTTCTAGGGTTAATCCCTCAAGGCATTAGAATGTTCCAAAATTATGTCGTCATGATTTAAGAACAATCTATGAATGCAACAATTTATGCTTGTTATTGTTATACTCTACATCCATTGTTATTTCTTACAAGAGAAAATGTTAATACATCTTTCTTGATTTGAATAGTGAATCATTCTTTGGATCCCTTGATCGAGTCCCTAGCTTGAACATATAGAGTTTCATTTCCATGTGATCTTATCTATTCAACCTAATGTTATTGAATGGGTATTACACTTTTAATAACCAAAATTTGCTTTAGTCTCTAATAGGATCTCATAATTCATTATTAGTAATAAAAATGTCAATCATAACCTAATTAACTCCTAATCATATTTATTTCATCAAGATCTATAATAGGGTACTAGTGTGGGCCTTACAGGCCCTCCAAAATGAAGCAAAATGAATCTCTCCAATGGCTATGCAATGAAGCTCTCGTGGCTCTGGTACCATGTAAGAATTTTCCTAAGGCAATAATTCAACACCAAGATCAAGAAGCTCAGTATATAGTACAAGAGAGACAAATAGTGATCAAATGAGAATCTCAATAATGATCTGTTGTGGGTTTCACAACACACACCCCTTTTCCTACAGAAATGGGGACCCCCTACTTATTTTTTTGACCTTTCAAACCCCTAGTCCGGGATTCAAGTCATTTTGAGGTCCTCCCTAATCCCCTAGTTCATGCCCAAGTCCTAATGGAGAAACCTAGGGGTTGAAAATTCAAGAAATTTAAGAGAACAAGTTATTATTGAGAATTTTGGCACACTAGGCCCACCTTTTAAGGTGTGCTAGTGTGCCCAAAGTTGGAGATGGGTCTTTTGTGCATATTTTATGTGCAGTTGTGCACCTGTGCACCTGCACCTAATATCTTTGAGGGAAAGTCTATTAATAGTGAGGAAGGGATCCCCTCCCTCCTCACTTTGCTTTTGATCGACTTTTTTTTCACTTTGCACCCACCTCCAACCACATCACCACACCCCAAATTAACCATAGCTCCATAATCTCCTTGATGCAGTATGATGCCTTGACCTCCTTGCATAGAGCACAGCACTAAAACAACAAGTTAGAACCCAAGTTGGCTGCGCATCAACACACCCACCCAGGTGTGCTAATGTGCACCCAAAAAATCACTCACGCTAAAAAACAAAAAACTTAAAAACTCTAAAAAATAGTTACAAAGAATAAAGGCACCAAAGTTAGGTGCACATTAGTGCACCCATCCAAGTGCGCTAATGCACACCTAATTCAAAAGTAAATATAAAACAAAAAAGAGAATGTTATGCATAAGGGTGCGCATCAACACACCTAATTAGGTGCACTGATGTGACCTTATACTAAATATTTGTAATAACTCAAGGCACAACAGGCACACCTTCCTAGTGCGCTTGCTGCACATTTTTTTGCAAACTAGGGTTACAGTAGGGTTTTTCATGTTTTTTCCATAGTTTGGATTTTTAGGGTTTTAGGTTTTTTTGTACGAATTCTAGGGTTTAATTTATTCATTGTCTCCTCAATTTCAAACTAATGGGTGTCCTTTTGTGTAGATATAATGGCATCCTCCTCATCTTGCTTGGATGAGAAAATGGCCCCAAAACCTGTGGTGTTTAAGTTCCAGGGCATTCTAACAAAATCAAGGTTTCAAGATGACAACTTGGATATCAGAGCTACTAATTTAGGGCATAATGATTTGGGAGAATTTCTAAAGATATGCAACAAACCCACCAAAAGGTCGCAAATGGTCTCCGCATTCATTAGATCAGGACTTGTTAATGCAGCTTCACACCCAGTGTCAATACAATTTTTGGAGCTCATTATGACACTTACAAAACACTTTGTCCTAGAGGAGAGGGCTGTGAAGAGCATAACGAGAGAAAATTTCCTTGATCTATGACCAAAGAATATTGAAAAAGTATTTCATCTCCCACAGGCAGATCAGTTTATTAGGCTCACCTATGAGCAGGTAGCAAGGTGGTATCAGGAACACATTAAGGAGGCCTCTAAAATCATTTAATCCTCGTATCTCATAGAGAAGACTCCTTTGGGAAAGAAAACTGGAAAAGTGGATATGACTAGAGGATACATGATTGAAGACATTGGATACTTGATCATACTTTTGAGTAGAGCTATAGGTCTACCAGCAACTGGACATCTTAACATCTTCATGGTGCACTTTATTAAGACAATAAAGAAAGTTGAGATGCCACTTGATTGGGCTTCCATTCTTAGTGAGAATTTGTGTGAACAATTGGTGGCAGCAAAGAACAAAAGAAAGTTATATATGACATCGTATTTGATGTACTTGTTGGTTGCAAGAGCAACAGATTATCTAGGGCTCTACAAAAGGGGTAGCATGCAAGATTCTAATGCATGGCCATATATCGTGTACCCCCATCTGGTAAAGAAACAACTTTCAGAGCAAAGCAAGGAATACAAAATTTTTAATGATGCCTTCATATTCGCTATAATCAAATCCATAAAAGGAGATTATGCAAAGAGATTGTTAGATGATGCAATGGCACAAATCCTATTGGTCGGGGCTTATTACATTCAATTTAGAACATTCACATATCTAAGGGTAGCAAGTACAATAGTTAACCCCAAGAAGCTCTCGAGGTATCCTAGTGACAAACTTGTTCTCCTAGAGATCTCCTGACAACTCTTGTCTACATATGATAGAATTAGAAGGTAGCATAAAACATGTTGGAGGTGGCCTATGACAATAAGACCTTTCTAGGTGGATAGATACCAGGATATCACTTCTTGTGAGTGTGAATGGGATCAATATCCCTTAGAAGAGTACAATTATCCATGGCCATGTTTTGGTAACATTGGGAGAGTACAATATTTTGCGGGAAAAACATTTCAGCACGAAGAGGCTATTGAGGATCATTGCATGAACGCAACAAATGACTACAATATCTGAATAAGGGATTATTGTAGGATGACTTTGTACCTAGTAGAGAAGGCCCTCAAGATAAAGATTCCATTAAAGATATTACAGCAAGACTCAAAGGAGTTGCTTGATCCTTTATTCAATAGGGACAAGATTGGTGATAGGCCTATTATGAATGTTGAGGTTGATAGGGAGTAGAATTTTGATGTCAACCATAGGGAAAGGCATGTAATTAAAATGACATAGGATTGGATTAAGAAACCATTTAAGCTTGATCCAATTCTTGAAATGGTAATCTCTCACGCAAAAGCTCGCCCAACCAAAGGTAGAGGGAAGAAAGTAACCATCCCTTCCTTTGCAGCTCAGTCACCAGTAAGGCCAAAAATGGTACACCAACTTGATAGAACAATTGGATATTATTGAGATCAGAGGGGTAGAGGAAGGGGCAAGAGGAAAAGAGGTTCTCCTCCAAGAGCTGAACCTAAAGAAGGTGAAATCTTGGCACCTCCACAAGGAGAAGAAAATGTACAAGGGTCGGAAGATACTGGAACTCCACAAGTCCAAGTTGATCCTCAAGTGCCACTAGCTACACCCAGCCAAATGGAGAAAAAGGTTGAGATTCAAGAGGTCTTCCCACCTCTTCATTCAAAATAGGCATCTCCTTCAACACCAAAAAGAAGGAAGATTAAGACTCCGGTGAAAAGGAGACAAAAGGTGATCAAGAAGGTGATCTCTTTCCTATCCATCCTTGAACCTATTCCAAAAGAGGGAGAAGAAGAGGATGAGGAGGATGAAGAAGATAATTTATCATTGAGTTAGAGAACCAGGCTAGCTAGAGCCACAGAGCAGGAATGGAGAAGAAGCTCTATGGCTACGCCTCCATCAATCCCAGACAAACCTCTACAAACTACTACATTAGAGGATGAGATGTAGAAATGGATTGATAAGCAATATGTAGAGGGAACTTATGTCTTTAAGATGTCATATTTTGAATTTATGCCCATAGGTACTGAGTTGGTTAGGGATAAGATTCGAGATACGCCAACCAATCAATCTCAACAGAAGGATTGGACTCAGATGCCCCCCAAGTCACAAGGACTCGAAATGGTCCCCACATCCCAATTATAGGTTACATTTTGTGTTGATAAGGGATTAGGTACCCCTCTTCCTCCAGGAACATAAATTGAATAGGTTCGAGCAGAACCAAAAGAGGAACCACAACAAGTATCCACCGATGAAGTGTTAGAAGAGGGACAAATAGGTGAATAGCCTCAGCAAACTTCCCAGGACATAGAGGTGCAAACTATGGGCTCAACAAAATAGAGACTATGGATGAGTAGCCTTCACAAAGGAAAAAGACCTTGGAGAGAAGCAATAAGGGAAAGAGCATAGCAAAGAAAACTCTTTCATCTTCTAAAGGAAAATCCCCAATGCAACATATTCGAATGTGGCTTAGAAACGAAGTAATAAGAAACAAGAAGCAATAGTTCACCACTGAGAAGGAGGATAGAATGGAATTGATAGAAGTCCTAAGGAAGCTTGATTCACCGCCAAAGGATGCAAGAGCATTAGCCTTCATCATGAGTGATCAAAACCAAGATTTTATCGCATAGCTATCCCTCCTCTAGATTGAAATGTTGAAGAATTGACTCCTAGGGATTATCAAATCTATGAGGTTATGCTTGGGAATCCAACCTTGGAAACAGCCAAGCTAATGGTTACTACAAGGATGAAGGAATTTTTTAGGAGCCTGAAATAGGATGGGGTAGAATTAATAACACTTCGGTGCCAAAATGAAATCCTAAAAGTATATTTGAGTGAAGTTGTTGGCCCATTGGACCTTGCTAACCCTGAGGAGACTCTAAATCCAACAATTAAAAGCAGGGATAGGGGGCACTGAGATTGGATCCATTTTTTAATGTCTGTCAGTAATGGCGGGAAAGTTTTGAGGAGAAAGGTGTACTTTTCATCCAAGGGAATCTTAAGTTACTACATTTCATGTAGGAGAATGTAGATAAAATGATAGCAATTTTGAATCAAGATTTTAGTCTTATGGATGAGGTACATAGTCGAGGAAAGGGTCTACAAGTATTATAGGCGATAAAAGGCCAAAGGTATAGGATGCTTATGGATGTATATACAATAGAGGAGTTAGATTTAATAGATGATTGGATTGAGAAGAAAGCAGATAGAAATAAAGTAATGGAATCATTACATGTGGAGATCCACTAGCTCAAGGACCAAGCCCAAGAGCAAATTTTGGAAGCTAAGAAACACTATAGTGATGCATGCTTGGACATTTTTGAAGACGATGCACATGAGAAGTTGATACCTGTAGAGGTAGTAGTTCAAAGACTCGGGAATATTTTTGATGAACTTTCTAATGATGAAGATATTCGGTAGGCATTTAGGATAGAAGAAGCTTTGTTAGAGCTAGATACTAAACTCGGAGATTTTGTTGAAACCCGTATAGAGGTAGATAATTACAGGAAGAAGGTCAAAGATAAATATAATGCCTTAGATTTACCAGATGTGGAAAAGGTCACTAAAATAATAGATAAATTCAAGGGCAAGCACCCAAACATAGCTCTGGTATGAAGTGGGACAAAACCCAGATGCTAGAATTTCAATTTTGACACTTGGTAAAATTTTGCACTTTTTAGTCTCTGAGGTGCACTGCTGTGCTGGTGCGCCTAGTGCATTGGTGCACTTTTTGGAAACAATGTGTTGGAATAATTTGGGATGAGTTAGAGGTGCTTAGGTGCACCTAATGCGCTTCTTCTAAGGTGCACTTTTTCAGAGGTGCACCGAGAGTTAACTGCCAGTTCTAAATTTGGAGCTTTCCATGCATTAGAAACGCATTTTGACAATAGTTTAACTCTGACAGATGCCCAGTGAAGGTTGAACTTCTATTTCTGACAATTCCAAACACTTCTACATCAACTCATGGCTCTCTTCTTCTTATTCTCTCATAATTTCTTTGTTTTATGACATGTAAAGGTTCACACATCCAATTAATGATATAAAAATGGATGGAGTCCTACTAAGCACCAGTTAGATAGTCAGTTTGTATATAATTAGTCTTTTTTATTAAATTAGAAGCATATGATTACATGAATATATCTCTCACTCTCAACACAAATTGACGAGATGATTTCTTATAAATATGGGATTGTAATATGTAATCAAGGTTGCCATTATTTTGCAATAATATATGCTTTTGGTGCTCGCATTTGGAGTGTAGTGATTCTTTCCTAAGTGTGTCATATTTTTATGAATGTATGTTCATGGAATTGTGGTTGAGCCAAAATTTTATTGTGTTATTTCTGGTTGTTCGATCTTTTAATTTTGGTGTTTGCTACAGTTTTATGAATTTCACTAACGTATCTAGTTCGAGAAGTGATCACGCATTTTGTTCCTACATAGCTTTTCGTCTCACATGAGTGTACTTTTTGTGGCCTTGTGATTTGATGAAAAGTGAAACATCTTACAATTGCTAAATTCCCATTGACGATTGCATCAGTGGAATTAAGGAAGCGCTACTCCTATTTTCATTGGTTACCTACCGGTTTCTTTGAAGGCTTAACTCGCAGACGCGTTGTTTTATGTATCTTATGTTCATTAGGATTTTATTTCCATGTTATTTGCTTAAACTTCTTGTTACCTTATCTTTGTTATTTTCTTTACTAACCCCTTATTAAATTAGGAACTCATATTAGTTGCATTGTTGGATTTCATTCATTGAAAAATAGAAAATACAACAATATAGTACTTTTTATGTGTTTATTTTGAAGCAGCGAACAAATTTAATATCTTATCCGAAGTCATTTGAACCAGCAAAGGCCTCCTTGTGAACACTCACATTTATCTTCAACTGAGTGGATTTCAATAGGTCGTAAGATTTCCTGGAACCTTGGAGTTGATCCTCAAGATTAACTTTTCAAGAGAGGAGTTTGAAAGGATTCTTTCCGTTAAGCATCATGCAAAACGATAGCTCAACATGATCAAATTGATAATGGTTATAGATGAATACACACTAGAAGTGCTTGTATATAAAGGCAACTAGAATGACAAGGAGTTAGCAAAGCGATAATCATCACAACTAAGCACATGTCCACTAAGAGTGGATTATCCTCCATTGTGCATGAATGTATGTGCAACAATTAGAGGATAAGAATACAAAGATGTATCTCATAAAGAGATGTAGTAGACAACATGTGCTCAATTGGAGTGCAAACAACAGTGTTGTCCACATGAAAACTCGTATGAATATGCAAACTCCTAGGTGTCTACGTGACAACTAATATGTGAATGCATTAATCTAATTAAACTTAAGTTAAGTGTAAATAGTAAATACTTATTTACACCAATAGTTTCCATTTCATATTTCCTCTGTGTTGTCCTCAATTACCTCTTTATTTTGGCTTCTCATTGTCTTCGATCGATCACACATAGGGTATCTAATTACGACATGAATAATTTCCTTTGTGATCTTGACTAGTTTGGTTTCCAACAACAACTATATATCATGATTTTGGCTAAGCACAACTTTAATCCATTCAAATTTGAAGTTTCTCAAGAAACCTAGGGAAAAATTTAACCCTTTCTTGACAATAATTTGAATTCTTCCTTCAAAATTCATTCTTCACACAAATTATCATAAGCCATTCTTATCTCATAATCTCCCACTTCATCAATTTTGCATGTATAACAAGATCTTATATCATGTATCATTATAACCTTAGGTGGAATTGATGACAAGGCACCCATAGAGTCTCCCTTCATTGCAATTTCAGGCACCACTTTATACTTTGGAGGTGGACAAGCATCATTCTTAACTAATTGTACATTACTAACCTCAATTTATTGCTTCTTTACACTTTAAGATGAAGTGATTTCCATTTCATCAACTTAGGGTTTAACCCTGATCTTCTGTGTAGCTCGACAATAACAATCTTTTGCACTTCAATTCACTTTGTCGATGACATACTTCAAATCACTATAAAATCTCTTCTCAAAACTCTCTGAATGCTCTTCTCTTGAAAACTTAAATGCAAGGTATGAAAAAATACTTTGAAATCACATTGTATACCTTGAAACATTGATTTAGGGTATCATTAAATGCATTGTACAAATGTAGCTAGCTTACAACTATCTCAGAACACACTAGACAACTTGGTCACTATTCTCCACTTTACTCACTTAGTTAACACCTTGACTCAGTCACAACTACATTACTATTCTCAATCTCATCTTGGTCAATACAAGGGCTCGGTCCACACTATAACTTGGTCACAACTGACATCAATACAGATGCTTGACACCACCTGTTTTCTACCTCTATACATGTATTCTTTGCTTAGTTCACACTTTAGGTTTGTCCTAATGCATCTTGTCTCATGTCAATATGGACTTTACTACATCATATGTTAGGAACTGATGTATGATATATCATTTGAAATACAGTTCCTTACATAACTTCATTGCTTAGTTTGACATGGTGTGATCACTCGATCCATTAGATTGGGTGATCTCGACATCATTTTTCATATTGTTGCTACATTTTTCTTTATTTCTCCATGTTTGATTCATTTGGTTTTTCACTTGTTCACCATCAACAACCTCTTTTCCTTTATTTTTTTCATTTGTAGGTGTTGATGCTTGGATTCTAAATTTCTTGCTTAAGTGTCCAATCTTATGACAACTATAACAAACTAAATTGTCATTCATCCAACTCTTGGATTTACCACTAAAATGTATCCTAATAAAATTTTCTACAATATAACCACATTCACCACATAATTGAAAATTGTACACCCCAATTGATTGTGTTACCTTTCTTAGGTAAATTTCCTTGTTTCTTGGGTGACCAACTAGGTCTTGCATTAGATCTGCAATCTTGTGCTCTATGACCGTACTTCTGACAATGTTAGCAATATCCTTCAAATCTAGAAATGGTTGGTGCTTTATTGACCTATGATCTACATTCATGTTATTGATGACCTTTCTTATTATAATTAAAACAATGTCCATTGAATTTGGGCTTAGTATTTGACTTACCAATCTTGCTTCTGCAAACATTTGTTGTATGGTCTGGCATTCCATGATGATGACATGTATTTTTGTTATTATTTGGCTTTACATTCCTTGGTTCTCCACTCTTTGATGATTATCCTTCCTTTTTGGATGATAGGTGCTCAGTATAGCCTAGTCTAGAGGTGCCATTTGATCTTCTCTATGTTCTCATCAGTTCCTCAAAGTATCTTATAGCTTCTTTGGGTTTATTCATCAACTCAATGAATTACTTATCATATCTTAACTCATTCTTTTATTGATCATTCTTTGATCTTAGATTTGTGATCTCTGCATCTTTCTTATTTAGCTCTTCGTTTACACTTAGTAGTTGGTTGAGCATATCAAATTTCATGTGTGTGAATTTTTGCACATCAAATGTCCTTTCATCAAGTCATGTAGTCATTTGTCTCTTCATCAACCATTTTCTTATCTTCTTTAGTTTTATTTTTCTATTCGCTCACTTCACACAATCTTACTAATTGGATTTCATGTTCTTTCTTTAGTCCTCTTATCTCTTTATCCAATGTGTTGTTCCTCTTCAATAGATTTGCTATTGTTGCATCACTTTCACTTGAATTTTTGTCATCAAATAAACCTTCAATGTCTTCCTCTTGATATTGTATATCATTCTGTTGAATTTCCATATCCTTCCTTCTCTTTAAAGATTTCTTTAGTTCCTCTCTTGTTGTTTCAAGTTGTTGCAGTGAAAGTTGTATATCAAGCTTTTGATTCTCAATGATCTTTCCTAGCTTATAAGCCTTCATCTCCAAGATCTTAACTCTCAAGTGGTTAGACTTCTTGTAAGAGAACAAAGCTCTGATACCAATTGTTGGAAGTCTAATGGGAAAGTAAGATAATGAGAGTGGGGAGGGAGGGGGGGGGAGGTGTGAATCAAGAACTATAAACCTTTTACCCTTTCTAACAAATATCTAATCTGATAGTTTCACTTCTAATCCCTATCTCAACAATGTCATAAATCACATAGACATTTACTGCAATGATGTATTAGATCTAACAACTAATCACATCCATGAAAAATGTAAGAAAATGGTCAACACATAACATAAAGATTTTGGTTACCCAAAAACACTTCAAGGTGAAGGTAAAAGTGGGGTGGGGATGGCACCCATAAATCTTCACTATTGTACCAATAAATTTCACCTGTTAAGGCTACATATTTGATCATTTTTTATGATATACCCTATGAGGGGTTTTCCCTATTAAGAGCTTACAAGACTTATACAATCTACCTTGATTAAAGGATTTAAAACTTACAACTAAGTAAGCACTCTATTAGGAGATTTACAAAGGTTTGTTAGGACCACTATGTTAAGATATTTACCCTGAAACACTTGTTAGAATGTATCAGTACCTGATCCTTCAATTTGCACTTCAAATGTTGATAGCAGATCTCCTCTTTACAATCTCTAATATGATATATATGTATTATTCCCTTCACTTCTCTTTTCGGTCGATATTTCTGGTTCACCTTCAAACTTCACTTCTAGCAACCAAACTTGTGACCTGTCTCACACACATATCAAAATTAGGGTTTGGATCCTCTTCATATAACCAACTATAGAAGCTTCTAGATCAAAATCAACGATCCAAATCCATCTCTTTTTTCACTTACTCTTTCCATTTTTTTGATAAACTAATCACCTTGCATAGGGATTAATGATCCATAACTAAATGTGTGTTAACCTTTATAAGTGACCCCTTGAACAAAAACATACATCTCCATATCAACAAAAATGGTTTATCTTGGTGTTTGTGTCATTCCAAATAATTATGTCAAAACTGGTTTACTTGACACTTGAACCTTTTGATGGTCGGTCATGTCTAATTTTTATGATGTCCATCAACCTTTATATGCTCAGATTATACTATGTGACTCGGCATCTATACGCTCGGCATGAATTATTTTTTGGATGACTTAGCATGTATTGAAGTCCTCAATGATCATAGACTTGCTCAATAGTCATTATTGCTCAGTTCATACATAAAATAAATACAAGTCTCATTACAAGGCTTAGTCTATACAGGATGGCTTGGTCACAATGATGACCGACCAACCATGCCAAATATATGACTAAGTGTTTGACACTAATAGACAACATGACTTAGGGATCAAGAAAAACCACACAGAGAAACTACAACCGAAGAAAGAAGATGTCAAAGTGGCCCTGAAACACATAGGAGTTACATTGAGTTCAACACAATTGCTAAAAATTGTTTTTTAAATGTCCTCTTCAATTCAACAGTATTACAAATTTATCTATTTATTTGAACCCACCTAAAATTCTCACAACGTAAGACCCTATCCAAAAAACTTGGGGAGCTTAGTAAACTCATCATCAAAGGTCCCATCTTGTCCCACTTCAAGCAATGAATGGCATGGAGGTGCACTCCAAAAATTTTCTAATAGAAATATCAAAAAATAGTTTCCCCATTAGTTCTAATAAAAATATCTTTAAAAATCATGTCCGGTGCAAGTTCCATAATTTTTCCTGAGTTTTGACCATTGGAAAAAGTTCAAATTGGACAGACAAAAATACCAACACAAAATGGGCAGACAACATTTTTCCAATCTTTTTGTAACCCTTTCGATGCAATCTTAGTTGTAGATGTCTTTCTTGAGCTCTTTCATTTCATTTATGAAACACCTTTGGGGTAGTAAAATAATAAAGGAGGAATAATAAAGCAGACATGTTATATTTTTTTTATTGTAAATTACTTCTAGCAGCAAGGTATTTTTACACAAAAATTATGAAAATTAGTTACAAATGCATTTTTAGTGGCATGTTCTGGCACTTTGGAGATAGATTGTGGCAAAACGGTGATCTGGGTAATTGCCAAATTTGGTCAGGTTTCTACTTGTGATGTTGTTTTTCTATTCCAACACTTTGGTGGCCCATTTATTAGAGGTTTTTTTTCAGTAGTTTGGGGTTTTCTCTTAGTGTTTTTTCTCATCATTTGAAGATTCATTTTGAGAGTTTGTTGCAACTAATGATGATATATGATCAGGTTTTCAATGAGGGGTGAGATTGAAGGTTTTGTTTCAATAGGAAGATGGAGAATGAAAAGGACACATGGCACAAGAATATGATATTCAACCCTCTTTCTTCATCTATATCTTCTTCATTATCTTCATTATAGAGGGTTGGTTTTAGTTGCTTGAGCAAGCTCTCAGCATATGATTCCACCTTTCCCACATGTTTCTTGTATTTTGAATAGCATTTTGTGTAGTCTCATAGAGTAGAATAATGAAATATGTTTTAAGTCTTTGCAAGGTCTTTTGTCTTTGAGTTGTATTTGTAGGATTTGATGAAACCCAACTTCATAGCTTGCCAAGATCACCTGCATGCAAATAACCTGTCGAAGGGAAACCAAGAAGGAAGAGGTGGAGCTTGGAAAAACACTAAATGAACTTGAGAGAAAAGATATTGCAAAAATAAGGAAAATGTATTTACAATGTTGAAAAATGAGATGTGAAATACAATGAGAGAGCCCGAATATAAAGGCCTCATGAAAGCTTGTAGAACAAGCTAGAAGATGCTAGAAGATAAGGTTGACAACTAAGCATACATCCACAAAAAAGTGGAACATGCTAGAAGGGAACAAACTCCTGTGGTGTCAACAACTTATCACTACGACTATTAAATGAATGCATTGACCTAAGTAAACTTAATTAAATAGAATAAATTATTAATTATTTACTCTAACACCCCCCTTAAGTGCAACTTAGGGGAATGCCTTAAGCTCACAAAAACTAAGAGAAAATACAAAATGGATCCTAGCAACGAGGCCATTTTAGATACCCATGTACAATGCAAAGAAATGCAACCTCTGAAAATGGGGAAAGAGGGAAAACTTCATGGGAAAAACCCTCCCCCAAAAAGAGGTAACCTAGTGAAGGACTGAAGAAGCGTCCAACTAGAGAAATGTCCCAAAAAATAGGAACAAAGAGTGATCATGAAGAGCATCACTGAAGCATGAAGAAGCCGCAAATTCTGTCATTAGAAAGAAACTGCTAATCTAAAGAACCTCCATGGAAGAAGAAAGCACAAACCGAGCATGTCTATATGGTAGATGATCCATCTCACCAAAATGCATAGGAAACCAACCACTACAATCACCTAGTATATAGGATCAGGTACTAAATACATAGTTCACACTATCGAACCATCAAACCAAGGAAGCATTAGAACAACAGAATAACCCCCCCTTAATACAGACGGGGTGAGATAACAGGCAACTAAGAAGGTGGGCCAAAATCCTCTATAGAAGGAACCAAGAATGACGAGAGAGTGGAAGACGTAGAAACACCTATAAAGACACAGTCACACTGACTTTGCATGGGGCAAAAAAGAAAGAGGGCACAAAAATGGCAAACAACTATCCCCCCATGGTGCTTTATAAAATAGTGCAAGTACAACTGTCTCAAAACAACGTTCATGAACCCAAAATGTAAGAGTAGCACTTTATCTCAGTGTGAGTACATAAAAATGCTTACAAATGATAGCTACAATGATCAAAAAATGAAAAAAGTTTATACAAAAGATTGTATAGCCCAAAACAAAAGATCCCATGCCATAAAAATGATCCTCGGACCTAGAACACCCAAGATATCCACCATAGAGAAAAAATGCCAAAAATATGATAGAAAGAGCATGGGGCAAAATCTAAAGGAAATGACTACATTTCTAAAAAGATGACAGAACTAGCTTTCCAAAAATATAACATTTTCACAAAACGGACATGGGATGCAAAAGAAAAGCTTACCAGAGTCAAAAAATAGAACTTTAGATTTTGACTACAAAAATGAGCAATAAAACTACATCAAAACCTGAAAATACCTACACCAATGTCTCTATCTTGGAACCAGCTTTATGGTGCTTCTTTCGGATTGCAAAAATACCTCTGTATGCTCAAGTTATGGCCAAAAAATTGCAAGTAGGTCAACAAGGACCCTGGAGAGGTGTTGGAAGATGTTGATGTAGGATGATGTCATGCTGACATCAGTAAACTACGGAAAAAAATTAACAATTTCCAAGCCGTCGCAGCAAAAAGGGGCCACGTGGCAGAGGGCTGATTGGGCCGGGTGACATGGCAGGGTCCATGTGGCAGATGCCAATATGGCATTCATGCCATGTGTCACCCCCAAGACTATGCCAACTATGCTAAAATTGCCACATGGACAAAGGAGTTGGTGAGGCCGCGAAGTGGCAGAGCATGGGTGGCAAAGACTAGCGCAAGCGGAGGTAGCGGGAATTGGGGGTGCCGTCGAGCTACGGTGGCTAGAAGGAGGTCTGTTGGCGATGGTCAGGTTGTGGCGTCACTGTGGGCTATGCACTGGTGGGGCCGCAGTGGCACGATAGTGGCCGTTAGGCTATGCGCTAGCGGTGTGCCCAAATATATTTTTTATTTTTATTTTTTGAATCGTGTGTTCATATAGTCCATACAATAGCTTGCAACTAAAAATTGTTTTGCCTCTCGGAGCTCTTGTAACCAAAATCAGAAAACTTTATATGGATTCTAATTGTAACGAGCCTTCTGAACTCAATGGCAGCATCCATTTAGGCCCAAAGTGCTCCGAAAAAATGCTCTTGCCCTAGATTGAAGAAAAATGCACAAACAAACTAGGGTTTGTGTCTCTGAATCGTGGCTTCAAAAATCCTTCAACGAAGAAGTAGAAGGGAGGCTCTGATACCATGTAGGAGTTGATGAAATCCAACTCCACAGCTCACCAAGATCACTTGTATGCAGATAACCTGTCGAAGGGAAACCAAGAAGGAAGAGGTGGGGCTTGGAAAAACATTAAATGGACTTGAGAGAGAAGATATTGCAAAAAAAAGGAAAGTGTATTTACAATGTTGAAAAATGAGATGTGAAATACAATGAGAGCGCCTGAATATAAAGGCCTCATGGATGCTTGTGGAACAAGCTGGAAGATGCTAGAAGATAAGGTTGACAACTAAGCATACATCCACAAAAAGGTGGAACATGCTAGAAGGGAACAAACTCCCATGTTGTCAACAACTCATCACTACAACTGTTAGATGAATGCATTGACCTAAGTAAACTTAAGTAAATAGAATAAATTATTAATTATTAATTATTTATTCTAACAGTATTTGTTTGTATGATAGAGATAGCTTGTGGATTTCATGAATACTACTTCTAGTTTTAGATCGTTCCTTTGTAAACGTTTATCAAGTTTCAAGTGAACAAATCAAGGGTTCTTCATTTGGTGTCTTGTTATGAGATATGCATCTTCTTAGTTTCTGATTTGATTCAAGGAATAAATTAAATGCTTAAAGGAGAACATAGATTGATAGAGTTTTTACATGGATTTTGGTAAGAAGGCTAAGATATGTATTTGGTAAAGAATGTTGTAAGGCAACATGTCTTAAATATGATGCTATTTCTTGAAGTTTAGCTCTGGAATTATTTTACTTCTCATGACTACATTTCCCAAAGAGGATAAGGAATTGATCATAGCTATTTCTTAAATATGATGCTATTTCTTGAAGTTTAGCTCTGGAATTATTTTACTTCTCATGACTAAATTTCCCAAAGAGGATAAGGAATTGATCATAGCTAGGAGCACACATTTTCTTGTTGTTTCATACATGGTCTTACTGATTTTTAAAAAAATCAAAATCAAGTTTCCCTTTCATGTTTAACTTATTTGTAAGTTATTTTCTAGCTCCATCCTCCACATTTGAAAGGTAGATCACAAGATGTCTAGCTTAAATATTATCCTCCTTTGGTGTGTTGTAAATGAATAATGGAGTTACCTACTTAATTGATTCTAGGAACAGGTGAGTATATGAGAATGTTATGGAACTAGGGAACCCCCCCCCCCCCCCCCCCCCCACACACACACACACGGGGTTTTGCAGGGCCTAAAGTGTAGAAGATATGCAAGAAACCTTGTTAATTGGTCTACCCCCTTTTTTGTCTACTTGTTATTTGATTTGGCTAATTCATAGGGTCTCAGCTAGGGTGTGGTGGTTGCTATTTTCTAGTGTAAAATAGGTATTTTCAAGGGCCAACAATCCCCTTGACCAAGAAATTTGGGAAGGGGGTTAATAAGTATATATTCATGACATTAGTGTCAACTATTCTGTTTGGCCTAGTACAAACCTTCGAAAACATTGAGTATCCCACCTCCCAATCTTCTCGTGATCCTTCAATCCCTCAAGGAAGTGATAATGTTCCCCTTTTCCCATTTTTATGTTTTGAGGTTGATCTATGAAAGAAAGAAGTGTTCATGTCCCCCTCCAAAAGTCATTGGACCCAACAATATCTCCAAACATCACTTCATTTCTTTCTTTCATTTCTTCTAGATGCCTTGGTGGGGTGGGAAGTAGCTTCATGGCTATGACACAATGGTTTCTAAATATATTTAGCACACTCGAGGTTAGCAACTATTGGTATCAAGAAGTGAGAAACTAAAATCAAAAAACTATTTTCTGCCAGGCAGCATGAAACTAAGATGTCAAGTTGTGCCCCTAATGAAAAATACTATTTTTTAATAAATAAATAAAATAATTTTGAAGTAGATAAAATAACTCAAACACATGATGTGTATCAACTCTTTTGTGGGTTTGTGGCTATAGTATTTAAATTTTGAAGGGCTTCCATTTCATTTCTTTAAGTGCAATTAGTTAGGGCACATTCTTGTTGGTTTTCATGAGAAATCAATCAATGGTTTTTTCACTAAATCTCAATAGATGATTTTGTAAGGAGAGTAGTGTGGAAATCAATTTTATTTTGAGGAATTATGGAGTTTTTATGGAGCACCATTATTCTCCACCTTCTATAGGGGAGTTGATGGCCCTACCTCTAATGGTACTTCTCTTTCCTTTAAGGGAGTTTCCCCTAAGGGGGGTAGTGGATGCTCAGTAGGTACCCTATGAGATAAATCAATAGGAAACTTTTTCATCCTCTAAGATGGAGGAGCGTGGGCTTGTTGTGAATGAAGATTTGTTTAGTCTAATGGTCTTCCTAGCTTTGAGATTTCTTGTCATTTTATGGAGGATATAGATGAGGAATTTGCATATTATATTGGTAGTTTGGTTTTCCCCGTCAAAACCTGTGTCATCTCTCAAACTCCTTGTGTCATATCTAAACACAATTACCAAAACAGAAGAAAGGGTGGATATAGACTTGCTTGGTATTGAAGCTCATGATGTGGTTGATGATGGTAATAAATGGTTTGTAGATGTCCTTCTCACAAAAAGGAGGAAAGGGTTGGTAAATAAGGAAAGAGGAGTTTAGTGTTTAGTGGGTGATCTTTTCAAGTCTACATTTGATTTGTTCTTAAGTCTTCTTCGTATATAATTGCTTGATAGTCTCTTGAGCTCTATTTAGAAATTTTTGAGAGGTTCAGTTTGTCCTTTTGTGAGTTTTATCTCTATTTACTCCCTACTGTTGGGTTTGAATCTTTTTTGTATGTTATATGTTAGGAGTGGGCCTAATCTCAAAGTTTGCCTAGAGAAAAATAATTCAAATATATAAAATTAATTTCAAAATAAAAATAAAATAAATAATTAAGATAATATATAGATGGATTATTTGAATGGAATGTTTTTCTAAATAATAAATACAAATCATAAAGGTTAAATTGGAGGTGCTCTTCATCACACAAGAACAACCAAAATTACTAGAATACAAGCTAGAGAATGCTACAAATTTCGATATAGAGGATTGTTACTCACATAATAATAGTCAAAACTACTAGATTACAAGTAAGAGAATGTTGATCAAATAAAGCCTATAGTGCCTACAACTAAAAACTGAGCACAATAATAACAATTACACAAGAGATGACAATTACATAACATTTTATACATGATAGCAATATAGTAATAGAAAGAAGAACATGAAGAGGAGGAACCCAATTTGAAAGTCAAGTGTAGATTACTCATGATAAATTGGGTAGGCATTTAAGTTGTTTCTATGGACATATTTGGAAATATTGATTAAAATTGAACATGATGAAATTTGTGAAATGTTGGTATTTTCACATTTAAAATCACTGGTAGCATTCCTCTTAATTATCCATAATTTGAGAGTTAGATTCAGTTATCATTCTCAAATTTACACACTCCAATTTCCAGAGGCCTTTATATAACTAAAGATTTGTAATATTCAATAATTGTTCAATTCCTAAAGATCCAATTTAAGTGAAAACATTCTTATGACCAAACAAATCACTATAATAACAAATGAACCAAAATTGTTTATCAAATATTACTTAAATTACATGCATTAATATCTTAGACGCAGTAATATGAGTGTATGCAATATCTATATATATATATATATGAGAGAGATTAAAAGGTTTTCCTATTCTGAATCTTATTAAAGTTCATAATCTTTTATGATGAATCTTTAAATATGCAAAGAGAAAAAAGAATAGCTGTTAAATGAAGATTTTTTTTTTTTTGTTTTGGTGCAAAAAGAACAGAATGTAGGGCCGCCATTAATAGGAATGATGTTTCCAAACTTATTATGGTTTGACAATAAGAATGAAAGAAGGTTTTGACATTCTTAACAATTAAAAGAGCTCACTGCCTATTTGGTCAGCCATTTATGTCAAATTCACTTAATGCATGCAACTGCACATTTTAATAGGCGCTGAATATGACGTTCTCATATTGTTTTGAAAGACTACCAATGAGGAAACAACGTGTATTTTATGCGTTTCCAGATGCATGTGTTAAACTTATTGTTGCCTCTTTTGGTTATATGTGCATCAGGTGCCACCCAAGCACACATTCTTTTGCTGCATAATGCTTCAACTCCCTTCATTATTTTTTCATTATTATTGAAGACTGAGATAGTGAAATTAAACCAAATCAGTATTCATGTGTTGTTTTAAGATAAGGATTTATAAACTCTGGTGAACAAAACTAGCCAGCTTTTTATGCCAAATATATCAATTGAAACACGTATTTAGGGTATGAAAATGGAATGTAGTATTTCTGAAGCCAATGTGTAGAAAACATATAATATTTCTTTTTCTTTTTGGGTGAAGGCAGGCCAAGGTCAATGTTAATAAAAGTTTCTCAGCAATGAGGTCAAAGGTTTTATTGTTTTGTTTTTCTAATAATAGAACACTCTTATCCTTATGTGTCAAGCCTCTATTAAATAATATATAATTTAATTGGCAACCAACTTCTCAAAACTAGCTATATTTGCTCTACATTTCATGATAAATTGTAATGCTAAAGCTATATAATTAATGATGTGAATATGTTTTTGACTGTGTTATTTCTATATTTATTTTTATTATCTATTTCTTATATCTTAGTAAAGTGCAATGTCTTTTGTTAATACTATTTGTTATAGATTATGGAATCTTATGAACTGTAGAAACCTAATATCTATTATTAAAATATTTATTTATTTAAAAAAATATATATATATAGAATTGTCAAAGTATTTATTACATTGTATTTTATCTTTTTAAAATAAATTTATGTTGAAAATAAAAAGTTTATACATTTATAAATATTAATTTTTAAAATTATTCATGAAATTTTATATTAAATTAATTAGTAAAAATGTAGAAATTTTATTTTCTCTAAGCTTTAATATTATATTTTAATTTTTAATGTATACTTAAGATATATAAAAATATATATTAACATAATAATAAGTGTTTTATAAATATCTAAAATTCAATATTGCACAAATTTAAAAATATATCAAATGCTACCTCGCACACAAATGATTTTAATATGGAGAATTATATAGTGGAACAAGAAGTTGTTGTTTAGCTATATGTAATATTGTATTTGAATTTTATAGAAATGATGTTGGTAAACATCATTTAAGGGCTTCTTAGATTAGGATAATTTTCTTTTTTAAATACATTGTTTTATCAATTTAATAATCAACTGAAAATTATTGGATTGCGGAGGGGAAAAACTTATCAAAAGATATTCTTATACATATTTTTAGTATATTTTAAGATGTATCTTTATCTTTATTGAACAAGCATTTAAGGTCACTCAAAGTATCATCAATAGTAATGGGTTGTGGAAAAATGTTGATGTTAGAAAACATACACAATCTAATTGATGTTTAAAAATATATATACAATGGAATTCAAAAACAAAATTTGACATTAGTAATGAATTATGAAAATATGATAAATTGTTATTTAACCAAATGAAAGTTAACCTAAAGCAATTAAATAAATAGAATCAATTAAACATCAATTAGTTTAGATTAACTAATTAAAATAGGTATGTTTAATAAATAAGATAATTGTGATCATTAAACTAGGAAAGTAAATGGGAATGACTAAATAGAGCGTTGCCATGATAAAGATTGTAGGATCTAGTAGTTGTCTTTTTGGAAAATGGGATATCTTTATTAGATGAGTGTCCCAAAACTTATGTTGCTATGGAGAAAATCATTCTAGTTTTTATTCTTTGTATTCCACGGATTGCCAAAAGATCAAAGAACAAAGACTACATGTTAGCACGAAACAAAATTCTAACATACACTTGTACAATATAGGTCACATAAACATATTAGTAAGTCTTATATGAACAACATTCATCATAAAAGTTCTAAAAGATCCTTACAAAATATAGTACAAAGCTTGGAATGTCAAGTAAGATTTAACCAACTTAAAGTGAAGATCCATAAGAATCATCTTGCAACCATAGAAATAATTTTAAAATATCTAATAAAAGAACACCTAAACATAAATACAAGACTCTCAAAATAAGGAAAAAAAAAAGCTAATTTTTATTCTTATTTTAAATAGACTTAGACACCTCAACATATATGAAAAAATATTAAATCCTCAAAAATTAAGAAAAATAGAAAATAAAGCTCCCTTCTATTAAAAATACATTGGATAGTGTTTTTTCCTTAATTTATCTCAATTTAAAATTTAAATTTTAAAAAAAAAAAATTGTGAAAAATCGTTTTCATTTACCTTATCCTGTAGCTAATTTTTATTCTTATTTTAAATAGGACTTGGACACCTCAACATATATGAAAAAATATTAAATCTTTCGAAATAAAGAAAAATAGAAAATAAAACTCCCTTCTATTAAAAATACATTAGATAGTATTTTTTCCTTACTCTATCTCAATAAAAAAATTAAAATTATAAAAAAAAAAATTGTGAAAAATCATTTTCATTTACCTTATCCTATATGATATTAGCACAAGTCAAAGAAATTAATGTATAATTTAATGGTCTACCCAACCGACATAATAGGTATTAATTTATTATTTAATATTTAATTAAAAGTATAAATTGACTGTTTATTAAATTTCTAAAAATTAATAGATTATAATATTCCCCCATTCTTTGGAGTGCATAACCATTTGCCAAGTGAACTACCATCATACCACGTACAAGTAAATTACTTTTTCTTAAGTAAATTATATATATATATAGTAAATGCCATAAAAAAAATTGGCGCCATTAATGTGCCCACCCATATATTAAAAGCATTAGAATACCACACGGAGCAAGTGCCAGCTAAGCAAGCGGTGCCTACCCTCCACGAGACCTTTTATGACATTCTTCTTCAGCATTAAAATGATTCGTGTAAATAAAAATTTAAAAAAAAAAAATAGTATCGAACTCCTCATAAATGGACGCAAGTGTACTTGAATATCTGAATATGACGTACTAGATTAGCTGGCAACGTTTTCCATTGTTTGCAAATACCAACCAATCGAGGAAGATTAGATGTATAATTTTCCGGTTTGGGTGTATTTGTGTTGGAACTGCACTTTTCAGCTTATTATGAGGTCAATGATAACCAAGACGCCATTAATGAATGATCTACACATAGTAATTCAGCTAAACATGAGATCACTTTTTTCTTTTGAATAAAACTCTGTTATTTATAAATTTAATCGTAATTGTTTTCCCAAGTGGAGGTTACAAGAGGGGTTGGGAAGGTCCCTCACGGGGTTGGGTCTACTTCACCAAGAAATATTTCGACTTAATTGACAATTTTTTAATTTTTTTTGCTTAGTCAGGTCTTTAGTGGCTTTCTTATCCCTCTCCTTGACAAGTCTACTCAAATGATAAGTTTGGCGCTAGCGAGTGTCCTCGTCACTATCATCAAGGTTAATGGTTTATTTTTTATAGTTTTTGTCATGGCAAGCATCAACGGTTTCCAAGGCCTCTTTATGTTTTCTTCCCTTGGTCTTTAACTTCAACAATATCATAGAGTACTTCCAAGGAATGGAGTAAGTAGAAGGGGATTAAGTCCTTAAGATGAATGATTCAAGAAAGTAAGATGATAATAGTAAAAAAGATACCATACATTCCTTCCAAAGTGAAGGATTAAATGATAATCTCACACATCTTCCACCAGGCATGTCAAATTGGAGTCTTGCTTTTTGATAGGCTTCTCCTAGGGCTTAATATAGATGTTAAGATATATTAATAACTAGCAATCACACCTTAGTGTGTAATGGGTACGTCGTACAGGCATGGAATATCAAATAAATATTTCTCCCATTGTGTGTGTGTCTCCCTCTCATTCTCTCTTTATCTCTTCATCTCTTTACGAGTCTTTCTCACCATCTCTATCTCTTTATATATCTCCTTCTTTATCTCTCCCTCTCTATCTCCCTATATCTCTTTCTATCTTTATCTCTCAATCTATGTCCATCTCTCTATTAAAGTTTCTCCCATCCTCTCTATATATTCATCTTTCCATCATCCCCTTCCTATACCTCTCTCTCTCTCTCTCTCTCTCTCTCTCTCTCTCTATGTGCAATATTTCTATTTCTCTACCCATCTTCCTTTATTTATCCCTCCATCTCTATTTGAGTATTTATCCTCCCCTCTCTCCCCCTTTCTATTTCACTCTATTTCTCTCTTCCCATCTCTATCTCATCATCTCTCCTTTCTCCCTCTATAAGCTACCCATTTCTATCTCTAAACAAAGATTTCAGAGATCCAAAATTTATAAAAATAAAATAATTATTTTGTACAATATATAGATATACCATTCCTAACTATTTTCTAGTGTACCCTCATTTTCCCTTTCTACAAATGATTAATTTTGAGCTTTTAGATTAATAAACACATCAAAAACCACACATGCACAACTCAAATATTTGGTCAAACACTTAAGTCAATGTTATACTCAATACTCAGGAACTTGCACTTTGGCTTACTATTTGACATCTTTGTTCTTTGGTCTGACTCTACGAATGTGTGTTTTCATAATATAATGATGATCTCTTAAAGTTTAAATGGTATGCAAATTCAAATAAACTACTATACAATGACTGCTTGAAAGTTGAAGTTTCCAAAATCTCCAAGGAAAACCATAAATCAAAACATAATCAAGCATGTGTAAAGAAGCTTCTCTTTATTATTATTTTAAAGAAATGCCATATGACTTGAATTTCCAATATTTGTCTTTCACCTTATTTCTCTTTTATCACTTTTCAAATCTCTTTTAATATTAAAGATAACTTTTGTCAACTTGATCATAACATTTTTTTTAATATTTAAAATTCTAATGTCCCAAATAGTATTTAATATTCTTGACTTGTAACTTACTTATGTATTTAACAAAATTTTACCCCTCCTATAAAAATATATTTAAATTCCAAATTATAATAATTGTGTCATAATTGGACTCCGCTTTATTAAAGGATTGTTATTTGATTAAAATATAAATAGATCAATTATATTCTATCCCCCACCATAAAAAAAAAGTCTCATTACTAATCACATCCTAAAATTTATGTTAAACTTCAGCAAGCAAGTCACATATTTAGATCATGGTTTTAATATTAAAAGATATGACATAAGACATAGAATAGCTTAAGTGTTGCAACCAACATAGAGAATCATTGATGAACATGGGCATACTACTCTTGTCATAAAGAAGATTGATTAAAATGAAATGAGTTTTACTAGCGTCCACGAGACCAAAGGTCTGTGGGACCAAAAGGGGATCCACTAAATATTCTGCTGGGATTTCTCCAAGTTGTCCCTTCTTTTGTGGAGTTGCATTAGCAAGGCAACCACCTTGTGAAGTCTTGGCCCCTCAAAAAGCTCTTTTATACTGTTCACTTGTATCATGTCCATGAATTAGAGTTGGATGTCTTTGTATGTCGTACACTCTTTGATATAGTGTCATTCCGTCTCCACTACACCCTTGTTGCAAAACCTACGAATTCTCTCCTCCCACCTTTCTTTAGGGATCTTCCATTTGTCGGTTTTGCACCTCAAGTGATATGAATCAGACCTCAGTTGAGTGATCAAGATTCTTGCCTTTCCTCTAAAGTCAACTCCTAGGTACTCTTTGTCATCATGCTCACAAGTGTGGTTAAATTTGTTGACATAGTAAGCCTTGTATCTACCTACCTGATGTGTCTACATGGTAGTCCTAACTTGTTCTAATACCCACTTTTTTATCTCTACGTTGGTTTCAAGGCACTCTTGATAATCAATATTCTATTTGTTGAGCCATTTAATTAAACCTTGATGAAATTTTGGAAGAGATCATGGATTTCATGACGAACAATATGATTCAACATTTGTCAAAGAAGCTACACTATCTTCATATAGAACTCCGTTATTAAATATATGTATTGGTCGTTCTTTTTTTACATAATTAAACGCGAATATACACAATATATGCATAGATTTTATTGGTATTATTATTATTATTATTATTTCTATCTTGTGTTGTAAACCATCCAATACACAAACAAAAGAAATATGTCAAATATCAAGAAAGTCGTGGGAGCCGTGCAGAGAATAGAATACGGTTCCATGAGTTAAAAAATTCGATGTTCGTAATGACTCCTATGGTCATCGAGGCCTCTTCTATGTTTTCAACCATTGGATTGAAATTCTAGCCCTTGCATCTCATATAAGGGAATGCCTACAACATAATTATAATACTAGCAATCACACCTTAGTGTGCAGTAGGTATGTAGTAGAGGTATGGAAGATCATTGAAGTATTTATTCATTTACATGTCTCTTCCTATCATCCTCTATATATCTACAATATCTTTATCAATTGATACATCTTACCATCTAGACCTCTTCCTCCTATTTCTTCTTCTCTAAGTCACCCTCTACATCTCCCCAGTTCTCTTTCTATCTTTACCTCTTAATCTATATATTTATCTCTCTATATATTTTTCACCTGCGCACTCTATATTCATCCTTATCTTTATCTTCTTCTCCCCACTCCATATCCAGACACATCTCCCTCTTTGCATCCATCCACTCTTTCCATCGCCCCTCCCTATAATTGTATATCTCATTATCTCTCCTCATCTCCCTCCATATCTCTCTTCTTTGCAATCTCTCTCTATCTCTTTGGGGCCATCACTGTCTTATCTATTTCATTCTTAAAATTGTTGGCAATATACTCTTTTAGTCAACAAATTGACTATTGCAATGAAACAAAATATATCACTTACAATTGAATCCATTCTATATGATTAACAATCTAATTGATGCATGAGTATGTGGAAGAGTTATACAATAGTAACGATCAATATATCAGAAGTCTCTTAGAAATATTCTTAAAATTTTCTACCACTCTCTTTAATATATTAACTTGATATACCTTTCTATCAATGTAACCATTGCATAATCCAAACATTAGACTTGGAAATCATTTGTATGTATTTTTTTAAAATTAAAATAAATGTTTTAGGATTTCAGATGAATTTTGGTTTTTCCTTTTTCCAACGTTGGAGACTACTTGATTTAGGTTATCTGCATATTTGACCATTGTAAGTATGTTGATAAGATTTTTAATAAAGGGAAATTATTTATAAAATGGTAGGCTAAGAATGCACCAATAAGACATGGACAAATAACCACTTTCACATTTACTTCATAATTTCCATGTTTGATTTATCATTTTGGATAATTGAAGAAGATTCTTGGTTGTAGTAGTCTTAATTTCCATGATCTTTTCTTTAGACATCCCAATAATGAGTGCTTTGAAAAATGAAATACATCCAACACATGTTGCTCACATTAGGGGAGATGACGTAGTAGCTTCCAAGGCTAATTTTGGGCACCTAGAACTTCTAATCCATATGTCAAAATTTGCTGATTTTTTTGGTGAACCTCCGTAGGTGAATGAATATCTTAAAGTTGTCATTTTGACTTTTTCGCATTTGCAAAGCTCTCTATAGAACTCGTAGAGTGCGAGGTGGTCTGAAAGTGGCATTTCAAAATGTTTGTTTGTAACCCGTTATGTTCTCCCCCTAAAAGTCACTCACCAAAAAAATAGTACTTTTTGTACAAATGGACCAATCAACAACTAAGAAAGCAAAAAACTGATTAACTATCAATACATGTGGTATCATTGTTTGGAACTTTTTATGAATAGTAATTGTGGGATCTAACAACAATAAATATAATGGTCATTAGAACATGAGCAACTAGTTAGTCATCTCCCCTACATAAGATATTTTTAGTGCCACCCTTCACATTGGGATTAAATCTTCTTGTCTACATGTCCAAACTCAAAAAGAAAGAATAGGGAAAATTTATGTATTGGAAGTAATCCCAATGACCACTCTGTTACACATCTTGTCTAAAATCCTCCGTATGCATATCATATCTATAGCCTTGATAGATTTATGAAGGAATTGATTTGATTTTGTGATAGGTGTACAAAAAAGCAATGTCTTCGCACCTCACAAATGGTACTAGGGGAGAGGAACCAATAGCTGAGCAGGGTCCAATAATCCATCACCCTATTTGTGAACATATTATCCAATCTCCCAACACATTTTTACTACATATTGTAATTAATTTATCTATTTGTAAATAATAATAAAAATCCAAATGTTGATAAAAAATATACCAATACTTGAACACATGCAAACTTATAAATGTTATAGAAAAAATAAATAAATGAATTCATTAATGAGTGAAATAAATAATTTGTTGTCTCAACCATAATATCATAGCTATCTAATATATGTGTGTCACTCAAAATATAATATGCTAACTTAAATAAACATTGATATATTAGTGTACACATACTATTCTTATGTGTACAACTATTGAGGTAGCAATGTATATGCATAGAGTAAATCATATCAATAATATGTCTCATCACAAATATAAAAAGTGAACACTAATAAATGCCTTGTATCTTCTCATGAAATGTGTGAGATTGTGAAAAAAAATTAGTGTTCAACTAATGGTCCCTTTGTGTTGGATATAGGTTGTATTTTATATAATAATGTGTTATTTTTATTACATCAAATAATTTTTGTGTGTTAAAGTATTAGTCCTTTTGTGTTTAATATGAAAGTTACAAATAACAAATATTTATGATTAATAATAACTATTTGGTCCATTTAAGTAGCATATATGTTACATTTCATATAATTATATAATATTCTATTAACAACAAATGATAATTTCAAATTCAATTATTAAAGATTTTTAGATTAATCTTTGGTCGAATGTTTAAAAAGTCATTTTTTGGACACATTTCAGTAGGTGCACTATTTTAACGAGTTACTTAATGAGTCACACCTTCAAACCTTAGTTGTAGGTAGTTCAATGTCCATTTACATTTCTAAAAAAAAATGAAGGTCTTACTTTATCCCATGTAGCGGCTACATGTTGATGAAGTTAGTCCTCACAACTACTAGTTCCTCTTCCCTATTTATTGTGATCGTGACTGAGAGTTCGATAGAGGGAAAATAGTTATGGATTGCAAGAGCATGGATGAAGAGGAAAAGGTGAGTCTTTCTGATGATTTTGATAAGATGAGTCTTGACAGCAACAGGAGAGCATGAGCAAGGAATTCAATGTGAAGGACTATGTAATCAACTGGATCAAGATTGAGATCAAGAAGGGGAGACCAAAGTTTAGCTGGGGACAATTGAGTAGTGGGGGATTTGAACCAGGGATGTTCTAAAAGGACAAAGAAGAAAAAACATAGGAATATGACAACCTCAGATAGTAGAAAGTCCTGGAAGAGAAGGATAAAAGGGAGCAGTGATGGGAGGAATACTGCGAGGAATTGAGCAAAATGAAAAGAAAAAGCATGAATATATTTGACATTCTGGCATATTTATTAGAGTTACTGAAAATTATCTACAACAGCCAAAATTAGAAAGAGGCTTACTGACTCTACCAGAAAGCCCTCCTATGATTCCACTTTTCCCCTTGATTGTATTATATATGTCTCCTGCGCCTCCCCATTGCTCTATTCATAGCAAATTCATCTCTCAAATGATTGTGTCACACTTGAAGTAGCGGGTAGCGTTTATTCAAATCCAAACTGCTCTTTGACTTCTCAACATTTGATTTTTATTTACAAATTTGGCTTTCAATTGTTTCAAATAATTCTGAACCACATAACTAATTATTGATTAGTTTGTAGGGGAAACAATTGAAGAGTCTATACAACTTCATTTTTTTATTTACTTCAGATTGCATACAATTGTGTGTTGAATCCAACCTACTGATTATTCATGCCATTGTTCGTTCTCATTATCAGAAATTCTTTTTGTTCTATTAGATTGCATATAATTTGGTGTGTCTGAATCCGAGTCACTAAGTGAAGCATTCAAGACTACTGTGAGGCTTTCACAACTTTTATACATGCAAAATTTTATAGTGGAACATTCAATAATGATTTATTCGGCATTTTTATGTCATTATTGAATTCAATGACATGGAAACTAATCACATGTTCGCATCATTCAGAGGTTGAAATAAGCACCAGTCGGTTTGAAGACATAGACAGGGCAGGTGAGTGGAACTCGATTCTTCTACGTTGGGCTCTATGGTGGGTCTATTAATCTCATAGGCAAGCCCACGATGTGTAGTAAATTTTTGTGGTCTCCATTTCTAATGGTTGAACGATTCAGATTTCTTCGATGGTTGTCCAACCTTATCCTGGATTTTTAACCATCAATTTTCAAAATCAGGCCCTTTACTTCATATTGGGAATGAATGCGGCGTAATTAAATATATTAATAATTTTAATAATAAATTAAAATATATATTTTAGATTAAATTTTATATAAACATTTTAAATTTTTTTCAAAACTTGTAATTGTTGAGACTATTATTTTACGGTGACATGAATCTATCATTTCCGAATGCATTTTCTATCGAGCTATTGCTAGACACATGCATCAAAATTCAATCATTATGTATTGAAGGACTATATGAAGATAATACTGACATAGCATGTGGTTTTACATCTTCAATTCCATTAGTTGATTGTATCATAGATGTATGTAGAAAGTGTTCACCATAAGGCACAATATCGAAAAATTGTAAACATCCAAAAATATTATTTTATAAATTTAATAAATTCATATTAGCATACCACTTGTTATAAATTGAATCTTTATTTAACTAATTACCTTATCATGTGATATTATAAATAATCTTAATTAATTAGTTATATTATTTTCCCCCTTTTATCCTATAGCACAATTCATCTAAATCAATTAACTATATTACTTTCTTCCCTTCTATCTCAATAGTGTAATTACTTTTAATTCCCCCTAGCTTATATTCAAATAATTTTATCAATATTTGGATGTTCCTAATCATATGATTTTGTTAATTCCCAATTAATAAAGTCTAATCTTGACCTAAACTCCAAGCCTAAAAACACACCGTGTCACCCCTAAACCTACCCATTAATTAATATAATTCCTTGATTCCTACAACAATTAACATTTCTTCCTAATTCAGGGGTTGTCTTTTTGTTGTCTTTTAATGCATAGTTGTATTCTGGCCTCCTATTTTTTT
This sequence comes from Cupressus sempervirens, assembly GCA_028749045.1. Classification (NCBI taxonomy): domain Eukaryota; kingdom Viridiplantae; phylum Streptophyta; class Pinopsida; order Cupressales; family Cupressaceae; genus Cupressus; species Cupressus sempervirens. The sequence goes on from CM053785.1 coordinate 908,809,326, forward strand.
GGCTTTTTCTGTATGTTCTCTGAGGCCTTTTGTTCTCTGAACTTTTATGTTATTATTTCTTTGATACTTTGTTAAAGTTTTTGGGTCCCTTAAAACCTGTTTTTACGTAATCAAAACATTTCTTCCTGATTAAAAATTGTCTCACACATGTGTGAGCACATTTCCCCCAATTCTATTTTTTTGAAATTACCTACCTTGTATAAATACCCATATTTTCTCTTACACACTAGTCCCCATAGCCACTGTAGTGCCTCTCCCATTTGACTTTTGTAAGTCGTCCTGATGGATGCAACCTTGATGATCTTTTGTTGTGATGGATCATGATTGTGACCCTGAGTGGTCTACACCGTTGAGGTGTTTGGATTATGTTTCTTTATCAGTTGCGTTGATTATGCTTTTGACTGATCTTTGAGATTATGATGTGATTTTTGGTTCACTGAGGTTTGTGCCAGTGGTTACTAGGATCGATGTGGTATCATGAGGTTGTTCTATGATTACCCTGAGATGTGTGCAGAGATTGCACTATGTTCTTTTACCATGCTACACTGGACTGGGTTCCTGTAGCAGTGGTTAGTCATGTTTATGACTGTGTTCGCTTATGTATTTTAAGTGCCTTATTAAATGCATTAACGATTAGAAATGGATTATTCTTGTTGGATTCTTTGGTTATGTGCTGCGGACATTTACCTTGTTATATTTCTGATTAGAGAGATATTTGTTACTCATGTTATGTTTACATTTGAGAGGACTCGAGGGTCAGATGCTACACTTTGATTCCAATATCATGGATTTTAGACTACTATGCTGTTCAATTAATCATATTGCATGATGATGCCATTTTGAGATGACAGTGTGTTTTATGATGTTATCTGGTTATCTGGTATTTGGACATACCTCTGATTTTGTTATGTGATGGATTTAATGCTATGGTTATTTACTTCATTCCTACGTTGCTATGCCTTTTGTGAACGTGAGTGATGTAAATAGATTATTTTAATATAATTAAATAAATGGTTAAATTAGGTGATTTAATGCATTTATTGCTTTGGCTATATTATTATATGCAATTGCACTTGATCGTGTTGTTTAGTGTGTAGGATTATATCCTTGGCAGTGGCACATGGAGTTAGTGATTCAGCCTTTCGTATTTTACCAATGTCGTCCTTGTATGGTCGGTGTATCCTTTATTAAATGTTTAATTTAAACCTTTCGGTGATTATTAAATCCGAACTCATTTGCATTATGTGATTAGACCAGTAAGCGTGTTTGTGCATTTAGAGGTTCGCATTGTCACGAAAGTTGTTTAAGGAGATTTATGTGTTTTTGGGTTTTCGGGCATTTTAATTGATTTATTTTAATTTCTGGCAGCTTTCCCATAAATGAATTCCTATTTATAGGAATAGCCTGTTTTCGTTTGGGTCGATTCGGGGTTTAACTAGATTGGCTGGTTAAATGCCGTAATCGATTATTCACCCGAAAAGTGAATAAGTATCCAAAAAGGAATTTAATTCCTCACTTCTCACTTTTGAATTGGAAAGTTGGAGAGTAAAACCCAAAATCCTCTTCATGAGGATTTACTGTTTTGTTCGTTGTGGGAGCTACGAGCGTGGGATTGTCGCGAGGTTGGGCTCGTTGGATCCAGCTCGAGGAAACCTTGGATTGCCACGATTTTCAACTACTTCTGCGAGATATTTATTTTATGGTTCGAATTCCCGTTTTGCCCTTTTGGCTGTGAGGTAGGGCTTTCCTGTTTTATTGTTTCTGCTTCTATTTTTTGTAGCCGTTTGTTTGGAGGCTGAGAATTAATGTTCCCCTCCGTTTCTATATGTTAGTTCTACCCGGTTGGGCGGGTATGAACATTTTCCTATTTTTCGGGATGAGGGTTTGGAGTTTTGCACCGTTATGCTGGTCGTTTTTGCATACGGTGTCCGATTTCATTTATTTTTGGATTTTTGGAGTTTTTGAACCCAAAGGTCAAATGGGTTTTAATTTTGAAGTTTTTTCAAAATTTGAGATTTTTACCTCGTTTTGCGTGCCACCTTGTTTTCTTGGATTTTCTTGGCACAATGTGGGTCGTGGACTTGGATGATCTATTTGGATATCAGTCAGACCACTTTTGCACTTTTATGTTGCATTGGGATGCGTGTTGCATCTGTACTCTCGACATTGTGTTCGGTTGAGTGATTTTATACTTGTTGTTATTGTTTCTTTTAGACCTTTGCTTTTGTTTTGTGAACGCTAGGATTCGTGTAGAATCCATACTCTCGGATTGAGGCCGGTTGAGTGAGTTCATGATGTTTGGTCTTGTTACATCATTGGGATTCGTGTAGAATCCATACTCTCGGATTGAGGCCAGTTGAGTGATTTCATGATGTATGATTTTTTTGGCTTTGGGATTCATGTAGAATCCGTCCTTCCTGTGTTGCTTTCAGTTCGGTGTTTTCTTTGCATTATGTTCTCATTCATGTCCTTGTGTTATGATCTTCGTGATGGTGGTGCGCCACACACAAGTACGTGCACATACATTTGTTAGGTGACTTGCGAGGCCCGATCTTCCATGGATTTGCCGGAAGTTATGATCATTGGGGTTGGGATGGGAGTATGCATGCCCACGGGCACTTGTCGTAGGATGAGCATGGGTAGGGTAGGGTAGCATATGGAGGGGGCTTCTATCTTGTAACCTGGTGACTACTTCCCGATTGGCAGAGGAAGTTTTATATAAGTGATAACTAAATAAAATGTGTGACTGGTAATAAAACTTAAGATAATAAAATGGTACTTTTGTGTATTGGCCTTTCGTTGAGGGAGTTGAGCTACACAGTGTATTGGCCTTCCGTTGAGGAAGTTGAGCTACACAGATCCGAGCTTGGGCTTTTCGATGCCAAGCGACTCTCCACGATGTCAGCCCCTACTTAATAGCCTTTTGAGTGTCTGACCAGGACCTGTACTCCTTGCATTGTCCTAGGTTCTTGTTTGCAGCCATCATACTGTCTGGCATGAGTGTTAGCCTTGGATGTTGTGCTTTTGTGTGTTTGTGGTTGGATCATTATCTCCATCAGCACGGCGGGTGTGGACCTATGGGTGCCACGTGGTTGGGAGGCGTAGCTACCTTCACCACTGCTAGGGACTGGTGTACAAAGACAGTCTCTTATCCTAGTGCGACCGTTGTTGGATGTTTTCTCTTGGTACTTCGGGTTCCAGAGTATGCTTTCCTGTGATTTATGCTTTCATTGCAATGCTTGGATATCAAGTTTAGATGATGTTAGTTTACTTGACACATTCCCTTATCATGATGTTTAGCATATGATTAGATGATGTTATTTGATTTAGTAGTATATCTGTTGCTTACTGCTGTTTAGCATGTGATAGGTGATGTTATCTACTGTAGGATTATCTTATGCGTTATCACTAGCATGCTAGATTTTCTTATGCTATTATTATGCATGTTTTAGTAGTGACGTCCCTATTACAACAGTACCGACGATCTGGTCGGTGACTTGGGATGTTACGTGCGGGGGATGGCTAGGACCCACGATGGTCTTATGATGCTATTGACGGTTGGGAGGAACCACGTACTTAGTTTGGTTGTTTTTTTCCTGAGATGTATTTCTGTACATTGCGATGTTGCTTTTGTTCTCTGCAATGCTTATTTTCAGTGTGTTCTTTGCTGTTGTAGTTTAGATGGTTTGGTGTTCTTCATTCCGTGTTGTTCTTGCACTCGAGTGTTCATTCCTCAAGCCTTGGTGGATCCGGTACTCCCTGGTGTGGAGGTTCTTTGCTCTAATTTTGGTCCTTTTTGCTTTTGGGAGTGTTTTCATGTTTCAATGGGCGACATTTGTTCAGCATGGTGCGACACTTTAAAAAGTATCGCACGCCCATGTAAACTATGTCGTACGACACTGTAAAGTATCACACGCCTTCTTGAGAAATGTCGTACGACATTGGAAGAGTGTCGCACGCCTTCTTGAGAAATGTCGTACGATGCTGAAAAGTGTCGCATGCCTTCTTGAGAAATGTCGTACGACACTGGAAGAGTGTCACACGCCTTAAGGAGAAGTGTCGCCCTCCCTTAGTAAAAAGTGTCACACGATTTTTGTGAAAAACCTGCGCGTGCCATCAGTGGACACTTTTCTTCGTGATCCGATCTTTTTGAGAGTGGTTTTGGATACCCTTTTGGGCGTTCTTCGAGCATGTGCTGTTGCATTTTGAATTCTGTCGGTTTCTCTTGAAATCGAGTTTTCGTGTTTCTATTTTAGTCTCTTGGGGTTTAAAATATATCGTTTAAGTATAAGTTGACTTAACATATATTTTAATATATGCGATAAATCGTTTGAGATAGGTTTCAGACCTCTCGGAGATAAGTTATGGATTCTAGGAAATTTCAGGGCTTCAGAAATCTAGACTTAGCCAATTTTCAGGGCTTCACGATTTCAGGCTTAGCCAAATTTTGAGATTCTGCATTTTACCCCAGCTTGGTGTTTTGTTGATGAGTGGTCATTTCTTGTGCCCTCATCTTGTTCTAGTGGTTGTTGGCTTTTGTTTGGGTGTGTCAGTTGGGTAGTGGTGTTCAGAGATTCGTTGGTTGCCGGGATGGTGTTGAAGTCTTCCGTTGCGATCTTTGTGATCCCTGTATGATGTTGTCTTGTGCATTCATACTTGTAAAAAAAAAAAAAAAATCTTGGCTTGATTTGAATCCTTGTTTCCAAGGATCTCCGGGTGGGGCATTACAACCACCTTGAGCCACTCAATGCTTACACTTGTCTCCCACTTGACATCTATTGCCTATCCACCCAAGGTTTCTCACACTTGTGGACATCACATCATCTTGTATTAACAACTGTACATTTACCTACATGGCTTCGGCATGACTTCTGCCCCATCAATTGTAATGCATCCTAGCCCTCTATTTTAACTTTGGATCCCATCTTGTTAGTTTGTGGTGACTGATCAGGAAAGTACTGTACATACTTCATAAATTCTTTGGAAATAAATATTTGGGCTACTATTCGCCAATGGCACAAAATTTTGGGCTACTATTCACCAATTGGCTATTATTTATATTCACCAATGTATGGCTGACATGTTATAACTAATTTTAACCCTAAAGCGGGAAAAATACTTATATACAAAGGCTTAGGGTTAGGGATTGTTCCATAAGGGTGATGCAAAAATTGGTTCTTGCGGTGGTATTGAGCTATAAGGGATTACAGATTGTAATCATTAGATCGTAATAATATTGGACTTGCTATTTGGTGGACGTAGCCCAAGGTTTGGGTGAACCATGTTAAATCTTGGTGTCTTGTGTTCTTTTCTGTGTGATCTATTATTTATTGATATTGTTTATATTTGCATGTAATTTTTCTTTTTGTCTAAGGTTTAAACCTAACACATCCATCCATTTCCTATAAATAAGAGCCTCTTCTTATGCAATTCTTCCATCCATCAATTACCTTTTCATTATGTCAAAATCATTCTAGAGTTCTTTGTGACTATTTATGCAATCTTAGTATTTTCATGGCTTCTAATAATCACAATCAAGAAATCATGGTATACATGGCATAGTCTTTTGCATTTTCCTTCCATCAACTTCATCTTATTATCCATCTAAACTTCATATTAGCTTTATTGTTCAATCCATTTAACATTTAGGAATCATTTGGGGATTAATATAGTTGTGTTTGTCAAAGGGTCCTTGGTTTACTGGTGAAGTTGAAAGTCTCACAAAGAGCCCACCAAGGATCAAGTCTTGTTGAGTGTAAGACCCCCGACATCTAAAAGGGATGAGGCCGGGATTGTGCCTCAGATGAATTTGGCGGAATAGCCCCCAATCCTTAGTTCTTAACCAAAAAAAACTAGGTGAAAAAAGCTGAACCTCCACAAAAAAAAGAAGATAATTATATATATATATATATATATATATAGAGAGAGAGAGAGAGAGAGAGAGAGAGAGAGAGAGAGAGAGAGAGAGAGAGAGAGAGAGAGAGAGCAATATCAACATAAAACCATCATATGAGAAATCAATAGTACAGGGTTCTCCTCTTTGCTCAATCATAGTTATGATTATAATTTGCTAGTTCTATGCATTTTTTTGTGTTTATTTGCATTTGCTCACCAAAAGTTCTGACCATATACAAAACCAAAGTTTCATATATCTAATTGGAACTATAGATAAAGAAGTAGCATCATGCTTATCGTTAGAAACATATCATCAATAAACCTTAACCTATTTGATAGATAAGAGGAATAGTCTTGAACTACATAGGAATTAATGTCCTTGTGTGAAGGTGAGTAAGAAGAAACACAATCACCATAAAACTCATTGATATGAAATTTTAAACTAACAAGTATATCCTTAGTCATGAAAGAAGGTACATCATTCATCATATCATCACATATTATAGGGATATGCATAATCTAAAATGCATTACAATATGAATCTAAGATCATTATGTAATTCAATAATGTCATAAGAAGGTGACGAAGGTAAGAATAACATTTATATCCCACCTATAGGGTAGCACCGGGTATATCTTCACTTGGTAAGAACACATCATTACTATCCATATGATCTTCATTAGACCCATAAATAAAAGCACATAAGCATATATAACATGGATGTATGTACACCAAAAAATGTACAAAGAAAGGAGAATACTATACAAGATAGAACAAAACCTCCCTTGAATACATATTTATTAGAAGTTGAAGTGCAAGTGAATGAATTCTACAAATAATAGACTCAACCTAGCAAATTCTAAGAGCAACCAAACTTGAATTTTATCATTTAACTTCCATCACATATAAGAAGCTATTTTGAGTTACAATTCAAATGTTATCATCACAATAATAGACATGTATATTTTAACCATGTAGACAAAGAAGTAGCCAAATCGAAGTGGGAACAAGATGTTTGAAGATAAATGCATGGATAACATATAAAATGAAGAATATGTGCCAATTCAAGTAAATATAAATAAAATAAGAACTACATGCATATTAATATGAATATGTGTATATAAATAAATGTTAGAAAGATAACTAATTCTAATTTATTTAAAAATAGGCAGGGGAACAAACCTAGTAGCCATGGGATCTAATGACTATATCATTATAGATACCCCTCAATTACCATTTTTAAAAAGCTCCAAAAAATGATGAACACATGTAAATAGTCGATAATACATGTAGTAACAGTGGATCACACATGTGCTAATAGTTGATCATTTTTTAGTTTTCTTGGTTGGTGATTGACCCATTTGTGCCAAAAGTACTATTTTTTTTGGTGGGTGGCTATTTGGGGGTGAACATTATAATGGGTTCAAGGGAAAATTTTGAAAGGACACTTTTCGATATCTTCACACTCCACGACCTTTACAAAGAGCATATAAATGCACAAACACCTAAACCTTAGCTTTAAGCTTTTTAATCACCTACAAAAATTTACCAAAAAATTGATAAATTTTGACATAAAAATTAAAAGTTCTAGATATGCAAAATTAACCTAAATAACTAGGAAGTTTATTCCCTACCACTACACCATTTACACATGTATTAAAACATTTCCTCTATAATGTTTTAGGAGGCTTACCCCTATCACGGACTGGTTTGATTTCATCCAATCAGTCGGATCACATATTATCTACCCATCCATTCCTTTACCCACAAGTTAAGACTTGTAACAAAATTTCTGCTGATTTTATTGGCCGAATTAATTCGGGCAGATTATCTGGTAGTGTCAGCCATTATTTCTGATCCCCAACCTTTAGTTTCTACGGTGAAGAATCAAAGTCTAACATCATCATTCCATCCCTGTTTATCCTTATAAAATTGTAAAATCAACAGAACATTTATTATTATTATTATTGATGACTGTTCAATTTGAAGATTTCTTTTGCAGACTCCCTAGTTAATTTTTTTATTACTGCAATTCAGTATTAATTATCTAAAGATTTTTCTGCATGAGATGTGAAAATTTTGGAACCTTTAATTTTAAATTTTAAAATGTTAAAATCAATTACAAGTTTTGGGTCTTGAAACATTTGAAATATATGATTTTTTTAATCAAAATTTCTAATTATTGATTTATTTTTTTCTTCAAAAGCTCTCTCAATCAATTTAGAGAGCATGATTAGAAATGTTGATTCCAAACACCTCTTAGACAATATAATCTAATCCAGAACCAACAGAAAGTTAAGAGATTGTGGAAAGTCTTATGACATTAATTAAACTAGATTGTTGATTTGATTTATTTATTGAACAAAGTAATTTTAGAACAGATTCTACTCAGATAATCAAAAAAGTAGTACACCGACCAGGAAAATAAATACATAATAACTATTAGAAAACACTAGAAAAAAAGTCAATTCATCTACAATACCATTTAATGATCTTGTAAGAATTTGAACAAGATCATTAAATTATATTGTTGAGGTTGGTCTGATTTTAGAAAAGTTATTTTAACTTTCTTTATTGTTTCTTTTGCTACTTCAGTCTTATTTTTATTCTAAAAATTGAAAGATTTGCATATTTAATATGTTTTCTATATTTTCTGATTTTAAATTCTTATAAGTAGTAATTAAAATATTACAAAATTCAATCATATTTGATAAGAATTCTCATTCTGTGTTAACATCTATAATAAATGTAAATTTTTTATTTCTGGATTTGATTGTGTCTCTTTTTTTAGTATGAAAGTTTCCCATGATAGAATGCAAGAATGGATCATTGAGTGTGAACCAACTATTCCATTCTTGCATTCTCTCATTCTTATAAAAGATCAGAATGATCTACCCTTTGGATTCTCTTACTCCCATGATGAAAAGTCTAATGTAATCTATTAATATAAAAAATACACACAAAATCAATTTTTTACATTTCAAATTTTAAAAATCTATTAAGACTAAGCCATAATAAATTATATTCAACCAATTAAAAAGTTAAACATTTCAATAGAAAAAAACTTTTAACAACAGACTGCATCTGAAGCACAGTGAGTAGTTGTGAGTTAGTTGTGAGTTGCTTTGTACTAATTCAGTAGGTTGAGGAAGAATCATAATTGCAGAAGGAATAGGGTGTTGTACGTGAGACGGAGGTGGTGCTTGTTGAAGGAACGTCATTAAATGTTCACCAGAATCCCCCTGCTTTTAATAAGTTAAAAGGGATAAGTAGGTGAGGCATCAATCACGCCAAAATGAAATACCCAGCAGATGCCTTCTCTATATTTCTAATAACCAGCTTCATACTGCGTGGCCTGCATTATTTACGCCGCTCTTCATTCTTATTTGCTCCTTTCGATTGCAGTCAATCAGGACCAGGAGGCCAACCGAATGAACACACAAACCATTCAAACTTACTGTACAAACCATGAAAGTTTCATGTCACCTTCACAATTCACATGAGCTCTCTCTAAGCGGTTAACAGATTCTTTTCCTATCATAACATTACATAAATATCTGTATTTGGTCTACAATCAGTTGAAAGGCAGCTATATAAGCTCGTGGGTTTGAAGCTTTTTATCTTGATTGGTGGTGTTTGATCCAAAAAAAAAACTACAACCAAGTGTTCAAAAAATGGCTGAATCTGGTGGTGACAACCATGCTGTAATGGAAATAGAGCAAGGAAATAGTAGGGTTCAGGGGATGGTGGGGGGGTTGAGTCCACTTAGCGAGACATTGTGGAAGGAGAAAACTGATACAAAAGGCATAGATGTATCAGCAAGGCTAACATGGCAAGATTTGAGTGTAACAGTTTCAGTTGGCAGTGGTGAAACTCAAACCGTTCTTCAGGGTTTGACCGGATATGCTGAGCCTTGCACCTTGATGGCTCTCATGGGGCCCTCTGGCTCCGGAAAATCAACTCTCTTGGATGCCCTTGCAGGTAATAACCCTTCAAGTAGATCATGAATTTCAATACTTGATTTGTAATTCATGAATCCTCTTACATTTTTTATTTGTTTGTGGAAATCAGGTAGATGATGAATTCCGTATTTGATTTGTGATTGATAATTCCTTTTACATTTTTTATTTGTTTGTGGAAATCAGGTAGATGATGAATTTCATAGTTGATTTGTGATTGATGATTCCTTTTACATTTTTGATTTGTTTGTGGAAATCAGGTAGATTGGCAGCTAATGCATTTCAGTCTGGATCTATCAAGCTGAACGGCCGCAAGCAAAAGCTTTCCTTCGGAACTGCCGTATGATTTAATCATAGCTTGGTCATTAATAGTAGTTAACAGGGCCTTGCCTTCAAAGGAGTTATTCTTTTTAGGGGAATTGCTTATGTTTAATATCATGTCTTTTTTCTCCTGTGTTTTGTTGTAGGCATATGTAACTCAAGATGATACTCTGATTGGGACCTTGACCGTGAGAGAAACCATAGCATACTCTGCTCGTTTGAGACTCCCTGATAAGATGCCCTGGTCAGAGAAATCAACACTAGTAGAGTCTACACTTGTTGAAATGGGTCTTCAAGAATGCGCCAACACTCCCATTGGAAATTGGCACTTGAGAGGAATCAGTGGTGGAGAAAAGAGGAGAGTGAGCATTGGCTTAGAAATCCTCATGCGGCCAAGGTTGCTGTTTCTGGATGAACCGACAAGCGGTTTAGACAGGTAAGAATCAGTCACTCTAATACTTAATTAATGGCAGATCCTGAGTCCAGAATAACATCAGAAAGGCTTTTAATGATTTTTATTGTTCCTCATAGACCACATAATACTCCATTAACGAATTTATTGTTCTTTGTAGAGCATAGAATACTAACTGCTAGTGGTTATGACTAATTGTGTAGACTATTGATTGTGAATTGACATGTGGTGAATTGTTAATTGCAGCGCATCTGCATTTTTTGTTACCCAAACGTTAAGAAGTTTGGCCAGGGATGGGCGTACTGTTATAGCTTCAGTTCATCAACCAAGCAGCGAGGTGTTTGAACTGTTTGATAGTCTCTACTTGCTCTCTGGAGGGAAAACTGTTTACTTTGGCAAGGCATCTGAGGCATGCGAGGTAAGCTTGCTTTGCCAGAATTTTGTTGCCATATTTAAGAATACTATAGTTATTGTCACGAGACTTAGTTACGTGGTGTATTTAAGAGTATTTTAGTTACTGCTACCAGTCTAGGAACACGATTTTTGGAAGTTATAGAGGAGTTAAAGCTGGATCAGAGTGTAGTTGAAGAATAGGTTGATGCAAAGTCTGTGTATCACAAATGAATTCTTTGGTAATTTCTATTGACAATTGAGGTCGTTGGTAGATACATTCAATAGATATTAAATGTTTCTGCACCGCTATAACTATAAGGCCCACTGTGCACTGTGCTATGTCTGCCCTCATTTATTAAATTATATTCCCTTTTCACCTGAAAATGGCAAGATGAATGTCAATTCTGTAAACTGTTTGAACTGAATCAGAACAATCGAACAGTCTTATAAATTATGGTCAACAGTCATGTTACTGAGACTGTTCTCTTATACATACTGATGTTACATAAGTAAATACTCTTAATATTATCTAAAAATTATTTGTATTATATAAATCAAAACTTTATATCATTTATGAAATGACAGTACACATATTAACAGGGAAAAAGCATCTAGAGAAAATTCAAACCTGTACGGTGACCCAGCTAAGGTCTGAGCATAAAAAAAATAGAACAAAATATAACAGCTTTAGACAGCTAAAACTATTATTTTTAAATATATATTTTTCCCTAATTAAAATGTCTTTATTTAATACCCTTAATATGAAATTCCCCATTTAAAAAATTGCTACCTTGATTGATGATTCTTGTGGTATTGAATGCTGATCTGAACTGGATTCATGGATTCTCACAAATAAGAATTGTTGTGATGTTTGTAGTTTTTTGAGCAAGCAGGATTTCCTTGCCCACCTTTCCGGAACCCATCTGATCACTTTCTGAGATGTATTAACTCAGATTTTGACAAAGTGAAAGCTACACTAAAGGGATCAATGAGACTGCGGGTACTTTCTACATCCTGGATCTTAATTTGATTTTGTGAATCTTACAATTCATTGAAAGGTGTTTGTTTAATGAAGAAAAGCTTTTGTTCATGTGAACATTAGATCGAGAGATCAGATGACCCATTGGACAAAATCACAACAAGCCAAGCTGCCCAAACTCTCATGGAGAAGTACCAGCACTCTGAGCATTATCAGGCAGCACAGGCCAGAGTACATGAAATATCACATATTGTAAGCTCCATTGTTTTGAATCTTGTCGCCCTGATATTGAAGGCAATGAATTTCTGGAAGCATTTTTGTGATTTGAGGTTTTGATTTGCAGAGAGGAACGGTGTTGGATTCAGGGGGCAGCCAAGCTAGTTTCTTGATGCAGTGTTACGTTTTAACACGTAGGTCATTTATTAATATGAGCAGAGATGCTGGGTATTATTGGCTCAGGCTTGTCATCTACATTTTTCTCACACTTTGTATTGGAACCATCTACTTGAATGTTGGTACATCCTATAATTCCATACTGGTAAGATTGCATTTTCATGTCACCCTTGAAATTTTCATTGACATATGTTTTGTGCTACTCAATTTTTTCACTTAAACATGTTGTACAACATGTGTTCAGGCCAGAGGAGCTTGTGCTTCCTTCGTTTTTGGCTTTGTTACTTTCATGTCTATTGGAGGCTTCCCATCTTTTGTCGAAGATATGAAGGTAACTTCATGTGCTAAAGATTGAAGCTTTGCTGTTTTCATCTCTTGGGTGAACTAAATGGAATTATCTTCAGCTAGATCATTATGGATTGTGGAAGTTCTAAATGAAATTGTTACTTTTATTGTGTGATGTAGGTATTTCAGCGAGAAAGGATGAATGGGCATTATGGGGTTGTGGCTTTTGTGGTGGGCAATACCCTATCAGGGACGCCCTATTTGCTCATGATTTCAATAATATCAGGGACAGTTTGTTATTACATGGTTAGGCTACATCCTGGGTTCAGCCACTATGCCTTTTTTGTGCTGTGCCTATATGCAAGTGTTACAGTGGTGGAAAGTCTCATGATGGCCATAGCTAGTGTTGTACCTAACTTCCTCATGGGTATTATCATTGGTGCTGGCATTCAGGTAATTACTTTCTATTCTTGCTTTTTATTAATTTTTTGTTCTTGAGAGAAAATCCTCAGAAATTGAGGAAATAAGATCAAAAGATCTTCCATTAAAAATTCGGACAAGACTAAACTAATATCAAATTTTATTTCTGGATTCGATTGTGTATGTTTTTAAGTATCTTTTTGGATCATACTCCCATGATCCATCATTATGAAAGAGAAGGATAGTAAAGAAAGAAAAATATGTTTCAAGACCAAACCAAACTAATTAAATGAGAGAAAGTTCAAATAAACAACTGATGCTCATGGCCTAACCTCCCGTATCACGGACTATATCACTATTAGCCATTAGAAACATTCATTCGTGGTGTCTACTTATTCATCTTTATCATCATTATGTTCATGCCAAGGATTGGATCATCTTGACTATGTCGTGATGATCAAGATTTTAAGCTCATTTCAAGAATATCAGGAAAAAAAAACTGAAGAACTAATTTCAACAAGTTTATTATTCTCCAAATCTAGTGGCCCTCTTTAGATCCTGTAAATCTTTGAGGCAGGATATACTACTGTTCGCTGTGAAAAGCAACTCCTTTAATGCTTGATTCTAATGCTAGAAAGTTCCCTGGTCTTGCTAAAATTCTTTTTGCACTTCTGCTTTAAGTATTTGTTTATTTATGGCCTGATCTTATGGACCTCCACCTTTAAAGTTGCACATAATGAATTTTTGGATCCTTGCCCCTTTTTAAACATCCGTAAAATACTAAACTGTGAAAACCTTCATCATATTACTGTAGAGTAGTTAGTTCAAAGATTACACCTCTCAGGCAAGCCAGCTATTGAGGATTTTGCCCATCCTTTATTTTCACTACAATTAATTTTCCCTCCCAAATAGAGCTTATAAGTATCTGAAAAAGTTCAATTTAATTTTCTTTTCAGGGTATGTTCATGCTGGTATCAGGATATTTCAGGCTTCCAAAGGATATTCCAAAGCCTGTGTGGCGATATCCCATGTCTTACATCAGTTTCCACTATTGGGCATTACAGGTTAAGAAAATCTTCCCTAACATTATTATGATGCATAATTTCCCATTGAAGCAAAATTTCACTTTGAAAACTATGGAATCCCTCCATATATGTGCTGGCTTATAAGCTGCAATAAATAGGAAAAAGATTTTATCAGTTGTTCTGAAATGGGGTATCTTTGGCAATTTAACAGGGTCAGTACCAGAACGATTTGTTAGGTCTGGAATTTGATAACCAATATCCTTACTATCCCAAAATATCAGGCGAATATGTGGTTTCCACAGTATTTCAAATAGACATTAAGCGCTCAAAATGGTGGGATCTTTCAGTGATATTGAGCATGATTATTATTTACAGGATTATTTTCTTCATAATGATCAAGATTAGTGAAGATGTGACTCCATGGGTCAGAGGTTACTTTGCAAGGAGGGCTTTCAAAAGAAAAGAAAATAGATCAAAAAACAATGGGAAAGGAGCCGCCCAATCTCAGCCTCGTTTAAATTCTTTGCCCTCATTGAACAATTTTCTGTATCAGAGCAGTGGAAGATAGAGAAGAATTGCAAATTAGAACATGTAGATGATTCGCATGAATTCTTATAATAAATGATCAAATGGGGGATTGCATGTATGATATGATTTGGGTGCCACCCAGAGAGAATATATATTATATATATAGGTTGGAAACTTGGAAGTGGCTGAGATGACACTCAAGAGTCCACCTGCATCATGTATTAAAAGAGTTAACTCGATTCGCATGGAGTCACAACGAACTATAGTTCGAGCCTCGTAGCTTCTCTTCCTATTTCTCAGGCACTGTCATTTGGATTGGTTTTGCCAATTTTGTTTTGCGAGATACAGTGATATCTGTAGGGCTGTGGGAAAACATCTTTATTCGAATCTAAATATTTTCCTTTGCATCAATCTTTCTCAAAGTCGTATGGTATTAATCATGCCTTTTTCTTTCCCAATGTGATGTGTATTTTTTTGAGCAGGTAATTCATGGACTTCGTTGAGTTGAACAAATGATTTCAATTGAAATGGCATTGGGGAATTGTAGGGGGATTGGATTGTTGTTTCACCTTTATCATGTTGATATCTTATGCTTTTATGTTGACATTCTTTGTGGTGATGCTAAAGATAGATAGTAGGCTGGTTCGATAATGAGTGAAACGTGAAAAATAAATAGGTGATTATATTCATTATGAATGTGCAATTTTTTTTAATACTGTTTACAATTATAATCAGTCTTAAAAAATTTCTTCGATTTTGTTCAATATTATCTCAGGCATATGAGGTATGAGCAGAAAGAATGGCTGATACAACATAATGAAATTGGGCTATTTGTATGGGTATGAGTGTCTTTTTGTGTTAATATGTGATGTTATTATAAAGTGATTGAAATGATATTAACACTCTTAATAAGTCACTTTATAAAGATATTGAAATAAATAGTTGTGGAAGTAAGTTCATAGATATAACAAATATCATTTCAAAATAATATATAAAAATGTTTTGATTTAGAAATGGGCATAGATTTTAAATGTTCTTCTCTATTAATAGATTTTAGATGTCGAAGTTGAATATAAATAATAGTTTGTTATTAGGTCATAAAAATGTGTGTTTTACCAAATCAAAATATTTGTAAATGGATAGTTAATAAAATAGAGGATGAAGATACAATTTATTAGTGTTTGGAAAAAGTTACATTAGTATTTGTTTGGGTCTTTGTAATATGCCTAAGATGTATTGTCATATAAAGCTAGGATAATTTGGAGTTGGGTCACTAACTATTGGTTTTGTCAACAATGGGCAATTAATGTTCTCCCTATCATAGAGAATATGTAGCTTCCTTGCAATGTATTTACTCTTATGATGATAGAATTTTTTTTGTTAAAGGATGATGATGACAATGTAAGGAAACTTGGCAATAAAAAAATTCTTGGATTTTGTTCAATATTATCTTAGGCATATGAAGTGTGAGCAGAAAGAATAGCTGATACAACATAATTAAAATTGGGCTATTTGTATGGGTATGAGTGTCTTTTTGTGTTGATATGTGATGTTATTATAAATTGATTGAAATGATATTAACACCCTTAATAAGTCACTTTATAAAGATATTGAAATTAATAGTTGTGGAAGTAAGTTCATAGATATAACAAATATCATCTCAAAATAATATATAAAAATGTTTTGATTTAGAAATGGGCATAGATTTTAAATTTTCTTCTCTATTAATAGATTTTAGATGTTGAAGTTGAATATAAGTAATAGTTTGTTATTACTTCATAAAAATGTGTGTTTTACCAAATCAAAATATTTGTAAATGGATAATTAATAAAATAGAGGATGAAGATATAATTTATTAGTGTTTGGAAAAAGTTACATTAGTATTTGCTTGGGTCTTTGTAATATGCCTAAGATGTATTGTCATATAAAGCTAGGATAATTTGGAGTTGGATCACTAACTATTGGTTTTGTCAACAATGGGCAATTAATGTTCTCCCTATCATAGAGAATATGTAGCTTCCTCGCAATGTATTTACTCTTATGATGATAGATTTTTTTTGGATAAAGGATGATGATGACAATTCAAAAATATTAAACAATGTCTATCCCTAGGAAGTAACAAAATGAAGTAGAATAAGAGCTACTTTCCCATATAGGAAGAAAGATCATGATGTATGATGGTATATTTAACCTCTACTCAAGTGTTCACATATCAATGGAAATGCATATTATGCTCAAATCAAGGACATGAACAATAAATGAAGAGAACAATCTAAGACCATGTGAATAAATGAGGAACAAGATTGAGTGATGAAAATGGTTTGCCAATAGCTATGTAAGAATCAACAAAGAGGAGATGCATGTCCTCAAGTGGGACCTAAAAATCTTTCGATAGTTTTAGAAAATAAAATTACTATGTATTTATCAAGTATTAATCCCAATCTACTAAGTGTAGTTCATGTACTTACTATAAATAATTGGTGACAGAACAAGAGATTGAGATGATATGTTCTTAATATATATATCATCTAACTAAATTGCTAGTTCCATGATAATGTGTACATGCAATATGTGTGAATATGAACATTTTGGGATGAACTTTTTAATGTAAAAATGAAAGAATCCTTAAATTTTGGATATTGATTAGAGACAAGGAATATGGAACCTTTGAATCTAGATTAGGAGGAAAAAAAGCCAAATAATTAATGCATGTATCCTTGTAAAGACCATTAAGAGAAGTATTAATATTGTCACAAGTAGGAAGATTTGTTAAATGATCAAGTTTTTCTTTGACATCGTCATCAATGATAAGTTACCACAATCATGAAGAAACATGATGTTATTCATGATAGGATTGGATATCAATTGAGAGAGATGTGAGTCTGTTAATGGGCACCCTGGAAATGCCCAAGAACTAAACCACTTGCTGAAAGCAATTATAATGTCTTTGCATAGGTTTCAATCCACATAACATGAGCAAGAAGGAATTTACGCAAATTGAAGATTGAACCGATGTCGAAATTATATTAGTTCTCAAAATGATAAAATCAAGTACAAAGCAATGTATTCCAAAGGCCAAACTCCAAGGGAATGATGTTTAGAATGTTACAAGAGAGGATGAACGCCCTCTATTACCAAGAAAGATATGTGACTCACATATCCAAGCTCTTATCAAATGCAATCCACAATCATCTGATGCTAAACAATGAGACTCTCACCCTTATTTATCCTTTTCCTTCACCCTTCTAGAAGGATCTAAAACATTAATTAATTGCAAGTGCTAGAAGTTTCCCCCTTTCAATAATTAATGCACTCTCTAGAAACTCCTCCCTTGCAATACAATAATTAATTGTGCTTTTAGAAAATTAAATTACTAGAGGCTTCCACCTTTCCAATAATTAATACACACTCTAGAAACTTCTCCCTTGTAATACAATAATTAATTAAATTAATTAAATATAAACTCACCTTTTAATTTTTAATTTTAATTTATTTAATGACTTTATAAGAAATTAATTTAATTTCCTCTTATGCTCCACTTAGACTTTGGAGAACGTGAAGGCTAAAAGATGGGGTCATTACAGTCCATCCTCCTTGAAATTGCTTGTCCTTAAGCAATCTCAGTCTTGTTTGTTGTAGCACCTACTCACTCTCCTAGGTAGCATCTTCCTCTGGCATATATCTCCATTTGACTAAATATTCTTTAATCAACCTACTTCGCAGAATCCTTTCCCTAGTATCCAGAATAGCCTCAGGAATTAATACGAGCTTTCCCTCCTCATCTAATGGTGGTAATTCTATTGAAGGCACAACTCTTTGACCGATGGCTTTCTTTAGCCTTGACACATGAAACACATTATGCACTCGACTGCCCTTTGGAAGCTCAATCTCGTAACCTCGCCCACCTTGCTAATCACTTTGTAGGGGCCATAAAACCTATGCTTCAACTTCTCTACTCCGCTTTTCTTGAGTGATGACTGTTTGTACATGGTTGTAGCCTCAGGTAAACCATATCCCCAACCTCAAAACTGTGCTCTATCTGGTGCTGGTTAGCATACAATTTCTATTGATTTTGGGCTTGCTATATATTCTCCTTGAGCACCCTCAAAATATCTTAACTATCCTGCAAGAAGTGTTTTGCTTTGGGCACTCTACTATCCTCCAAAACCATATCCATGAAACTAGGTGCTTCATAACCATATAGTGCCATGAATGGAGTCATCTTGATGGACATATGATAAGTGGTGTTATAACAACACTCTCCCATATGTAGCCATTTGACCCAAGCCCTTTGTTGTGTAGTCACATAGTTCCTCAGATATCCTTCCACCCATTTATTCACAATCTCTGTTTGCCCATCTGTCTGCGGATGATAACTAGTGCTAGGTGTAAGATTTGTACCACACAACCTAAACAATTCCTACCAAAAAGTACTCATGAATTTACTGTCCTGATCACTGACAATGAAACTAGGTAGCCCATGTAACCTGAATATCTCTCTAAGGAAAAGATCAACCACCTGTGCTACTGTGTAAGTGGATGGAATAGCAAAGAAGTGAGCAAACTTCATCAGCCGATCAACTATTACATAGATGCAATATTTTCCCTATACTCATGGTAACATGGTGATGAAGTCCATAGAAATACTTTCCCATTTCCTATTTGGAATGGGCAAAGGCTGTAACAACCCTGCAGGATATGTGTGCTCACCCTTATTCTGCTAGAAAATTGCACACTCCCTAACATGCTTTTGAACATCATCCTCGAGCCCTTTCCATGTGAATTGCTCATGGATTTGCTTGTAGGTCTTAAAGACCCCTGGATGTCCAGCTATAGGTGCATTGTGAAATGCCTTCAATATTACCTCCCTAAATTGTGATGAAGGAATCAAATATATCCTACTCTGAAACTTTATCAATCCGTCCATCACCATGTAACGATCATGTATGGTGCCTGCAATTACTCCAGAAGCCCAAGTGTCCCTTGCATACTCTTCTGTGATCTTATTTCTCCAATCTTCTGTAATCTCAGCTAGAGCACAAATATGAGGTCTCCTAGATAAAGCATCTGCCACCACATTCTTCTTACCTTTGATAAACTCAATGTCAAAGTCATAGGCCTGTAACTTCATAATCCACTTATGTTGTCTATCATTCAAATCACATTGGCTCATGAAGTATTTGATGCTTTTGTGATCGGTTTTGATAACAAACTTTCCCCCAACTAGGTAGGACCGAAACTTAGCCAATGCATGCATTATAGCCAACATCTCTCGATCATAGATGGAATCGCTCCTCTCCAACCATGGAGCTTCTTGCTCTCAAAAACAATGGGGTGCTTCTCTTGCATCAAGACCGCCCTAATCCCATCTCTTGTTGCATCACAATGAAGCTCAAATGGCTTTGTGAAATCTGGTAGAGCTAGTATCGAACATGATGACATCACCTTCTTGAAATGATCGAAGCTTCTTTGAGTTGCCTCTATCCATGGGAAGGCCTCTTTCTTGGTAAGGTCTGTCAAGGGTGCAACGATTTGTGAAAATCCCTTAACAAATCTCCTATAAAATCTACAGAGACCAAGGAATCCCTTAAGCTGTGTAAGATTCGTAGGAGTAGGCCAATCAACAATAGCCCTAATCTTTTCAAGATCTACCCGAACTCCATATGCGCTGATGATATGCCCAAGGTATAGTAGCTCAGTCATCCCAAACTCACACTTAGATTCCTTGGCATTTAGTGACTCTTTCTCCAAAGTGGACAACACCATCTCAAGATGTTGTAAATGCTCCTCCCAAGTCTTACTAAAGACTAAAATGTCATCAAAGAAAATCAAGACAAATCTCCGAAGTTGCTCCCTGAACACCTAATTCATGCAACTCTAGAACGTAGCAAGGGCATTGGTTAGCCCAAATGGCATAACCAAAAACTCGAAGTGGCCATAGTGACACCGAAAAGCTATCTTCTCATTGTCCTACTCCCTCATCCTGATCTGATGATACCCTGACCGTAGATCAATCTTTGTAAAAAATCATGCACCATGTAACTCATCTATTTGTGGGATGAGATATTTGTTCTTAATGGTCTTCTTATTTAATGCCCTGTAATTGATGCACATGTGCATCGTCCCATCCTTCTTCTTTACCAACATTACTGCTAAAGCAAGGGGCTCTTACTAGGCCTGATATGCCCTATTTCCAACAACTCCTTAATTGCCTTCTCTATCTCATCCTTATGTTTCTTAGGATGACAATAGGGAGTAATCATGACTGGTTTGGCTCCCTCCTCGAGCTCAATAACATGCTTTATCCCCTTGTCAAGAGGAACCCCATGCGAAATCTCACCAAATACCTTAGTGTGCCTGTCAAGTATCTCCTGGATATTTGGTGGATGACTCTTCACCTGTGGCTCTTGTGAAGTTGGCATAGTGAAACATTCTGCTACCCATTCTATGTTATTATGTCGAAAAAGTCTTTGTATTCTCCTCAAGGAAACTACTCTGCAACTCCCATCTAAAATTCCTCTAAGTACAACAATTCTTCCCTCATGCTAAAATTTTATCTCCAATTTTGCTAGGTTAAGTGTGAACTCTACTAGTGAGGCCATCCATACCATGCTGAGGATGACATCATAGTCTCCCATGTCTACCACATAGAACTCATCTTCCAACTCATAGCCATCTCCAAACCTGATGTGAAGATTAGATATCTTTTGAGTGCATAATAGTTTGTCACCATTAGTTACCATAACTCTAAATCTGGCATGCTCCTGAGTCTGTAGACCTCTCTTGGTTACCAATTGTGCATCTATAAAATTATGTGTAGCCCCAATGTCAATAAGTGAGATCACTTTCTGCCCTTGGATAGTACCTTTGACCTTAAATGTGATTGCCTTCTGAGCCCCGATTAATCGTGCTAATGACTTCTCATCATTAGGAATGCTGCTCTCCTCTATAGTGCTATCCTCATCTGAATAAGTGTGCTGATCCTTCCTCTCTAACTGTGACTCTTTTGCTGAGAAATACTCCATTTGATTTGCCTTAGCCTTGAGAGGACACTTATGAGATAAATCCCAAGGCTTTCTGCAATGAAAACATAACTTCTTCTTTCTTAAATCATTCAAGGTGTCATTATCCAACTTATCTCTTTTTGGTTGAGCATCCTTGTGAATTTTTTTTTTGTCCTTCTCCTTGTCCTTGTCATATAAGAATCCTTGTGCTGAAATCTACTCCTTAATGAAGAAGGTGCTAAGTCACGAGCCTTTTTAGTGACCTCCTGCAATGTAGTTGGGTTATGCTTCTTAACCCATCCTCACAAGGGTTTTGAGAGTCCATCCATAAATAACACTACCAACCTCCTCTCTGAAATATTTGTGACCAACACAGCTAACCTCTGAAACTCACTGATATACGCCTCAATTGATCCCCACTACTTGAGTTGTACCAACTCCTCAAACTATAATTTAGGATCCCTGGTATCAAATCTCTCTGTGAGCTTTTCAGTGAACTCCTTGTAAGATGTGATCTGATTATGTCCCAAGGTTACCATACCATGGTGCCACCACTCATGTGCCGGTCCATCCAAGTGAATAACGACATACTTTATAGCCTCCTCTTCAGGCATAGGATTCAACTGCAAGTATGTATCCATCTTCTACACCCAAGCTCGTGCGGTCATCTTCCCTAAAGCATCATAATAAGGTAAAGAAAGTTTCCCAACTTTATTTCTCAACTAACGGTTTTGACTTCTTCCTCCTGATTTGGGCATGTGTCTCATCCACAAGTCCAAGTAATCTCTGAGAGAAATGTTTTCTTGAAACTCCGGTCCACTAGCCTCCTTGTAGACGCTCAAAAATGGTTCGCATCTACGATTTCATCACTTCTTCATACTAATTTGTCCCATTTTATCATTCTACTAACTTTGATCTTTTGGCCAAAATCAATCATATTTCATCATTTGTATCCTTTCTCACATCAATTTCAAATCAACTCGAAACCATTTCATATCAACTCGGAATTAGCCCAAATCAACTCGAAATCACTCATAATTAGTCCTAATCATCACAAAGCATATCAAACATCCCAAATCAATCATCATTTGTTCAATCCTAGGTATTGTTGTGGCTTTCAGTGCCTTGGAAACCTATCAACCTATCAATCTTATCAATCTGACCTTAGTAGTATCGCGACTCTCAATGCTAGGTTAAACTATCATTCATGACATCTGATCTTTGACATTGTTGAGGCTTTCATTGTCAGGTCATGGCATCATCAACCATTGTAATAATATTGACAATGTTCGTTGATGTTATTATGATCAACCTTATCAATCAACCTCGATCCTGTAGCATTTGCAATGTTAGTTAAATGTTACGTATCAATCAATTCATGTCATGTGTCCTTGGCATGTTATCAATTTTGATCTATCAATCAATTTGACCATGGCTTTGGTCTATCTATCATCATCTTATTCGATATCCATTATCATTACATTTTCATCAAAGGATACTGTCGCATTTATTTAATCATTTTTGGCCAATCATCTACTAATTTTCCCTATAGGATTAAATAACCCATAATTTAATCCTATTATTCCTTCTAATTATCCTTCCTAATTTTCATCCTCAATTAATTCATTTTATTAGTTAATTGATTTATCATTCCTCAAACCATGGGAATTCTTAATTTGTTAAGTCCCATTTTCCATAATTAATTCCATTTTCTACTAATTCTTATTTTGTGGAATAAAAGGATTTTTAATTCAAATATTCCATAAAATATTGCATCATCATGACACTTGGATATGACACCTCGTAAATTCTCCTTTGACACTTGGATAAGATTTGTCATAATCAAATATTCTTATCTCTTACGCATGTCCCTATTTGGCTTATTCGTCATAGATTCTTGGCTTTAAGTGGGTTGAGGTGTCTTATGATGCGTCATAGATTCTCTTCCACATT
This sequence comes from Cupressus sempervirens, assembly GCA_028749045.1. Classification (NCBI taxonomy): domain Eukaryota; kingdom Viridiplantae; phylum Streptophyta; class Pinopsida; order Cupressales; family Cupressaceae; genus Cupressus; species Cupressus sempervirens. Next base: position 908,832,893 of record CM053785.1, read on the forward strand.
TAGCCAAGTTTGACTTTCATGTGTCATAGAATCTTGCATATTTTGTCATATGCATCATGGATTCTCAAAAGAATCTCTTGCCACATTGCATATCTATGGGTGAAAAATCCAATGCTCTCACCTTGAGTGTTGATTATAAAATGGACACTCTCTCTCTCATTTCCCTTCTTAATTCCTTAAGTCCTGGGAAGTCCTTAGATCCTTAGCTTCTTTGCATTTTCACACCATCTTATCTCAAGCTTAAATCACAACTTCAAGTATTCTCATGGCATTATCCAAATCATAGACTTTTGCTTCAATTTTGTGTGCACTATAGGCAACTTTGGAGCTACAATCATTTGGAGAAGAAAGAAGGACATGGGAGCTACAAGTGAAAGAGGGGGTTTCTATTGCTTTCTTTATTAGTTTGGCTTTCATGGTAGACTAGTGGGTGCTAATGTATGTTTATTGAGTTTTGTGATTTTCTCATAGTGTGTTATGCATTTAACCCATTTTCTAGTTGCTACACTCCCAATCCCTCCTAAACTGATCCTGTAACTCTGTAATCTATGATTCATTAACTAGTTGAACTGGATCTCTAGGTGGAAAGGTGGGTAGAAGAGGTTTTGAGCTTACTGTTCGAGCTGGACATGCAAAATGTCTAAAGTTATCAGCCTCATTCCCATTGTTTTCATGTCCATTATTACCATTAATGTTGCCTTGGCCTACATTATCATTGCCTCTATTATTGTTGTTTCCATTGTTGGCATCACCTGGATTAATATTGATGCCCATATGTCTAGCCATAAGCTGCAACATCATATCCATTCGCCTATTCTACTCCTGTTACATACATTTCCCCTCTTCTAATGTATCCAATAACTTGAACATTACATTTTCCTAATCTAGACCAGTATTCCTATCATCTCGGTCACACATACTACTGTCTTGTTCAAAAAATATCTCCTCTGTATTTGTATGATTGGATTGTATGTCCCTTTACACGGATGAACTACCCTGTTTGTTCTGCAAGTCTAAACTCCTACTTTGTCTTGCTCTGTTATTGCAAAAATTATAAAGTCCTTGTTGCATGCTCAAACATAGATGCTGAAGATCTCCATAGGATGGCAAGACTTATAGCTCTGATACTACTATAATGGGCACCTTGGAAATGCCCAAGAACTAAACCACTTGCTAAAAGCAATTTTAATGTCTTTGCATAGGTTTCAATCCACATAACATGAGCAAGAAGGAATTTATGCAAATTGAAGATTGAACCGATGTTGAAATTATATTAGTTCTCAAAATGATAAAATCAAGTACAAAGAAATGTATTCCAAAGGCCAAACCCCAAGGGAATGGCGTCTAGAATGTTACAAGAGAGGATGAATGTCCTCTATTGCCAAGAAATATATGTGACTCACACATCCAAGCTCTTATCAAATGCAATCCACAATCATCTGATGCTAAACAATGAGACTCTCACCCCTATTTATCCTTTTCCTTCACCCTGCTAGAAGGAACTAAAACAATAATTAATTGCAAGTGCTAGAAGCTTCTCCCTTTCAATAATTAATGCACTCTCTAGAAAATCCTCCGTTGCAATACAATAATTAATTGTGCTTCTAAAAAATTAAATTACTAGAGGCTTCCACCTTTCCAATAATTAATACACACTCTAGAAACTTCTCCCTTGTAATACAATAATGAATTAAATTAATTAAATATAAAGTCACCTTTTAATTTTTAATTTTAATTTATTTAATGACTTTATAAAAAAATAATTTAATTTCCTCTTATGCTTCACTTAGACTTTGGAGAACGCGAAGGCTAAAAGATGGGGTCATTACAGTCTTTATTATAATCTCCCAAATTTTAGTCCAAAGAGTGATGGGGCATCATTGTCTGAGATGGAACACTTATTTTCAAAATTAACACAATTTCTAATACATCCAAGGACATGATTGTTTTTAGTTCTCTATGTTATTTCTCAATTAAGTGCACTTATTTTAGGGATAAGTCCATAAAGATGGGATAGGAGATGAATCGACCTAATATGTATTAGGACATCTTGCCAAGGCTTATAGACCTTCTTTTTGAGACAACTATGGAAGTGTGGATTAAAAAATCATGGTTTAATAACTATAGAATCCTCATATATAGCTTAGAGATCAAAATATGTAAAACCATAACCTTAATAACATAAAATGGCTCCATATTTTGTAATGTATATTAATATGTCAAAATAAAAAATGGGACTTCAAACTGGAATAAGAAGTTCCTAAGGGAGAATTAAGGCAACCTATATATATATATGGTTTCAAAGTACATAGAACTATCTTTCCAACATATATTCATTTGCAAAAATAAGACATTGAATCTTAAATTATGCTCTATAAAAAGTAGCTTCTTTTTATGACAAAAATATTAATCTAAAGACTAGCAGGTAGAGTTGATGGAATGAGAATGAAAATAGTGGGAATAGTGATTTGGGATGTAGCATGACCATCATGTGTAGCCCCTTGGATTGGGAGGAACCAAGCGTTGAGCTCCCAAAAGAATATGGCCCTTGGTCCTACACAAGCCTCAACCTATAGCTCCTAGTGATATAACCATAGGGTCAAAACTCTCACACTATTCACCAACTTGACTAATTATACATCATTGATTACATAGATTTATATTTGAAACTCTAAAAGGTAAAAAATAACTGGTTCATATGTAGGAGGATGTAGATAGAAATATATCACAAAATATGTCGAATATCCAACAGTAGTATGATGATCATGTATTAATATACAAAATTGTATGAGAATATATATATATGTATGGATGTATGTATGTATGTAGAGATATATGTATATATATGTACACACACACACACACACACACACACACACACACACACACACACACACACACACACATATATATGTACATATATATACACATATATATGTAGATATGTATATATATGTGTATATATATGTACATATATCTATATATATATACACACACATACATACATATATGTACATATATATATATCTATATATACATATATGTACATATATATATCTACATATATACATATATGTACATATATATATCTACATATATACATATATGTACATATATATAGATATATATACATATATACATACATATATACATACATATATACATACATATATACATACATATACATATATATACATACATATATATGCATACATACATTAAAAAATAAAAATAAATTAAAAATAATAATAATAAATAAAATAAATAAATAAATAAATAAATAAATAAATAAATATATATATATATATATATATATAGTTCTTTAAACTCTCCCCAAAGCTATTTTACCAACACCAAACATATCATGTATTATGAGAATTTATAGGTTGTAGGCCTTTTGATACTAATTGTGAGGTCCTCAAATTGTCACTAGGATGCATTGTTTGAAAGCTCTTGTTAAACAAATATCTCAAAAAACCAAGAGAATGACAAATTAGGGGCTTTGTTACTATTTATGAAATTTGAATTTCCAAATAGACTTGGACAATGTTTATGCAAATGCAAATCAATGTTAAATAAAAGAAGCAAGAGTTCAATTTCCAATTGGACACTGACACTATTAACGTAAACCCAAATCAAATGCTCTTGAAGTTGTGAGAGACATTGTTAAATATGTCTCCTCTACTATGAAACATGAGATTTACATGTTAGAATAAGGAATTTTTTAAAAATAATTTGTAACTTGGCATCATATGTCATCGTCTTCTAGTCAAATGGGAGATTATTGGGTAGATTACTCAAATGATTACAAGGTTAAGAAGACAAATTGGATAAGAATGACCATAAAGAAATTTATTACATTCATATTAGGGTCGGATGTTGATGGTGTTGAGGATGATGAAGCCATTTATGGATTCAATAAATTGTATACAAATACAACCTATTTTACCCATGAAATGGAGCCTTAAGGAGCACAAGGATCTTAACTACAATAATATTGTTGTATTGAAGAGAGCTTAGATTTGGTTGGAAAGAAGATAGTAGAAATGTCTAAGGTGTACACTAAGGAAGAAAATAAGATAATAGGACAAAGCAATCCAGATCAAGTAGGAACTTCCTAACCCATAGTACTAGCCCCTACACAATGAATATTTGCACTAGGAGGAAATTGAGAGGGAGAAGAGATCTCTAAAAAATAAAAATTCTAGAAAGCACTTTTGGGAATGACCAACAAACTGTTGAAACTACAATTGTTGAGAAAATAACTGGAACAATTGTTATATTGTCATTGAATTCAAACCTATTGGTAAGACAAGTGTCAAACCTATTGGAGAGACATTCACTAACAATGTAGAGTGCCATATCATTTGATTGATGAAGATCATTTGAAAAGAAGAGATCATGAGATGACCTAGTGAAAGGTTAAGTTGAGATGAGTTGGAATTACATTGGACACTTAATAAGTTAGCACTTGGCAAGCTAATATGTTGTTCAAATCAATATATGAAGTGTAGAAGACAGTTGGATGAAGCTAAGGGTTGAAACAAGTCAAAAGGGTAAGCTTGACTAAGTATCAATTCTGCATGGTCAATGGAGGAGTCAAAGAAAAAGATTAAGGAACTTAAGCATTGCCAAGCATAACAGTATTGGCCGAGTGCTAGAGATTTTTGAGTGATACTATTGATCAAGTTGTATAGTGATGATTGAGCAAGACAGTGTAGTATTGACTGAGTGATCTAGTGAAGATCGAGTATAAATGCACAATGATGGTCGAGTGACAACAAAATAACAGTTTGTGAGAGAATCAAGATTTTTAGCTGACATAGTTGAAATATTGGAATAAGAAAAACATGTTGACAATAAGGATTGATGAACTATATTATTTAATGCAAGAAAAGGATTAGTTGAGTGATCAAAGGCTAAGATTGGAGGAGATGTTTCTAGAAGTGTTAAGAATAGAAGAAGAACAAGAAGATGAGCATATTCAATGCATGGTTTGGATATGATTATAAACCTTAAGATCTACAATTGTGATTAAGTAGAAAAGATAAAAGCTACTTATTTAAGGAGGTATATGATAAGTTTTAGGTTGTTGTTGGACTGGAAACTTGTGAAGACAAGTGGTAGACAGACTTGCAAGGAGTTGTGCAAAGTTTGTGACTTTAAGGATTACTTGAAGATTTTCCAAGTAGATATGAGATGATAAGAATGATGGAGTCCAGTCAATGAACCAGGGTTGATCCGAATAGAGATCTGAATTTGCAAAGTGAGTTGTATGTTATCAGATCAAAGTTTCGTTGTTACTTTCTAACAATTGTAGTAGTTGTAAAATCCTTTTGATAAGGTTGACCTAACATCCATTTGTAAATCCTTTAATCAAGGTGACATTTTAATGGAAAATTCTTGATTCTTCTAACAAGGACACTCCTAATAGGGTGATTAAATCCTTTAACAAGGTCACACCTAACAGTGTATTTTGTAACCTTAAATAGGGTTGGCTCCTAATAGAGCTCACTTCAGAAGAGTGAAAAAGTGGTAGCATGTTATTGGTGGTTTTTTCTAAATTGGGTTTCCACATTAAATCTTGGTATCAAACATTATGTGGATGTTTGTTGTGTTTTTATGCTACTTATTGTTTTAAGTTTAAGTTTATTGTTGATTGTGATAAGTTTCTGCAAGTCGTAATGGAATGAGTAAGTTGGATTATTGTGAACAATTTTATTCAATGAGTTATTGGGTTAAGTTTGCTAAAGTTTTAAGTGTTTGATTTTTACATATGGACATGGGGATAATTGATTCACACCCCACCCTCACTTATTTCAAATATTATAAGAATTGGTATCAGAGCTTTTGGTGTTTATGTGAAAGTTTGAAGGACGTAAGGCTAAAGATCAGGATGTACAAGAGAGAGATACCCATGCTAAGCAAGGAAATTTTTTTTGAATGGAAAAGGCTGATGAAGTAGCATCTATCAGTTATTGGAAATTTTTCACTTTCCTATCTTGAAAATGAGTACATTGAATTTCCCAAACCTATGATTGTTGGGTAGATGAAAGAGAAGGAGGAGTATAACCAAATGATGATTGTGCTTGCCTCTTCTCTAAGCTATTATGAATTTGATAAATTTAAAGGCAAAAATATGACATTAATTCATGGAGGAGACTCAAATGTGATGAGAGCCAAGACATAGATATAAGAGGAAAGTTTGATGGCATGAGAATGAATGAAGGTGAGAATATAACATAATATGTTGGTCAAATTAAAGAAGTGGTGAATGCTATCAAGAGTTTTAGAGGGGAAATATCTAAGGAGACAATGATCAACAAAGTACTAAGAACTTTACTTCCTATTTGTGCTATTAGAGTGTCTATAATACAAGAGTTGAGATGCACACCTAGTAATGGTCTCATATTGGATAGTCTAGTTGGTAGACTCACAAATTTTGATCTGGCTAATTTTGATTATTATTCCCTTACTAATGTTGAAAGTGCTTTCAAAGAAAAACTGACTCTTGATGGTTCTAGAAAGGTGAAGAAAAGAAAGTATGTGAATATTGACAATGACTTAGATGAAGAACTTGATGAACTTGAGGCGTTACTGGCTAAGAGGCTACCTAGAGGAAAATGTAAATACAAAGGAAAACTTCCTATAATCTATTTCACATGCAATAAAGTTGGTCATATTGTTGCAAGGTGTCCTGACAGAGAAGATAAGGATGAGAGGAAGGACAACATGTACTGAGATAGGAGAGACACCAATGATGGAAGAGTTAATAGAGACTACAAAGGCAAAGGTAAGAAATCTTGTTACATTGTTGAAGAAAGTTCTAGTAGTTGTAATGATGAAAATGATGAAGTTGTGTATGTTGCTATGAAAGATGATTATGACGATGATGAAAGATGTGAAAAGATTGCTCTAATTTCACATATAAGAAAAAATGATAGGTGGATAATTGATAGTGGATGTTCACATCATATGACTAGTGATATAAGAAAGTTCGAAAGGTTTATTCAGTAGAATGGTAATAGTGTTAAATTTGGAAATGATGCACCATGTTATGTGAAAGGTATAGGATCAATTATTTTGAATGATAAGATCAAATGTGATAATGCATATTGGGTTGATGGTCTAAAATATAACTTGTTGAGTGTGGTACAATTGATTAGTTATGGTTATAGGGTTGAATTTCTAAACAAGAAGACAAAGATCTATAATGCTACTAGTGAACTAATTGGAAGTGGAGAGAAAACAAGAGGTAATTTGTTCTATCTGACTCATTTGAAGATATATTCTTATTTGCACAATATGAAGATGTTTGGCTTTAGCACAAGAAGTTGTGTCATGTAAATTTTGATAATTTGGTTGAGATTATCAAGAAAAGAAGAGTAAGAGGATGCCCAAGATTGAGTAAAAGGTGATGTGCAAAAAATATCAACTGGGGAAAATGACCAAGTCTAGTTTCAAGAGAAAAAATAAATTATTCTTATGATATTTTTGAATTAGTTCATACTAATTTATGTGGTTCTATTGTAGTGCAAAGTTATTGTGGAAAGTACTTTATCTTATTTGTTGATGACTTCTCAGTAGTGATGACTGTAATATTTCTTTAAAAAAAATATGATTCTTTTCAAATGTTGAAGTGGTATTTGGCTATAGTGTAGAAGGAAATGGGTAAGAGTTTGAAGTTCTTAAGATCAAATAGAGATGAAGAATTCATATCTAGAGAGTTTAATATATTTTATAATGATAGAGGAATCAAAAGGCGGATGTTTGCACCTAGGACTTCACCATAGAATGATATAAATGAATGAAGGAACATATCCATAATGTATTTTACAAGGACATTGATAATGGAGAAGAATGTTTCATCAAAGTATTGAAGATAAGTTGTTAGCACTAAAATCTACACACTAAACTAAGTACAAGTCAAGAAAGGTACAAACAAAACACTTTTTGAGTTATGGTATGGACATGCACCTAATGTAAATTATTTCAAAGTTTTTGGAAGAAAATGTTACATTCTGAAAGATTCAAGGAATGGAAAGCTTTATGCTAAAAATGATGAAGGTATATTCCTAGGATATTCCACAAAGAGTAAGGCATGCACATGTTTGAATTCTAACACTAACAAGGTTGTGGAAAGTGCATATGTTAGAGTTGATGAATTTACAGAGAAGAATGAGGTGGAATGGAGGGAAAAACCTGAAGACTCCATAAATTTTGTATATGTCTATGAAGGAGAACCTAAAAAAATTCCTAAACTTGAGAAACTAGTTGAATTAATACAAAATGTGAACATTGTTGAGTCATAGCAGAAAGGCCATACCGAGAAACAACAACCAACCAAGCGTCAGACAATAGAAGATGAGCAACATGCAAAGAATGTCGACCATCAGAATGATGTGCCTATGATACAAATAGAAATACAACAAGAAGAACTTGAAGTGATACACTTGAGAATGATGATTAGATTGCAGCCATGAATGGAGAGATTGAGTAAATTGAAAAGAAAAAGACATGGACACTAATACCTAGACCAAAGGAAAAGAATGTGAATGGAACAAACTGGGTATTTAGGAACAATATGAATGAGAAAGGTGAAGTCACAAGGAATAAGGAAAGACTAGTTTGTAAAGGATATGCACAAGAAGGAATAGACTATGGAGAAACTTTTTCTCCAGTTGTAATTTTGGAACGAGTAATAAATTTTCTTGCATATGTTTCTTACAAAGGATTCAAAACTTATCAAATGAATGTAAAGTCTACATTTCTGAATGTTATACTTGAAGAGAAAGTCTATGTTGAGCAACCTAAAGGTTTTTTTGAGCCTAGTAAGAAAAACATGGTATGTAAATTACATAAAGCTTTGCATGGTTTGAAACAAGTTCCTAAAGCATGGTATGAGAGATTGCATGCATACTTGGTAAAAATTAGTTTTGCAAAAATAAATGACAACAAGAATTTGTACTTGAAAATTGAATCTAGGAGCAAGATACTGTTAGCCAAAAGTTTTGTTGACGACATTATATTTGGAGGAAAAGATGAATTGTGTAAATAATTTGCTCATGACATGAAGAGAGAGTTTGAAAAGAAAAAATTATCTATTGTCTTGCAAGTATATTAGATGAAGAAAGGTATCTACATTACACAAACAAAATATATCAAGGAGATATTGAAGACTTTTGATATGGAAGACTCAAGACTAGTTGGAAAACCTATGGCTATTAATGGGACACAAAATTTCAAAGAATGATGACTCTAAAGAGGTGAACTGGACATTGTATAGGTCATTGATTGGAAAAAAATAATATGTAGTTTATAGTAGACCTGACATTGCTTTAACAATTGGAACAGTTGCAAGATTTTTAGCCAATCCTAAAGAAAATCACATGATGGCTATGAAAAGAATATTGAGATATCTGAAAGGAACATAAGATAATGACCTATGGTATAAGAAGAATGATAAATTTGATTTTAAAGTATATATTGGTGAAGATTGGGCTCAAAACGTTAATGTAAAAAAAGGCACTAGTGGAGGTGCTTTATTTCTTGGAATGAGATTGATTTCCTAGACAAGTAAGAGACATAACTACATTTCTTAATCTACAATAGAAGTTGACTATGTTATTGCAGCAGTAAATTGTTCTAACATTATTTGGATCAAGCAATTGTTGAAAGGTATGAAGGAAGTGATTATTGATCTTGTAGTAATATATTATAATAATAAAAGTGCTATAAATAATTCAAAGAATCTTGTGATGCATACTAAGACAAAACATATTGAGATCAAGTATCATTACTTGAGAGAATTAATTGGTTCAAGACAAAGAAGTGAGGCTTTAATATGTGAATACTAAGGAACAAATAGCTAACATATTTACTAAGGCATTACCTAAGGAAGCGCATGAGTACTTGAGAGATAACTTAGCGGTCATTCCCCTTTCTACTGCTAACTAATGTGAAATGTGGCATTGCATCAATTATTACTAATGGTATATCATACACATTGATGCAAAAGATCACACTTTAGGATCTGCCTAAAGGTGTGAAATGATGTGAAGAAATGATCTTGAAGATGAACTTGATGATAGAGGGAGAAAATATACAAGTAAGACTGATGATATCTACAGATAGTAGATGTATGATAGTGTACTTGATGCTTCTATGGTGACTGAGATTTCTTTTGCATTGTTGTCAAAGAAGGAGATGATGATAATGACAACATGAAGACTGCAGGTAGTTACCATATGATGATAAAGAGGGAGAAATGATGATGAAGATTGTAGAGAGTTATTTAAGATCATATGAAGACTTTTGTTATCACTGAAAATGACTAGATAATAATCATAATGAAACTAAGGATATTACTAAAGATCTACCTATTGAACATAGATGGAGAAATATAATGTAGTTGAACACTTAAGGTGTTGTGCTATGTTATTTTTGGATTGCATGGTAACTTGAAGATATTCTATATATTGTGACCAGTTGAAGGATGTTTCCATCAATTCCAAAGAGCGATATTGTTAGAGATACAATTATTGAGAGCTTAATTGGAACAATTGTTATATTGTCATTGATGTCAAACCTATTAGTAAGAAAAGTGTCAAACCTAATGGAGAGACAATTAATAACAATATAGAGTTCTATATCATTTGATTGATGATGAGGATTCGAAAAGAAGAGATTGTGAGATGACCAAGTGAAAGGCTAAGTTGAGATGTGTTGGAACTATAGTGGGCATTTGATAAGTTAGTACTTGACAAGCTAATGTGTTGTTCAAATCAATACATGAAGTGTAGAAGAAAATTGGATGAACTTGAGAGTTGAAACAAGTCAAAAAGATAAGCTTGATTGAGTATCAGTGTTACATGGTCAATGAAGGAGTTAAAACAAAATATTAAGGAACTTAAGCATTACCGAGCATAACAGTACTAGCCTAGTGACATAGATTGCTGAGTGATAGTATCAATCGAGTTGTACAGTGATGACTGAGTAAGACAATGTAGTATTGAATAAGTGATCCAATGAAGATTGAGCAGAAAGGAACAATGATGGCCAAGTGACAAAAAAATAATAGTTTGTGAGAGAATCAAGATTTGTAGTTGACATAGTTGAAATCTTGGAATAAGAAAATCATGTTGATGATAAGGATTGATGAGTTGTATGCTTTAATGCAAGGAAAATATTAGTTGAGAAATCAAAGACTAAGATTTGAGGAGATCTTTCTAGAAGTGTTGAGAAGAGAAGAAGAACAAGAAGATGGGAAGATTTAATAAATGTTTTGGATATGCGATTGTGATTAAGAAAAAAAAGATCAAAGCTGCCTATTTAAGGAGGTATCTGATATGTTTTAGGTTGTTGTATGACTAGAAACTTGTGAGACAAGTGGTAGAAAAACTTGCAAGAAGTTGTGCAAAGTTTATGAGGTGAAGGATTTCTTGAAGAGTTGAACCAGAGTTGAGATGACTAAATATTTGAATTTGCAAAGTGAGTTGTATGTTATCAAATTAAAGTTTTGTTGTTACTTTATGACATAGTGGCAGTTGTAAAATTCTTTTGATAAGGTTGACCTAACAACCATTTGTAAATCCTTTAATCAAGGTGACATTCTAATGGAATTTTCTTAAGTTCTCTAACAAGGTCACTCGTAACAATGTGATTGAATCCTTTAATAGGGTCACACCTAATAGTGTTTTTTGTAACCTTTAATAGGTTTGGCTCCTAATAGAGCTCACTTTAGAAGAGTGAAAAAATGGTAGCATTTTACTAGTAGTTTTTCCCAAATTGGGTTTCCACGTTAAATCCTGATGTTAAACATTGTGTGGATGTTTGTTGTGTGTTTATGATACTATTTTTTAGTTTAATTTTATTGTTAATTGTGATAAATTTTCGCAAGTGGACACATATAGAACAAAGAACTATAATGAAATGAATGAGTTGGATTATTGTCAAAAACTTTATTTAGTAAGATATTGGGTTAAGTTTGGCAAAGTTTTAAGTGTTTGATTTGTACATCTAGACCTAGGGATAATTGATTCACCCCCCAGTTATTCCAAATATTCTAACAAAAATAATATTGGAAAAAAAGAGAAAGATAAGGACAAAAGGAAATAGAAACATAATTAAAAAAAGATGGAAGTTGACTCCTCTATCTCATTGCAAGAATTTCCCCAAAATGTGGTAGATAATGCTACTCAAAAGAGTAAGACCCTTCCTTTCTTCCCTTTAGACTTGCTAAATGTTGAAAAAACTCCCCCATTGAAACAAACTCTTCAAATTTTATCACTTTTTGTAATGCCCCACTTGGGAACCCAAGATAAATAAACCTAATGCGTTACAATGTTTATTGAACTATTTAAAAAAAAAAAAACAATATAAAAGTAACAATGTGGAAGCAATATACACATAAAAATCAATTACACATACACAAATACAATACAAATTTTATTCGTGAAGGGTTCCTTCATGTTGAGTCACCTTTAAGGGATTTATATTAATTGGTTTAAATCTCAAGTACATTGTTTCTATTCACAAGGAAATAAAAGATACATCATCTCATAAGAAATTGCATGAATACAATCGATACAATCAAATACATCCAATAAATAACATCCACTACACATGTAGCAGGGTATACAAGAATAAATACAAGTACATCAAAATAAAAGATACATGATGGCATATATATATATACATCAATTGAATAGAAGTCTCCAAGATATTAATAAGAATGATAATGGTACAACTGCATCCTAGAATATCCAACAATTGGCAATCTGAGGGGGATGCAAATGGTAAGAAGTCACTACCTGCCGACCTTGTGGTTAATTAGTCAAGCTTCCACTCCCATCATGTAGGGAAGATAATGAATGATCCACATATGGCTAATCATTAATCATAAAACAATCATAGGAAAGGAGTCATAATAGTGGAAAATACCTCAAGGGTACACATCTACTGAAGAAGAAAAGATGATCAAAATCGAAAGGACATTCAATCCAATATCAACAACACATATCAATTCAACATACATATGGGTATGTATAGGATCATGGTGTTCCCAAAAGTTGCGATATGAAAAATATGTAGTTTTGAAATGTCCAAAAGCATTTCAAAATCTGCTTTGACTTTTTTCCCACCCATCCTAATACTAAACCCAAAAAGTAATACTTGATTTTAGAACGAGTACCTAATTTTAGAATAGGTACTCGATATATGCGCCTAAATCATGGGAATAAATTCAAATGAAAAGGGAATGGGGAGAAATTTTTAAGTTAAATAATGATTTTTTCTACCAAATTTAAAGGAGGGGGACCCATTTTAAAGTTATATAGTCCTACTATAAAATAGAACTATAGCATAATTAGGGGGTGGAGGGGGAACCAATTATTATATATAGTTACTAAAATTATTATGTAGTATATATATATATATAATTATATAATTATATTATATATATTATAATTATATAATTATAATATATAACTAATCAAATAATTATATAATATATATGTTATTAACCTAAGTTAATAAACTATATGATGATGTATGTTCCTAGGGGGACATACATGTTGTGTTCCAATGGGTCAAGAGGGGTAATAGGGTACCCTATGACCCATTGTGGCCTATTATATGATGACATATGTTCCTAGGGGTCCTAGGACCCCTATGAGCATATATCATGTGTTTGAATGAGTCAAAGGGGGTCATAGAGTGCCCTATGACCCCTTTTAACCCATTATATGACAACATATGTTCTTAGGGATACAAGGACACTTAGAGAAACTCATCATGTGTTTGAATGGAATGAAATGGGTCGTAGGGTACCTTATAAACCCTTTCGACCCATTATATGACAACATATGTTTCTAGGGATACTAGGACCCCTAGGGAAATACATCATATGTTTGAATGGATCAAAAGGGGTCATAGAGTATGCTATGAACCCTCTCAACCCATTATATGAACACATATGTTATTCTATGACCCCTTCCGAGCCATTCAAATAAATAAAATAGGTCCCTAGGGGTCATACGACCCCTAGGGACATATGTTGTCATGAAATGCATCAAAAGGGGTCATAGGTTATTCTATAAGCCCTTTTGACCCATTCAAATAATTATAATATGTCCCTAGGGATCCTAGGAGCCCTAGAGACATATGTTGTCATGAAATGTGTTGAAAGGGGCAATAGGTTATCCTATGACCCCTTTCAACCCATATGAACAATTATAATATGTCCCTATGGGTCCTAGGACCCTTAGGGACATATGATGTCATGAAATATGTCAAAAGGGTCATAGGTTATCCTATGACCCCTTTTGACTCATTCGAACAATTATAATATGTCCTTAGGGATCCTAGGACCCCTAGGGACATATGTTGTCATGAAATGTGTTGAAAGGGGTCATAGGTTATCTTATGACCCCTTTCAACCCATATGAACAATTATAATACATTCATAGGGGTCCTAGGAACCCTAGGGACATATGTTGTCATGAAATGTGTCGAAATGGGTCATAGATTATTTTATGACCCCTTTTGACCCATACAGACAATTATAATATGCCCCTAGGGACCTTAGGACCCCTAGGGACATATTTTGTCATAAAATGTGTCTAAAGGGGTCATAGGTTATCCTATGACCCCTTTTGACCCATTCAAACAATTATAATATGTCCTTAGGGATCTTAGATGAAATGTGTTGAAAGGGGTCAAAGGTGATCATATTACCCCTTTCAACCCCTATGAATAATTACAATATGTTCCTAGGGGTCCTACGATCCCTAGGGACACATGTTATTATGAAATATGTTGAAAAGGGTCATGGGTTATCCTATGAATACTTTCGATCCATTTGAACAATTATAATATGTCCCTAGGGATCTTAGGACCCTCAGGGACATATGTTGTCATCAAATGTGTTGAAAGAGGTCATAGGATAACCTATGATCCCTTTCAACATATTCAAATGATTATAATGTGTCCATAGGGATACTTGGACCCCTAGGGACATATGTTTTCATGAAATGTGTCAAAATGCATAATAGTTTATCCTATCACCCCTTTCAACCCATTCAAACACCTAGGGATCATAGGACCCCTAGGCACATATGTTTTCATGAAATATGTCAAAAGGGGTCATGGGTTATTCTATGACCCCTTTTGACCCATATGAACAATTATAATATGTCCTTAGGGGTCCTAGGTCCCCTAAGCACTTATATTTTTGTAAAATATTTTGAAATGGGTCATAAGTTATTCTATGACCCCTTTTGATCCATTTGAACAATTCTAATATGTCACTAGGGATCCTAGGACCCCTAGGGATATATATTGTCATGAATTGTTTCGAAAGGGGTAATAGGATAACTTATGACCCCTTTTCAACCCGTATGAATAATTATAATATGTCCCTAGGGGTCATAGGACCCCTATGGATGTAAGTTGTCATGGAATGTGATAAAAATGGTCATAGGTTATCCTATGACCCATTTTAACCCATTCAAACAATTATAATATGTCCTTAGGGGTCCTAGGATATCCTATGACCCCTTTTGACTCATATGAACAATTATAATATGTCCTAGGACCCCTAGGGACATATGTTGTCATGAAAGGTGTCGAAAGGGGTCATAGGTTATCCTATGACCTCTTTTGATCCATTGGAAGATTTATAATATGTCCCTAGGGATCTTATGACCGCTAAGGACATATGTTCATATGGGTTGAACCTAGGAACCCTTTTGACAAATTTCATAAAAATTATAATATGTTCCTAAGGGTCTTAGGACCCCTGAAGACATATGTTTTCATGAAATGTGTCGAAGGTCGACCCATGTAAATAGTTATAATATGCCCTTAAGGGTCCTAGGACTCCTAGGGACATATGTTGTCATAAAATATGTCGAAAAGGGTCATAAGATAACATATGATCCCTTTTGACCCATATGAACAATTATAATATGTCCCTAGGGGTCATAGGACCTCTAGGGACATATATTGTCATGCAAAGTTTTGAAATGGCCTATGACCTCTTTCAACCCATTCAAATAATAAATAATATGTTTCTAGGAATCCTGGGGACCCCTAGGGACACATTTGTCATGAAATGTGTCAAAAGGGATCATAGGTTATCCTATGACACCTTTCAACCCATGTGAACAATTATAATATGTCCCTATAGATCCTAAGACCCCTAGGGATATATGTTATCATAAAATATGTCGAAAGGGATCATATGTTATCTTATGACCCCTTTCAACCCATTAAAACAATTATAATATGTCCCTAAGGGTCCTGTGACCCCTAGGAAATTATGTCACCATGAAATGCATTGAAAGGGGTCATAGGTTATCCTCTTTTGACCCATATGCACAATTATAACATGTCCCTAGGGGTCCTAGGACCCCTTGGTATATATGTTGTCATGAAATGCATCAAAAGGGGTCATAGGTTATCCTATGAAGCATTTCAACCAATATGAAAAATTATAATATGTTACTAGGGATCCTTGGACCCCTAGGGTCACATGTTTTCATGAAATACATCAAAAGGGGTCATAGGTTATCCTAGCCCCTTTTGACCCATATGAAAAATTATAATGTCCCTAGGGGTTGTAGGATCCCTAGGGACATATGTTGTCATGAAATATGTTGGAAAGGGTGAGAGGTTATCCTATGACCCCTTTTAACTCATGAATAATTATAATATGTCCCTATAGGTCCTATGACCCTTGGGGATATGTTATTGTTGACACAAAAGTCTACACCTTTGCTTGAGGTATGACCCTCAAGCGACCTTGTGTAACATGGAAACAACCTCCAAGTGCAGGACTTTCATTTTGAGGTTGAATCTCCACAGAAGGCCGAATTCTTTACTATCAGAGTGCACCTTAACTGCTACTTAAGAGGAAAAGGGAGAGAGCAATAGAAAGTAAAATGCTAAAAGGGAAAGGGGTGATGCACTAGATAGAATTGTGGTTACAATCTCAACCTATGACTGCACAAAACATCATGAAAACCCAAAATACACTCATCTTAATTCTATTCTACTTCCCAAGGGACCACATGCAGGCTTGGAGCTGACTGAAGTGTTGAAAGGAAAGATATTTCACTATGCAGCAACTGCTAGCAGACTTAACACAACATATGAATCAAGAAAAATAGAAAAGAAACACTCACTACAAGGCAATAAACATGCACAAATTAATCAATGACAAGATAGGTAACAAATAGAGATTTCATTAATGGAAGGCAAGAATTACATAGCATAATGCTGCTATAAAATACAAATAGAGAAGAACCTAGAAAACATATTTACAACTGCCTTTTAAAGAGTTTAGGCATAACTTTGATGTTTACATTGAGTTCAAACCCCAACCAAGGTGGAGTCAAGTTGTAGAAGAAGCAATAACTGATGAATTAGAAAGAAATCTAATCATGATGTGCAATTGCTACTGGAAGTGATAGGAACAAACCAAAACAAGTGCACCTAGCTGCAAGAGATAAAATCACTGAAATATGATCATTTCATGCATAAAAGAGGCATGGAGGGTAGCCTAAGAAGTCATTTGATATTGGATAATTGGCTTTGATAGTGTGCCATGGACAAGGAAAACCATAGTAAAGGATAATAGAACATGTTATCCACCCACAATATACAGGGTTGATGCCAGGGGGAATCTAATTTCCCCAAAATTGAATTTTGGTCATCGATGAAGATCTCCCATTGAAACAAATGGCACAGATGTGGTGAGAATCTCCTTGAATGAAAAATTAAGTCACCATAGTCAATGCAGATCTTCCCCTTGATATGGACAACTGAGATGTGAGAGAATCTCCCTTAATGAGAGATTAAAATACAATCGTTGATCAAGATTAGCTTTATTTCTAGCAGATGACTGAGATGTAGCAAGGGGACTCCAAGATGAGCCATATCCAATGATTGTTGCGCAATTTCAGGATTTGAAGCCTTGTGGACACTCCACAAAATGAAGAAATGTTGGAGTGGTGACACTTGGTAGCATCTCACACTTTCATGAGATGAGAAGACCATCTCACAATAACACGTGGGTTGTTGATGCACTTTATTATTAATAGATCAAACGATGGTCTTATAATCTTCCATTGAATCTCTGTTGTCAATTCACACAATGCATGTTGGGTTAACTTAAGTGTCAGGGATGAGACCCTTTACCATGTGGGCAATTCCAAACTTTGGAGCCTTACAAAGACTCCACAGCATGAAGAATCATTGGAATGGTGACATGTGGCAACATCTTGTTTGCATGCATTTCAAGCTCTAGAACTTGCTGGCTACTAATATGCACTTCATGGACCAATCGTGAACAACAAGAATCAATCACTTATGGGCCCATCGAAGTCAACTTGTTTGGAGCTCTCAACATACATGGCATAATTTTGGACCTCAAAACCTCATGGAGACTTTGCAATATGAAGAAATGTTAGAATGGAGATGCATGGTGGCATCTCACACTTTCAGAAGGATGGGAAAATGTTTCATGAAAACACTAGAGCCGTTGGATCTTGCCTACATGGGTCAACCTGACCAAGAATAAAATGAGTTCACTCAATCAAAAAAGAAACCAAGCTAACACAAAATATTAGCTGCCAACCTTAGTGGTATATCCAAAACAAGAATCCAACTCATGTTGGAAATACAATAGCGAAAGTAAACTCTGAGAAAGGTGGGGGGGGGGGGGGGGCTGGTGAATTAGTCCTTCAAAAGTTTAACCATAAATTCATTCACCATACATCCATCTCATAATTTTCATGTAAACTAAAATAGCTAGCTAAACATATTCATCCATAGCATGAAAAAAAATAGCATTCAACACATGTATGACACAAGATATTTGGTTACCCAGAAACCCTCCAATGAGAAGGTTAAGGTGGGGATGACACCCACAAATCTCTAATACTATAGTAATAAAGTGTATGTAATGAAGGCTAAAATTTATGATCATAAACTATGATCTACCCTATGAAAGGTTTTCCCTATTAAAGGCTTACAAGATTGTTAGATCTTATGCTGTTAAAGGATTTCAACACCCTATTAGAAGTGTGCCTGATTAAAGGACTTCAAACTTACAATGAAGTAAAAACCCTATTAAAGGATTTACAATAGCCTTTCAGGACTACTCTATTAATAGATTTAATTGATTCACTTGCTATAATGTCTTAGCAATGATTCCTCAGTTAGCACTCTACTGCTAGATAACAAATCACCTCTTTCCTGATGTGTACTTGATCCTCTCTGATCATATGTATCACTTCTATCCTTTAACTCCTTTCCTCTATTCTCCTCCAACTAATTTTGTAATGCATCTATATTCACAAGTCCATAGCCTCCATTAATGCTTTGTTTACACATGCAAACTTCTCTCTTCCATTCATACAATGTTTAGGGTTTTTCCTCCTTAAGAAGACCTAGGTAACTTAGGGTTAAGTATGGATCAATGATTGTGATTCACCAGACAACTATGTCCAGAATTGTTTACTTGACACTTGAAGTGTCTGATGCTCGACATCCACTATATCTTCAATGTTGTAACTCAGCCTTTTAATGACTCAAAATCTACTATCTTCTCAATACTTGAGTGGTTCAACACTTACTAGTTACTCAACACATACTATATATTTGCAACTTAAACTTGACATACACTACTTGTTCGGCATGAACTAAGAAAATGACTTAAATGTGTTGTCACTCATATGTCAAAACTAATATGAGATTAACAATCTCCCCCTTTGACATGAGTGGAAAAAACACTTGGTCATGCATGAATAACCTTAGCCCTTGAGCATAACTTAGATAATCTCCATTTTAGTACATGGTTTACATTCAAAATTTCAAAATTTTGCAAAACACTTATGATTTAATAGTCATACCTCAAAAATTCTATAACTCCCCTTGAGTTGATTGTTCTATTCTGATTCTGAAAATGAATACTCCTACTAAGTAGATCACTCTATTTTTGGTTATGTACTATATTCTCCATTTATGTTTGGTCTCCCCCAAAACTTATGCTCTTGTTTGGTTCATTCTCACCTTTTCTTCATTCTCTCCCCCTTCATTCATTCTCCTCCTTTTGACACTTATGTCATGGGTTGTACATGACTTGTGTGTTTGTCTAAGAAAGATTTATGGACCTCCATCATTATCTTCAGTGATGCATCCTAGTTGTCACATGCTACCTCCAAATATTTTATTTTCATGTCTAACTCGACATCAAGGGTGACTAAGCGTTCATGTGTAGAAAGATGGGGATCTTTCTTCAATAGTGTCTTTGAATAGGCTAGTTCCTCGTGTCACACCTCCATGTAAGGGGTTAACATAGACTAGATGTTGATCAGTGTAGCCCTAATATTTACATCTTTAGCATGTAAAGTTTCTAACTAACCTTGTGTAGATAATAAATTCCTAAAATGAGATGGACTTTGACTAGGAGACTGTTGTAGAATGTTACCCATTTTCTTCAAATCTCCCTCTAGATGGTTAATATGTCATTGAACTTCTTGTGTGAATAGGGGAACATCACACAACTTGGTGTAAAGAGATGAAATGTTCTCCAACATCTTCTTCACACCATCAATCTCAGTTGCTAAGTCAACCTAGTGTAGTACAATGGCACTAGATATTTTTTCATCCACCTTTGTTTGAAATTTCTTCTCAGACCATTCCAGTAATTTGACATTGGAGTATAGGTATTCATCATTAATATTTTCCATAATATTTTCTAATTGCTCAATGGTTAGCTTGGCTTCATCAGGTGCAAGTAGACCAAATGCATCAAGAAATATGTCCTTGATGTCATGAAGTGCTTGTTTCTGCCTATGCTCCCTTTTGAGTAGTTCTTGGTGTTTCTTCCTTGCCAGAGCATCCTGTAATATGCTCATTTTCTCTATTGTATTTTTTTAAGATCATACTTGGGAAACTCAATCATCTAATCTAAGTTAATGTCACCATAGGATTTCACCTCATCAACCATAGATGTACTAGGACTTGGCCTTAATTCTTGCAATGGTGTAGCTTCAGTACTCGGCCTATGAAGTGCTTGACTAGGAGTAGGAGTAGCAGTGTTTGATAAGGTAACCAATGTCTATATTGCTATCACTTCCTCTAGCTTTGTATTCAAGACTAAATCTTCAGTCCTATCCTTCTCCTTTATTTTAGTTTCTACTCCACCTTTTTCTTGTGATGAAGGTGCAAGATTGGCTTCCTGACTAGTTTGGACTAGTGTCCCTTCTTTCTCAATTGTTGTAATTGTTAGTACTGAAACCTTTTGTAACTTAGTGTAGATATGTGAGAACATTGTGTCCTTCCTTTGGTATACTACAATAGACATTTTAGGTTGCACCTCTATAGATTGAGGGGGGTAATAGATAATGCTTGTGTTTTCTCCCCTATAGATGCCAATTCTACCTTCTCAATCTCATCCACACTTATCAAAATAGGATGACTACATAGTTGTGCCTTAGTGGTGGAATTAGTTAGTATATCCTACATATCCTCCTTTGTTAAGGAATTGATGTTCTAAATTTTAGTGTCAGACACATCCTTAACCTATACTTTATCTTCTTGTGGACTAACACTTGACATGTGTACTTTTGGTACACTCAGGTCTTGCTATTGCTCTTCCTTAGCTGTTTGCTCTCTATTTCCTTCCCCATGTATTTCCATTATAGATTCTTCATTTTTTTACTTCAAATACCTCTTCCTCTTCTTTTTCTTCACCTACTTCCTTAGGTGCCTGCTCAATAATCTTTTGTGTTTTTAGCCCATTGATCGCCTTCCATATTTGTGTGCTTTGTTGAACAATAGCTTCATTCTTGTTCTGTAAAATTTTAAAAGCTTGGTACATTGGAGAAAATTTTACCTTATACTTTTTAATAGCTTTTTTCATCTCAAATTTGTCCAAGTCTAGCATTGCTCTTGCAAGTGTAGTCTTTCTAATGTTTCTCCCAGTTGTGAGACTATATTTCCACCTTTTCTCAACTCTATCATATATGTCCTTGGGTAAAGAGTTGGGAATCTCAATTGGAGTCTTCTTGAAAGTTTCCATCATGGAACATATAGACTCTTCTACTTTATCCATATCTAACTTCCCAAGTTTATCAAACTCAACATGTGTAAATCCACTTAAATCAACATTATTCTTGATATTTTCACACAAGTTGTCCAAATCAAAGAGGGACTATGACTTATGACTTGGAATTAGATGTTATCATCTGACTCAGTCCTCTCCTCATTTGATTCAGCTAGGGCAATATATTTCCTTCTTTTCTTCTACTTAGGTTCATCGTCTTTTGTAGTTATGCTAGTTCTCTTGCCTTTAGGCTTCTAAACTTCATGAAACTTCTTGGTAGTAGCTCTTGTGCTAGCCTTGGTAATAGGAAATGTAGGCTTTTGTTGTGTAGCTTTCACAACCTTTTTAGGTTTTCTTCTTGTTGGCTTCTTTTATTTTCTCTTCCTCTCTTCTGTGGCAATAGGTGCTCCATTGGCTTCTTCTCCCTTAACACCTTCATCAATTTTTGCTTCTTCTTCTCCTTGGTCCTCACCTTGACCATATGTAAGAGCTAGTGGTGCTTGGGAAGGTGTATCTTCATCATCTTCATTTTCTTCTTCTTCTTCATCTCCTTTTGCGTCTTCACTAAATTGTTCTTTGAGTTTCTTCACAATCTTATTATTCTTCCTCAACACGGATGCTATCTTCAAATCCATTGTTATCTTTGACTTTACTACATCATAGTTTCCAAAAGTAGTAGCATCCTTATTTAATTCCTCTGCTAGTAAAGCAATGATGGCTTCAGATGCATCAACATTAATATCATATGGCAATGGCCTGAGTCATCTCACGCTTGGAACAACAACTTGAACATATGCGAAATCAACATCAACTAGAAAACAAACATCATTGACATTATTCTCTACAAGTGATACTAGAATCCTATGTCTTTTTTTCATTGACTTCTTAAAGTCTTCAAAGTAGCTAGTCATCAAAAACTCAAAATTATCTCCAAGTTTCTCTATAAATTCACTAATCTGCACTACAACTAACCTATTAGTCTTCCAAGCTATTTTCCCAAAAGTGGAAAATGTGTTATGCACATAGAAAAATATACAAACAAGTATTGAACCGAATTTTCATTGTGCACTTTTTTTCTTTCTTATGGCTCCCAAGTTTTTAGATAATTACTGGAGTTGTAACTCGGCAAGGTCATAAGAATGGTCTTTCTTTACTATCTTGTAACCCAAATCCACAACCATACATGGTACATTGTTTAAACTGTTGGATTGAAATAACTTATGTGAAATAATTCTCACTATAAATACAATTAGGGGATCAATAATTGTATCTATGGTCATCCCTCTCTTGTTCCATAGTGCCCCTATATTCTTCTCAATTACCTCTTTTGCATCACTCCTCATTGTCTTAGGTCTATCTAGGTTTGGATACCCTATCACTCTGTGAATAATCCTCTTTGTGATTTTTATAGGGCCATCCTCCAACCATACAAAATTATCACGAGTTATACTAAGAACAATATTTATCTATTCTATCTTGAACATGTTTGGAAAATCTAGGGCATAAGTTAACCCTTTTCTCTCTACAACCTTGTATTCTTCTTTCAATACTCTATTCTCACACAATTTTCCATATAGGTCTCTTATTTCCATGTCTCCAATGCTTCCAACTTTACAAGTGTAGCAACACCTTACATCTTTTATCGTCAAAACTTGTGGTGGTATCATAGATAATGCACCAAATGGGTCTCCTTTATATGCAATGTTAGGAATTTCTTAAAAATGTGTTTGTTTGATCTCATTACTTATCAATTAAACATTCAAAACTTCCTTTCCTTCCTTAACCATAGCAACAAAAGAGCTAGATGCCATAACAACTAACTAGGGTTTGCATAAATTCAAACATCATAGCTTAGCACATGATAAATACCTTAAAAAATTTGATGACTAGTATCGAGTAGTAGTTGAGTTCAATTTGTAAACACTTGAATCCTTTTCTCCAATTCTCCTTTAGCTCTTTGTGCTCTCTCCAATCTCAAATAATTGCAAATGAGTCAAAAATTGACCATATAACCCTTAAGATTTCACAATTAATGCTCAATGCTTACACAACTGTAAGCTTGACTCCAATAGAAATTTTGACTCACTTGGTTTCCATGAAATTCCTACTACACTCAACAACCACAACAAGCTTGGACAACACTATGACCTTCAATAGATCGGCAACAACTAACTTTCACTTGGCAACCATAGTGAAACTTTTCATGCTCAGCAACAATATGAAAACTTGTAGATTTTTTCTAAGTTCTAACCAATACTTTGCATCTTACTTCATGCATATATGATCCTTTTAGAACTAAATCCTTGGAACTGATGTATAATTAAACTTTGGAATATCAGTCCCACACATGCCTCTTAATTGCCTAGTTGGGGGTGGTGTGATCACTTGATCCATTGGATGAAGTGACCCCATCTGAACTTGATGTGTTGTAATATTCCTTCTTCTTCCATGTCTTGTTCATATGTACTTCAACTCCTTCAACATCAACCTTTCCTTTGCCTTTGTTGAATTCACTGCTAGGTGCTTTTAACCTTGTTGGACAATTTCTTCTTATGTGACCAGTCTTGAAACAACTAAAACATGTAGTTTGACTCAACCATCTTTTGCAGTCACTTCTAAAATGTGTTCTAATGCAATTTTCAGCAACATGTCCATAATCTTGACAATAGTGAGAACTATACTTTGTATTGTAATCCTAGTTGTAGGATCTTTTGCCATGGTTTACCTTGACTTGCTTGTTTGATGACCATTTAGGGTTTGATATGCACTCATATGATCTATGGTCATACTTCTTACAGTTGTAGCAATAATCTCCAAATATTTGTGTGCTTGATGTCTTGCTCTTGCATTCATGTGCCTAATGTCCTTGATTGTTTCACTTGTGATAGTTATCCATGAATTTCTTCTTAGGATTTTGATTTGCATTATTGCTCTTGCAAACATTTTTTGTATGACCTATCTTTCCACAACTATGAAAAGTGGGTTTGTAGTTCTTACCTTTTTTTCTTCTTTGTTCACTACTTTTAGATGATTTTCCTTCTTAAATGCTAGTGTAACCCAATCTAGTAGTATCAATGATAGATCTAGGAGATCTCATCAATTGCTCAAAATACTTGATAACTTCACTAGGTCTATTGAAACTTTCAAAAAATTCTTATTCTCTTTTCAAATCATTTCTCAATTGTTCATTTTGCAACTTCAGTGTTTTGTTCTCAATATCTTTTCCATTTAATTCATGATTGGCAATCATCATTTGATTCAATGTTTCCAATTGCATGTGAGAAATCCTATTCACCTCTGATGTCTTCTCTTCTAGTCTTTTGGTTAGTATCCTTTTGTCACCTTCAATCATGACTTTGTCCTCTTCAACTTTATTTTTCTGCTTGGTCACCTCACATAGCAATATTGATTGGGCTTCTTGTTCTACCTTAAGATTTTTGACCTCTTCAGTTAGGCCACCATTCTTTTCCATCAGATCTTCAACTACTACATCAAATTCACTTGCATTTCCATCTACAAAAAATTTAATAGTGTCAATCTCTTGGTATTGTGTGTCATTCTCTTCAATAGCTATCTTTTTCCTTCTCTTCAATGATCACTTCAACTAATCTCTTACTTTATTCAACTAATGTAAGGCAAGCTAGATTTCAATCACCTGATTATCAATAACCTTTCTCAATTTGTAGACTTCCATTTTCAAGATCTTTCCTCAAAGCTACAAAGCTTCCCTTTCCAAAGAACCAATGCTTTGATACCAGTTGTTGGAAATACAATAGGGAAAGTAAACTCTGAGGGGGGAGGGGGGAACGGGGTAGGGTGAATCAGTCCTTCAAAAATTTAACCATAAATTCATTTAGGTACCACATATCCATCTCATAATTTGCATGTTAACTAAAATAGCTAGGTAAAAATATTCATGCATAGCATGAAAGAAAATAGCATTCAACACATGTATGACACAAGATATTTGGTTACCCAGAAACCCTCCAATGAGAAGGTAAAATTGGGGTGGGGATGACACCCACAATCTCTACTACTGCAGTGATAAAGTGTATCCAATGAAGGCTACAATGTTTGATCATAAACTATGATCTACCCCATGAAAGTTATGCCCTATTAAAGGGTTACAAGATTGTTAGATCTTACCCTGTTAAAGGATTTCAACACCATATTAGAAGTGTTCCTAATTAAAAGACTTCAAACTTACAATGAAATAAGCACCTTGTTAAAGGATTTACAATAGCCTATTAAGACTACTCTGTTAAGAGATTTAACTGATTCACCTATTAGAATGTCTTAGCAATGATCCTTTGGTTAGAACTCTACTACTAGATAACATATCACCTTTTTCTTGATGTATACTTAATCCTCTCTCATAAGATCTATCACTTTTATCCTCTAATTGCTTTCCTCTATTCTCCTCTAACTGATTCTATAATGTATCCCAATTCACAAGTCCTTAGCCACCATGAATGATTTGTTTGTGCATGCAAACTTCCCCCTTCCATTCATACAATGTTTAGGTTTTGTCCTCCTTAAGAAGACCTAAGTGACTTAGGGTTATGTATGAATCAATGATTGTGATTGACCCATTTTTCTGCTTAAAACATCCCTTCAATTGATTGGTTGCATGTACTACATAGGGATCCTCAATATAGATTCATCCTTATCATCTAGAATTGTAAAACAATCCTTAAGTCAGTTTAGAAATAGTTTACATTGAAGTTTGTGCCATTACAAACAACTATTTAAAAAAATATTTACTTAGCACTTGAAGTGACTGATGCTCAACATCCACTATATCTTCAATGCTATAAATTAGCCTTTGAATGACTTGACATCCACTTTTTGCTTTACACTTGAGTGAATCAACACTTACTAGTTACTTAACACATAGTGTATATCAGACAACTTACGCTTGACATACACTACTTGTTCAACATAAACTAAGAAAATGACTTAAGTGTGTTGTCACTCATATGTCAAAACCAATATGAGATAAATAGCTCATTGAAAGTTTCTCAGATTGGTTATCAATGATGGGATGAATGGGGGGGAAAAATGATCAACATTCTTGGAAAATTAGAGGGGATGCTTTCTTGCTAAGCATAGGATTAGTGACCTTAAGCAATCCATTGGGCATGGATTCACCAAAAGAAAAATGTGCCATTCCACTTGCAACTTCACAAAAATCTTCCTCTACAACTAGTAAAATCAAAAGGAGCTCCGGGGAGCTCCAGAAAGCTGTACACATGCACTTCTTGGAAAGCTGAAAAAACATACTTTAATATGTACAATCATTTACAAACAAAATGGTCAAACAAAGCCAATAACTAGCTTGTTGAAGTAACTTCCTTTCTTCTTTACCTTGGAATGCTTGACTTGTTCAAGCATCATCCTCCCACCATTACTTGGCTAGTTGCAATACAACATTCCACATTAACCTAATATAAAAGGTGGACCTCCCTTTTGATCTTACCTCTCACTTTGATGAATTAAAACATCCTTTATGTCCTTGAAGACCAAAATGTCATCATCAGTCTCTTGAGAGAACCACATTCCTTCTAGCTGATCTGTTTGTTCTTGTTGCTCAAAAACCTCAACTAATGTTGACCTAGGCAAAACTTCTTCATTTTTAGTAGTAGAGGCAAGGAAATCCTTGAAAGGGTTAGCTGCCATCTCATCCTCCTTATGCAGCAACAATTTTTTTTGCCCTTGCTACTCTTTTATACCTTGGATCAGATTTGGGATGACAACATCTTGCTCATGGACAACATAGATTCTTGGCTCAACCTCATCCATATGCTTGAATGGATCCAAGTAGTCTTCCTCCTCATCAAAGAGAGTACAATTCATGTTTTCAGGACTAATCATGTAAGGCTCTATATGATTAGTGTTAAATGAATTTTCTATTGTAGATCTCTTAAACTAGAGTGCAAAGAACATTACTAATTAGATTAACAATCATAAACTAAGTAAATCAGCTACACTTATTATAAGACAAAGGAAACAATGATGAGATAGGAAAACCAAGATTGGTAAGCTCCCCAAGTGTGACCTTGATGTTTTCGATATGTCCAAGTATGGATGGATGTGCACTTGGGTGTGCTCAAGCAAATACTATGAGATAGACTATGAGTTCCTTTGTCTTCTTCATGCTCATGTGGACCTACAAAACCAATTTATACAATCCTACCAATCACAAAAACAAGCAAAATTAGCCAAAATTAGCAAATGACATACAAAAATTGACTACAAAAGCTAATGAAGATGACCCATGCGGGGTCCCACCGGGCATGCCAAAATGTATATGAGCAATGTTAGTATGCTAATAGAAACCAAATTTAAATAAAGCTTCTACAAACTAAAAAAAAATCATAAACTTCAAGATAGACTAAGATGAGCTCTCAATTGAGAATATGAGCCATTAATGGGCTCTCTCAATGAGAAGCTCTCTTGTTGAGTAGCTTTGTCTAAATAGATAGGATGTATGCTCAAGCTTTATGCTTCAAAAAGGGCTTCAAATGGAGTTGGAATTTGGGTGTGAGTGTATGGTTTTGATGTAAAATGGCTTCTCAAAATGGCATTATGACTTTACTTGATGGATTGTGTTAAAATGGCTTGGGAGAGGATTCCTTAAATAGGCAAAGAGCTTGAGGGATTGAGGGCTAAGATGCAAGGATGGGAAAAAGCTCATGGAGGGCTCAAATTACATGAGAGGAGAGCACATGGATTGTGCTTCCATACAGCCAATCAAGGAGTGACACATGTCACATGGTGAGAGGATGGAGGAAAGGGGAAGGATGAGTCAACAAAGGAGGCTCAAGGGATAAAATCTTCATAAAGACCCTCATAATGGCTTGTACGAGCAATAAAAGGGATTGGAAGAGTCATTTATGGCCTAGTGGACTTCATAAAGTTTTATGGTTGAGATATTTTGAGGGAGATGAGAGCAATTTCGACTTGAGCTTGATTAGGAGGGTTTTAAGCTTGCTTAAGATTGTGCAAATGATTAGAGGATGGATTAGGATGGTTTAGGATTAGCTTAGGGATAGGCAAGTGGATGGCATTTAATGAGGGTGGGTGAAGGAGGAGATATTTGTTAACTTTGGCTTGGGTTAGTAAGTCTTAACCCATTTTTAAGGAATGTGACAAGGTTAGGAGGGGATTAGGATTAGGTTTAAAGACATCTTCTAGAAGAGTCTAGACTTTGGATGAGGATAAATACTTTCTAGAATAGTCTAGAATTTCCTAGGATGAGAATGAAGACTTTCTAGAAGAGTCTAGAACTTCTTAGGATGAGGATAAATTAGATTTTTAGGAAATAAATAAAGTTTTATTTATTTCAAGGGTTTGGGTTGAGGAGATATTTATTAAAAATTTTTTAATAAACATGAGGATTAATATTTAATCTTAATTAAATATTTTGAGTTGGGATTAAGGGTAGAAAATGATGTGATTAGCCTTTAATCAAAATTAAAGAAGGATTAGAAGATTTTGGAAGAGGTTAGTGGTCTTAAGGAAATTGGCCAAGTTTTGGGCAAAAAATAATTTTTTTATTTATTTTGGGTTTTTTGGTCAATTTATTAATTAAATAATTAATAAATAAGGAAATAATGTTTAAATAAGATTTAAACATTTTTGGGAGGGATTTCTTAATTAAATATTTTTAATTAAGATAAAGGGATTTAATGGCATAAAAATTAATTAATTAATTAATTAATAAATGATCCTCTATGATACCATGAATATTAAAAACATTTGAAATTTCTTGAATATGCTATGTAGGGGAAATGGAGGTTTCACCAGTGAAGTCTAGTACACTTTTAAGTGCAGCTATTGGTATATCATGCCTTTGAATCAATATGAGTGGGTTCCCACCATTAAAGCTAGCTAACACCTGATTTCTAGGGAGGGCCATGTGAAATAATGATCTATTCAAATGAAATGATGGTGCTCTAGGCTATGATCTATCAACTGGAGGAATAGATAGAGATCTAGGAAGTGTATGTGCTATAGTTGAACTCTTAATTGGTGATAGAGAAAGTCTACTTCTCTTTCTTCTAGAATTTGAAAATGAAAGCTTAGTAAACTTAAAATTACCTCTAGAAGATGCCCTTGTTTGAACCTTGGGCATGAATTACAACACTTCTAGTCTGGAAACCAATATGTAGAGATGGAGATGAAAACTGCTTGAATGTGAACCTCTTAAAGGCTAGAATTCTAAGAGTAGCACTACTCTCAGCATATACGTTGAAGTCCTTAAATTGACACTAGAAAACTAATAGACTTAGTAAGATTTAATGTGGTCCCATTGAGTGTGCCAAAAATTGTTGACACAAGATTAAACACCCTTGCTTGAGGTATGACCCTCAAGTGACATTGTGTAACATGGAAACAACCTCGAACTACTTGCACTTTGAGGTTAAATCTTTGCAGAAGGTCGACTTCCTTACTATCAAGGTGCACCTAAACTACTGCTTGAGAGGAAAAGGAAGAGAGAAATAGAAAGTAAAATGCTAAAAGGGAAAGGGGGTGATGCACTAGATAGAATTATGGTTAAAATCTCTACCAATTACTACACAAAACATTAATGAAAACCCAAAATATACTAATCTTAACTCTATTCTACTTCCTAAGGGACCACATGCAAGCTTGGATTGAAAGAAAATATATTTTACTATGCAACAACTGCTAGTAGAGTTAACACAACATATGAATCAAGAAAAATAGAAAAGAAACACTCACTACAAGGCAATAAATATGCACAAGTTAATGAATGGAAAGATAGGTAAGAAAAAATGATTTCATTAATGTAAGACAAAAATTGTAGAGAATAATGTTGCTACAAAATACAAATAGAGAAGAACTTGGAAAACATATTTATAACTGCCTTTTAAAGAGTTTAGACATAACTTTTATGTTTACATTGAGTTCAAACCCCAACTAGGGTGGAGTCAAGTTTTAGAGGAAGCAATAACTGAAGAATCAGAAAGAAGTATGATCATGAAGTGCAATTTGTGCTGGAAGTGATAGGAATAGACCAAAACAAGTGCACCTAGCTGCAAGAGATAAATAATTGAAATCTAATCATTTGATGCATTAAAGAGGCATAGAGGGCAGCCTAAGAAGTCACTCAACATTGAAGAACTAGATTTGATAGCATGCCATGGACAAAGAAAACTGTAGGGAAGGATAATAGGGCATGTTATCTGCCCGCAACATGTAGGGTTAACTGCAGGGTGGGCGGGGGGGTGGTGGTATCTAATTTCCCCAAAATTGAATGTTGGTCATTGATGAAGATCTCCCATTGAAAAAAAGACCTAGATGCGATGAAAATCTCCCCAATGACAAATTAATTCACTATCATCGATGTAGATCTTCCCCTCAAGATGGACAATTGAGATGTAAAAGAATCTCCCTCAACAAGAGATTAAAGCGTAGTTGTCGCTCAAGATTAGCTATATTTCTACCAGACATGTGAGACATAGTGAGGAGAGTCCAAGATGAGCTAGATTCAATGGCTATCACACAATTTTGGGCTTCAAAGCCTCGCAGAGACTCCACAAAGTGAAGAAACATTAGAATGGTGAAACTTGGAAGCATCTCACACTTTCATGAGATTAGAAGATCATATCACAAAAACATTTAGGTTGTTGATGAGCTTTTCTATTTGATAGATTGGATAGTGGTCTTAGAGAATCTTCCATTGAATCTTTGTCATCAATCTGCATAATGCATGTTGGGTTAAATTAAATGCTAAAGATGGGACCCTCCACCATGTGGCATAATTCTAGACCTCAGAGCCTTGCGGAGACTCTATAGCATGAAGAAACACTGGAATGGTGACATGTGGGAGCATCTCATCTGCATGTGTATGAAACTCTAGACCCCAATGGCTGCTGATATGGAGTTCATGGACCAATCATTGATTGTAAGAGTCTATCACCCATAGGACTACTAGAGCCAACTTGTTTGGAGTGCTCAACATATGTGGCACAATTCTAGACCTTAGAACTTTGCGAAGACTCTATAGTATGAAGAAATGCTAGAATGGTGATGCATGACAACATCTCATGCTTTCGAGAGGATGATAAAATGTTTCAAGAAAGCATGAGAGCTGTTGGATCTCACCTGTGTGGGTCAACCCGACCAAGAATAAACCAAGTTCACTCAATCAACAAAGAAATTGAGCTAACAAAAAATATTAGCCGCCAATCCTAGTGGGTTAACCCAAAACAAGAATCCAACTCATTAAAAGTTTCTCAAATTGGTTATTAGTGATGAGCTGAATGAGGGACAAAAATGACCAACAATTATCATAAAACATGTCAAAAGGGGTCATAGGTTATCTTATAACCTTGTTTGAACCATATGAGCAATTATAATGTCCCTAGGGGTCCTAGGACCCCTAGAGACATGTTTTTGTGAAATGTGTCAAAAGGGGTCATAAGTTATCTGACGACTGTTTTAGACCCATTTGAATAATTATAATATGTCCCTAAGGGTCCTAGACCCCTAAGGACGTATTTTTTCATGAAATGCATCAAAATGGGTCATAGGCTATCCTATGGCCCCTTTCAAACCATTCAAAAAATTATAATATGTCCCTAGGGTCCTAGGACCCTTAGGGACATATAATGTCATGAAATATGTCAAAAGGCATCTTATGATAACTTATGGCCGCTTCCAATTCATATGAAAAATTATAATGTCCCTAGGGGTTATAAAACCCATAGGGACATATGTTGTCTTGAAATATGTGGAAAGGCCTATGACCCCTTTCAAGTCATTCGAACAACTAGAATATGTCCCCAGGGATCCAATACTAGGATTTCTAGGGACATATTTGTTATGAAATGTGTTGAAAGGGTACATAGGTTATTATCCTATGACCTCTTTCAACCCATATGAACAATAATTAGTGGTCCTAGGACCCCTAGGGACATATGTTGTCATGAAATGCATCAAAATGGGTCATAAGTTATCTTATGACCCTTTTCAACCTATTCAAACAATTAAAATATGTCCCTGGGGGTCCTAGGATCCCTAGGGACATATGTTATAATGAAATACATTGAAAGGTGTCATAGGTTATCCTATGACGCTTTTCAACTGGTATACACAATTATAGTATGTCTCTAGAGGTCCTAGGACCCCTAAGGACATATGTTGTCATGAAATAGGTCAAAAGGGGTCATAAGTTATCCTATGAACCATTTCCATGCCAATAAAAAATATTAATATGTCCCTAAGGGTCATAGGACCCCTAGGGACATTTGCTTTCATGAAATGCATTGAAAGATGTCATAGGTTATCCTATGACCCCTTTCGATCCATATGGACAAACATAATATGTCCCTAGGGGACATATGTTGTCATGAAATGTGTCAAAAGGGGTCATAGGTTATCCAATGAACACTTTCAACCCATATGAAAAATTATAATATGTCCCTATGGGTCCTAGGACCCGTAGGGAAATATGTTGTCATTAAATGTGTTGAGACCCCTTTCAATGCATATGAACAAATTTTAATATCTCCCTAGGGATCCTAGAACCCCTAGAGACATATGTTGTCATGAAATCCATGGAAAAGAGTCATAGGTTATCCTATGACCCCTTTGGACCCATATGAACAATTATAATATGTCCCTCAAGGTCTTAAGACCCCTGGGAACATATGTTGTGATAAAATGCATCAAAAGGGGTCATAGATTATCCCATGACCCCTTTCAACACATATGAACAATTATAATATGTCCCTAGGGGTACTAGGACCCTTGGGGACATATGTTGTGTTGAAATGTGTCAAAAGGGGTCATCGGTTATCCTATGCCTACTTTTGACTGATTTGAACAATTATAATATGTCCCTATGGGTCCTAGGACCCCTAGGGACATATGTTGTCATGAAATGCGTCGAAAGGGGTCGTATGTTATCCTATGAACCCTTTCAAACCATTCAAACAATTATAATATATCCTTAGATGTCCTAGGACCCATAGGGACATATGTTGTTATGAAATGCATCAAAAGAGGTCATAGGTTTCGACCCATATGGACAATTATAATATGGGCTTAGGGGTCATAGGACCCATAGGGACATATGTTGTCATGAAATATATCAAAAGAGGTCAAAGGAGCTATGTCCTCTTTCGACCCATATGAACAATTATAATATGTCCCTAAGGGTCCTAGGACCCCTAGGATATATGTTGTCAATCAAATGTGTTCACCCTTTCAACCCATTCAAACAATTAAAATATGTCTCTAAGGATCCTAGTACCCCTAAGCACACATATTGTGATTGAATGGGTCAAAGAGTGTCAAAGAGTACCCTATAACCCCTTTTGATCCTTTGGAGCCATTATCTATATGGTTAAGGTTCCGAAAGCCTTTTAAAAAAAAACTAGTGATCCTAAAAAGGGGTCATAGCACTATAAAAAATATTGAGAAAAAAATAAATTTTCATTTCAAAAAAATAATATTAAAAAAAAAAAAAACAATTGGGCAAGTCAGGTATCTGATTTTGGAACAAGTATCAGATTTTCAAACGGGTACTTGATTAGTCTTACATGGTCAACACAAAAAATGTCCCAAAAATCTATTTTTGGCTTGTTATTATGTGTTTCTTACTTTGACTATATAGTTGACAACTTTTTTCATCCAAATTTGATAAAGAAAAAAGGATTTTTTGAAAACATTCTAAGATTTTCATCGATATAATGTCTGGAAAATTATGAGTTTAGTAAGTAATTATTACTTATTTTCTAATAGTATTAGCTACAAACTATTGATTGACATACTGATTGAAAATGAACTACGATTTTCAAATGGTATAACATTTGTGATATTCAAAAGATGTGTCACATTCTATGTTTTGCCTAGTATAAGAAGAAAAAATAGTGGTTTTGAAAGTTAAGGTGGTAAGACACAAGAGTTTTTTTATTCTGAAAATATTATAGTAGAAAATTCATAATTAACTATTTGTTTGGAGTAAAAATACCAAAAAATATGCATCACATTCGGGCATGAGTGTACTTATATCTAGAATCTTATTGAAACAAATTATCATTTTATTTTGATTAAGGTGGTCAGACATAAACCTACTTATTTTCATCCTAAATTTTTTGTACTATTGCATTAAAATAAAAAAAATTGACCAATCAATATTTTTTTCTTTAGATAAGGCCTAGTAATTTAAAAACTGCATTCAATTCCTACAGATTCTTTTCTTAAAACTTTTTGATATAAATTCCATAAGTACTTTAAAATTATGTGTCAAGTTGACATAACCTTGATTTGTTGATTTTTCACCACCACTTGTTGTGGTGTCCACAACACACACCCCATTCCTAGTGGGACCCCCTACTTTTTTCGACTCCCAAACTCACAGTTCGAGAATCGGGAAAAAATTGTTAGAGTTAAAAGTATTAGAGTCGTTGAAAATTTAATTTGTTTTTAGAAAATTGAAAAAACACAAAAAAATAAAAATTAGAAAAATTAAAAATTAAAAATTTTTTCAAAAAAATTAAAAAATTAAAAAAAGAAAAAAGAAAAAAGAAATATACATAATATTTTAAAAAGATAAAAAAAAGATAGAATAAAATGATGAAAAAAAGAGAGTACAAAAATACTCAAATTGGGCTTTTTTTTTTTCTTTATGCTTATTTTAATTCATAGTTTTTTATGTTTTACCTTTGGACTAATAAACATTTTTCTCACAATGTGCAGGTGATCAAATGGCATCCACATCCAGAGTAACACCCAAACTAGTAGTTTTCAAATTCTAAGGTGTACCCTCTAAGTCAAGATTCCATGATGACCATGCAAAAATTTGAGATACTGATTTAGGGCACACAGATCTAGGAGAATTCCTCAAAATTTGTAACAAGCCCACTAAGAGATCAGCGTTGGTATCCATGTTGATCCATTTTGGATTGGTAAATGTAGCGTCTGTTAGAATTATGATATATTTGTCATTAGTCACAACACTTATTCGATTCTGAATGCTTACCGAGCTCATCACCTAGTCTACAATTCACACCGAGCATTCAACAGGTACCTTATAAACTCTGTAGGTAAATAGTAGATATTGAGCATTCCTTTGGAAACCGAGCCTATGGGCAGTTCAGCAGTATTTACCAAGTTCACAATGGTTACTGTGCAAAATAATGGTTATCGAGCAGAACAGTGTTCCCCAAGCAGTCAGTGCTCACCGAGTCATCAGAAGAACTTAGTGTTTACCGAGTGATCAAGGTAAACAAAGAACTTAGTGTTTACCGAGTGACCAAGGTAAACAAAGGAATCAGTAATTACTGAGTAAACAAGGTAAATGAAGGAATCAATGTTTACCAAGTGAAGAAGGTTATCAATGGATTCAGTTTTTACTGAGTGGCACAATATTCACCGAGTCACCAATGGTTACCGAGTTTCAAGCTACTTAGAATGATTAGTATGGATCGTGCCTCTACTCTTACCAAGTGCATGATGATGCAGAGTATTATAGTGGATGCCAAGTATCAGAAGGTCATCGAGTCAATTTGTGGAACTCGAGTTTTCTACCATCTGGCCGACTCAGTAATATTTGTTCACTTGTGATTGGCCGACCTTGCTAGTGTAAATATTGGAATGGTATATATTATTTGAAATAATGAGATGTTGAATATGGTTGTTGAGATATTGCAATATTTTTGAGAAGAGAAAAAGCGAATCACCAGCAGAACAAAGGAATACAGTAAGGTCAACAATTGATGTAGAAAAGCTATATCCATCACATTAGGTGATTAGAGCACAAAGGATCTTATCAGCAATCAGTTGTAACTAGATCCACTGCTTCATCCTAACAGGTGAATCAATTTGTAAATCCTTTAACAAGGTAGACTTGACAGTCTTTTGTAAATCTCCTAATAGAGTGCATACTTTATTGTATGTTTGTAAATCCTTTAACAAGGTGGATCTAGCAATCCTACTTGCTCCTAACAGGGTAGATCATCAAAAGTGATCATTGTAAGCCTTAACCGGCCAACTTTATACTGCAGTATTGAAGTTTTGTGGCATCATCCCCACTCCAATTTTACTTTCTAATTGGAAGGTTTCTGGGTCACCAAATTTGTGTGTTCATGTGTTACAAATGTTTATCTTTTCATGCATACAGTAGATTAGATGGATGAATGGTAAAAATATTATTATGCAGAATTGAATTAAAGTTTTAGAGTTACTGATTCACCCCTCCCCTCTTAGTAACCTTGTTAGTCTCGATTATTTCCAACAATTGGTATCAGAGCTTTGTGGTTCTCAGGATAAAGTTTGACAGCTTGAGAAAATATCAAGGACAATGGAGATATTCAGACTTGACAAATCTATTGAGAATGAAAAGTTAGATTTGGAAATGGCCATGACTCAACTCAAAGAAGCAAAGGAGCATCTTTCTCAATCTCTGAAAAGAAGGAAGGAACTTGCAAGAAAAATGAATGATCATTAGTATATTGAAGAAAGGATTGAAGACCTTTTACCATCAAGTAGTTCAAATGAAGCTAATGAAGCAATCAAGGAACTCCTAGCAAATAATGGTTCTCTACAGGAAGAAGTAAGAAAGCTCAAAAGAGAACAAGAAATCCAATCCATTAGGCTATGTGAAGTTTTGGAATAGAGAAACAAGGCAAATGAAGACTTAGAGGTAAGAAATAATCAATCCCTTCAGCATGAAGATCTTGTAGGTCAA
This sequence comes from Cupressus sempervirens, assembly GCA_028749045.1. NCBI lineage: Eukaryota > Viridiplantae > Streptophyta > Pinopsida > Cupressales > Cupressaceae > Cupressus > Cupressus sempervirens. The sequence continues at coordinate 908,870,731 of CM053785.1, forward strand.
CTATCTGATGCAAATGAAGAAATTATGAATCTAAGATCTGAGAATGAAAGTTTGAGAAATGATTTAATCACTGAAAGACAAATTAATGCAAGCTTACAAAGTGATCTGAGATTTGAAAGACAAATCAATGAAAGTTTGGAAAATGACTTAAATGTTGAAAAACAAGTCAATGAAAGGATGATAAAATCTCAAGCAGATATGGATCAATTGAATCTACAAAATGAGAAGAATCTTCATAGAAAAAAAGGTAAAGTAGGCCTTGGATACAATGAAGAAGGTGAATCTTCCAAACAGGGTACCCAAAAGAATAAAAAATCTACTTGCAATCACTATGGTAAGTTAGGTCATACATCTAACAGATGTTGGAGCAATAGTAAAGGAAAATTCAATGGTAAATGCTACAATTGCAATCAGCATGGTCACAAAGCAAATGAATACAAAGAAAAACCAAAGTTTGAAGGCAAATGTCACAAATGCAAGAAAAAAGGTCAGAAGGCATCTGAATGTAGATCAAAATCATTCAATCTAGTAGAACAAATTGTCAATGCATTATTTGGTTGGGACTACAATACTTGGTGCAGATGTCACTATTGTGGAGAATATGGACACATTGGAATAAACTGTGCAAGGCATCACCTAAGGAAGAAAGATACTACTATAAGATGTTATACATGTACCGAACTTGGTCATATATCTAAGAAATGCATGAATATAGGAAGAATTGAAGATGAAAAGAAAGCCAAAGCTGACAACATTCGAAAACAGATGAGACAACAATGGATTCCAAAATCTACCAAGCCAAAAAATTCAAATAATGGCTATGTCACTCAAGAAATGGGCGACTCCACCATTTCTAATTAGACTCATCAAGAAGGACCAGGGACTGCATCTTAAGGCAATATCCTAAAGCAGTTCCAAAATGTAGAAGTGCAAATGACAAATCAATATTTCAGATACAAGACATAGTTCACTGTGGTGCATCTACCAAGCAAGGTTGGTTTCAGACTTAACCAAGCTAGGTCGGTAATGTGAAAAGTTTTATTTGTTTACCAAATTGCAAGGTTTACCGAGTAAGTTGGTGACTATCTAAAAAACCCTAGGTCATCTCAGCTACCTTCGTACTCGAGCATTAATGGCAAATTTTTCATCAAAAAGGTAGAATTTGATCTCATTTTTCACCGCGAATTTAGAATATACAGAGCGAAGAAGTTTCCAAGAGTGCAAAAGTGAGTTCAAGTGATTTTCCAGTGAAGAATTTGTTTAACAAAATCATTCACTCACCAAGAAGAAATGGCATCCACAAGCACTAGCAGCAACAAGGCAACGAGAGGCTCTGAAATGCTTGTGAAGGGAGTAGAATGGAAAGCACTTAGTTTCAAGCTCATTCCCGCCATAGCTGAATCGCTCGACCCACATGGAACCCAATCAAAAATTCCACCAAAGGTACTACTTATAAATGACATTCGTACTCATTTCAAATGCACTATTCAAGAGATAGGGACACTAGATATGGATAATGCCCTAGCTGAGTTATGCGTGGATGGAAACCTCAAACTCAAGTTCAAACATCTGGAAACCAAAGGTTTGACTCATATCCCACACCTGCCAAGGAACTTTCAAATGAAATGGATAAGATACATTTTAAGCCGTGTGCATAATGGTCAGTTGTGGTTAGAGCAACCCGTCCTAATAAAAAAGAAGATGATTCATAAGATCACGAGTTTTCCAATGTTAAGCAAATCAAAAAAAACTAAAACCCTAAGTCGGGATGAACTTCAGAAGTTAACCCTAGCCGAATGGGATGGTAGAGGATTGAAACCTAACAATGTATCTGATGCAGAGTTAAGATTCAAAATTTATTTAATTGCATATAAGATGTATAGTTCAAGTAGATTGAATAGCGTGCCCTGTGATGCCATAGATTTAGCCTATAAGGTTGTGAAGAAAAACATGGAGTTTGACCTAGTAGATGTGCTGCTAAAACAACTTAATAAAAACATGGATAGTATAAGGACCTCAAAAACCAACTCTTGTAAATTTGGTTCTTTGTTAGTTTGTTTATTTTTCTATGTACAAAAGTTTTTCCCTTCAAAAAGTACAGTTGTGTGAAGAAAAGATATTCCAGTTTTGTATCAAATAAATGAGTTTATAGCAGAGATGGGTGAAAATTTTGATAGTATTATGGATAATTATTTTGAAGACTTCAAAGAAAGGATGAATAACAGATTCAAAATCCCTCCTAAGCTTGTTGAGGACTACAAAGATGATGTGAGCTTCATGGTTGACTATGACAAGGTATACATTCAGGCAGTTAGACCTCGAGTTGCATGGGTGAAACCTCTTCCTTATGAGGTAAATATTGATGAAGCCAGAGACATTATAGAAGCACTGGTAAATGAGCTAGTAGACCCTAGGCAACAAATTTTTGGAACCTATGATGAAGCTAAGGCCAGAATTGAGCTTGAAATCAAGCTACCACATGCTATAAGTAAGGGTAAGAGGAAAATAGCCAAATTGAAAACTTCTACTGGTCCTCTTATGCTCACTGAGGGAAAATGTGAAGATGAAGAAGGTGAAGAAGAAGAAGGAGGAGAAGAAGAAGGAGGAGAAGAAGAAGGAGAAGAAAAATCTGCAGAGGAACAACCAAAGAAAAAAGGCAAGGTAATCATCACCAAACCTAAGAAGAAGCCTACTGTAGTGTTTACCAGAAGAACCAAGAAAGATAAGTAGGAACCTATACTAGTCAGGCCTGCACCCACATTTGAGAAAAGGCTCAAACAATTGGAGGAAGGAGCTAGCATCACAAATTTCAAAGCATTGAAATTTGAAACTAGAACTGATGCTGTAAAAATGCAGATTGAGGAACTGGTACTCAGCAAGATGGGTAAATGGAAATACTCCCTAGACCAGATTGCCTCTCAAATCTCAAAAGAACTATTGGAGAGATTGCAACCGAGATGGGAGTTAGCCACCCAAATGGTAAAAGATATTTATGAGCAATCTCTGAAGAATCTCCGACCAAGTCTCACTGGAGCAAAAGTAAAAGCTGAAATGAAAAACCATGAAGGTAAAATGATGATCAGATTCCACACTTGTTTGATTTTGATTAAAGACATTGAACATGTTGTAAATGATGCTACAAACATGTGGAAAAACATCTATCATCTACATAAGCCCAGTCTAGACCCAGTAGAAATCAAAGATGATAATAGCAACAATGATGATGAGCTTGATAGCACTCCATCCGTCACAGTCTCACTAGGAGAGCTGCATGCACTAATGGAAGATAAAGAGGAAGAAGACAAGGACGAAGAAGCTGAAGAGGCAGATAAGGAGGAAGATGATCCGATGAAAATTGCAGCAGCAGTTATTGCATCCCTTCCTCACTCTCCACCTAAAACTGTGATATCATCAAGGTTGGAGTCAGCTTCAGAAGGTTTGGTCACATCTACATCAAATATATCATCTACACCTGCCACATCTCAGCTCCAGGTATCATCAATGGAAGTGTCTACCACTTCATCTACTCAGCTGCATACCTCCACTTCATCTACCAAGCTGTAGGCAACTTCTTCAGTTATCGAGTCATCCACTGCAACAATCACCACATTAGAAGTATCTATTCCTCCTATAGTATGTACATTTTGACAGCCAGTCCAACCTCATCAACCATTGTCTCTATTTTCAAAGACAAATATGTTAGTACAACAGAAAAACCAAAAACTTCTGCTTATAGGCAAGACAATTGATGAAGATGTAGACTTGGATACTAAAATTGTCATTCCAAAGATAGATATAGATACTGCTTTAGTTGATGAACTAAGATTGCTCAGTCAGTGCATAGAACTGAAGGCAAAGCAGAAACAACTAAGGAATGAGAGAGATAGAGAGTTTAAAATTATTGATGAAGTGAAAAATATAATTACAGAGGCTATAGGTGTTGATGTTGATACTTCTCAACACATTTTGCTACAATTAGAAGAGGTAGTCAATAAATTCAATGAGGATACCTCTGGTCAAGAAAAATTGATGGAGAAGGCAGAAAAGAAATTTGATAATAAGGTTCTTGAGCACATAGCAATAAAATAGGTTGAATTAACCACAGTTTTGGCCAATATTGAAAATTCTTTTAATAATGTAACATCTCTTTTTGCTAAGCTCTGTGATGTTATCGAGTATACTAAGGAGATAAGAGAACAATTGAATAAGATAGATGAGGATCTAAAGGCAAGCACTCAAAACCTGAAGCTTGACCCCAGTTCAACCTCATCTCATCACCTCAAGATAAAATTTTTGTCAGAAAAACAAGCAGAATTGCTAAGAGAAGAGTCAAGGATCCGATCTACATTGTTAGATATTCAAAATATGATCCTTCCCATCATGGACACAATGCAGAAGCACATTACCCATTCAAAAACATTGATCCATGACAATGATTTCTCCATTGCAGACCATGTGATTGAACTCTCTGCAGAAGTTCAAATAGCTCTATCCACATGCAAAATCCTACAAGAGAATTGGGACAAGACTTTGCAACTCATTCTTTAGGTACATTCAGAGTTTATCTCACATTTTGGTGTTTCTATGTAAATACATTATTTTTTTAATTCTTTGGCATTATTGTCAAAAAGGGGGAGAAAGAGATACTCAGAAAGAGTTATTGGTGAGATAAATGTACAAAATGAACAAAAAGATACTGTAAATAAAAGTCATATAACTCATGTAAATACCTTGTGTATATTGTATGGGGGAGTCATATGTAAGGAAGCCATGTATATTTAGCAGAATCAGTTTTCAATATGTCAGATATTGTATATAAGTTTTGGCTCATAAGTGTTTTTGTCACTAATGCCAAAGGGGGAGATTGTTGGAATTATGATATATTTGTCATTAGTCACAACACTTATTTGATTCTGAATGCTTACCGAGCTCATCACCTAGTCTACAGTTCACACCGAGCATTCAACGGTTACCTTATAAATTCTGCAGGTAAATAGTTGATACTGAGCATTCCTTTGGAAACCAAGTATATGGGCAGTTCAGTAGTATTTACCAAGTTCACAGTGGTTACCATGCATAATAGTGGTTATTGAGCAGAACAGTGTTCCCCAAGTAGTCAGTGCTCATCGAGTCATCAAAAGAACTTAGTGTTTACCAAGTGATCAAGGTAAACAAAGAACTTAGTGTTTATCAAGTGACCAAGGTAAACAAAGGAATTAGTAATTACCGAGTAAACAAGGTAAATGAAGGAATCAGTGTTTACCAAGTGAAGAAGGTTATCAATGGATTCAATTTTTACCGAGTGACACAATATTCACCGAGTCACCAATGGTTACTGAGTTCCAAGCTACTTAGAATGATTAGTATGGACTGTGCCTCTACTCTTACCAAGTGCATGACGATGTAGAGTATTATAGTGGATGTCGAGTATCAGAAGGTCACCGAGTCAGTTTGTGGAACTCGAGTTTTCTACCATCTGGCCGACTCAGTAATACTTGTTCACTTGTGTTTGGCCGACCTTGCCAGTGTAAATATTGGAATGGTATATATTATTTGAAATAATGAGATGTTGAATATGGTTGTTGAGATATTGCAATATTTTTGAGAAGAGAAAAAGCGAATCACCAACAGAACAGAGGAATACAGTAAGGTCAACAATTGATGCATAAAAGTTATATCCATCACATTAGGTGATTAGAGCACAAAAGATCTTATTAGCAATCAATTGTAACTAGATCCACTGCTTTATCCTAATAGGTGAATCAGTTTGTAAATCCTTTAACAAGGTAGACTTGAAAGTCTTTTGTAAATCTCCTAACAGAGTGCATACTTTATTGTATGTTTGTAAATCCTTTAACAAGGTGGATCTAGCAATCCTACTTGTTCCTAACAGGGCAGATCATCAAAAGTGATCATTGTAAGCCTTAACTGACCAAATTTATACTACAGTATTGAAGTTTTGTGGGCATCATCCCCACCCCAGTTTTACTTTCTAATTGGAAGGTTTCTGGGTCACCAAATCTGTGTGTTCATGTGTTAAAAATGTTTATCTTTTCATGCATACAGTAGATTAGATGGATGAATGGTAAAAATATTATTATGCAGAATTGAATTAAAGTTTTAGAGTTACTGATTCACCCCTCCCCTCTCAGTAACCTTGTTAGTCTTGATTATTTCCAACAGCGTCTCATCCCGTGTTAGTGTAGTTGGCTGAACTAATCATGGCCTTGTCACAACATTTTTTTCTTGAAGAGAGAATTGTCAAGAGTGTCACTAGAGAGGTGGTGTTGGATCTATGACTCGATAACATTGAGAGGGTCTTTCATCTTTCGAGAGTGGACCAGTTTATTAGGCTCTCCTATGAAACCATTGAAAGATGGTATAGGGAGCACAAATAGGAGGCAATTAATATTATACAATCCTCATACCTCATTGAGAAGCCTCCTGGGGGAAGGATAATGGGAAAAGTGGATATGACTTGGGGATACATGAAGGAAAACATTGGATACTCTATCATTCTCCTAAGAAGAATCATGGGCTTACCCATAGTAGGTCACCTCAGCACCTTCATGGTCAATTTCATTAAGACCATCAGACAGGCAAAGATAGCACTAGATTGGGCCACCATACTAAGTGAGAACTTGTGTGAGCAACTGAGGATAGTGAAGGACAAGAAGAAGTTTTACATGACTTCTTACATTGTATACTTGCTTGCATCAAGGGCAACAAACTATCCCAGTTTGTACAGGAGAGGCAGTATGTAGGACCCCAATGCCTAGCCATATATAGTCTACCCCCAGTTAGTGAAGAAGAAGCTCTCAACACAGAGCAAGGAATATGGAATTGTGAATGATGCATTCATCTTTGCGATCGTTTGATTCATTAAGGGAGACTATGGGAAGAGGTTATCTAATGAAGCCAAAGCACAAATCACTGCTCTTGGAGCCTACTTCATCTAGTTCAAGATGTTCACATATCTTTGGATAGCTAGTGCCTCTATCAATCCTAAGAAGCTCCTGAGATACCCAAGTGACAAACTGGTATTGTTGGAGATTTCTGAAAAATTGAGTCAACCTATGAGAAGATAAAGAGGCAATGAAGACCTTGTTGGGCATGGCCATTGGTCATTGGATCATATCAAGTGAAGAGGAAATAGGATATTGCATCCTTTGAATGGGAGTGGAAGAATTATCCCCTAGAAGAATACAAATCTCCCTCGCCCAATTTTGATAATGTTGGGAGAGTGGAGAGTCTGGCAAGAAAGGACTTTCATCATGAGGATGTTGTTGAAGATCACTAGATGAATGCCACAAATGACTATGATGTCCACATTAGGGACTATTGTAGGATGACTTTGTATCTAGTAGAAAAGGCTCTCTAGTTGAACATATGGGAGGAGATACAACAACATGATTCTAAAGAGTTACTGGACCCCCTATTCAATGCTGACAAAATTGGTGAAAGACCCATTATGAATGTTGAGGTTGACAGGGAGGAGGCTGATGATATTAATCATTGAGTGAGGCATGTCATAAGAATGATGAAGAATTGGATCAAGAAACCTTTTCCACTTGATTCAATTTCTGATATAGTAATCTTCCATGCACATGATCACCCAGAAAGAGGTAGAGGAAAGAAAGTAATAGTTCCTACCTTCGCATCTTAGTCTCCTATTAGGCCAAAAATAGTGTACCAACTTGATCGCCCAGTTGGATATTATCACCCTCCTAAAAGGAAAGGAAAGAACAAAAGGAAGAGGACCTCCCCTCATAAGATTCAAACAGAAAAGGCACCTCCCAAGCAGTAGGAATAGAGTCCACAAGGGTCTCAAGATACTGGAGCTACCCAAGTCTAGGATGAACTGTAATTGCCTCATGTTGTGTCTAGCCAACCAAAAGAGGGAGAGATTTTGCAAGTCTCCATTCCTCTTGTACAAGATGAGCCAGCTTCTCCTTGTACCTCCAAGAAACAAAAGAAAAGAATTAAGATTCAAATGAAGAAAAGGAAAAGGATTAGTAGAAGATTAATGCCTAATCCATCTATTCCCGAAAGTATTTTGAAAGGAGACAAAGAAGAGGAAGAAGAAGAATCAGAAGAGGAAGAGGAACAAGTGCCCCTACAAGGAAGAACTCAACTAGCTAGAGCCACAGAGTTGCAAAGGAGAAAGAGTACTATAGGTACCCCACCATCCACTCAAGAAGAACCATTAGAACTCTCTTCTTTGGAAGATAAACTACAACAGTGGGTGGATGAGCAGAGTTAAGAGGGTGATGATGTTTTCTCAATGTCAGATTTTGATTTTATGCCCGTAGGTATAGAGTTGATTGGGGATAAGATTAGGGACATCCCTATAAGTGAATCTCAATAGGAAGACTAGATGCAAATACTGCCATATACATAGGGTCCTGATCTTACTCCTCCATCTCCACCATGAGTTATAGTGGCAGAACAGGGTTTAGTGGCTCCTCCACCTCAGAGTTCAGAGGGAGAGTAGGTTTAGAAGGAACTATCATCAGAGGAGAGACCAGAATAAATGGCGACCAGTGAAGTGTTAGAAGGAAAAATGGTGGAATATTCTCAACCATCTTCCCAAGACATTGAGGTTCAAGCTATAGGGTCTATTGAGATTGAGGATACAGAAAGGGAGCCCTCCCAATAGGAGACAACTCCAAGCAGGAGTAGTAAAGGGAAGGAAGTTGCAAAACATACTCCTTCATCATCAAGAGCTAGGTCCTCGGCAAGATGCATCCCAAGATGGATCTAAAAGGAAATAATGAGCAGTACTAAGCCTCAATTCTGTGCTTTAGAGGAAGAGATTTGTGATATTACAGAGATCTTGAACAAACCTGAGTCTCCATCATATGAGGCAACACCATTGGCATTTTTCACTAGCATAAGGAACTAGGATTTATTTGCACAAGTGGCTCTCCCTCCTGAAGGCATAGATGCAAAAGGCCTTAGCCTCAAAGATTATGAGTTAAAGGATGCTATGTTGGGAAGGCCTACATGGGATTCAACTCGACAAATGATGACTATGGGAGTCAAAGAGGTCCTCAAGTACATGGAACAAGCGGAGATTGAACTCTAAGCACTTTGGAGGTAGGTTGAGATCCTAAAGGGATATCTAGCTGAAGTCATTAGTCTTCTTGATCTTGAACACCCTAAGAAAAAGTTGAACACTATACTTAGAGAAGGGGGAGGTGTACAATTAGACCTATTTTTGAAGGCTTGTTAGGAATGGTGAGAAATCTTTGAGGAGAAAGGTGTTACCATCATCATAGGGAATTTGAAGTTATGGCATGCTACATAGGAGAACATAAATAAGATCATAGCAATTTTGAAGTAGGACTTTAGTATCATGGATGAGGTATGTGCCTGGAGTAAGGATTTGTAGACTTTGCAAGCCATAAAGGGGTAAAGATATTGGGTTTTGATTGATGTATATACCGGAGAAGAATTAGATATGATTGATGACTCGATAGAGAAAATAGTGGATAGCAATAAGGTAATGGATACATTACATGAGGAGATTCATTGGCTCAAGGACCAAGCTGGAGAGCAAATTTTGGAAGTAGAGAGACATTACATTGATTCATGCTTGGATATTTTTGAAGATGAGGAATGAGAAAAGTTGTTAACTGTAGAGATAGTAGTGGATAATTTTAGGAAGATTTTTGTGGAAGTTTCTGATGATGAGGACATCTGACAAGCCTTCAGAATAGAAGAAGCCTTGTTAGAATTGGATACCAAACTTGGGGATTTTGCTGATACCCGAATTGAGGTAGACAATTACAGACAAAAGGTAAATGACAAGTATGAGGCTTTAAATCTTTTAGATGTAGCCAAGACTACTAAGATGATAGAGAAATTCAAGGGAAAACATCCAAACTAGCTTTGGGATGAAGAAGAACAAAACCCAGATGCCAGAATTTCAATTTTGACACTCAATAAAATTTTGAGATTTTGACCCTGTCAAGGTTTGCAGCTCTGCAATTCAGTGGTGTGCCGACAGTTAAAAAATTGTTCAAAAAATAGTACTTTCCATGCAACAAGAATGCATTCTGACAATATTTTAACTTCAACACATGCCTAGTAAAGGACTAGCTTCTATTTTTGGCACCTTTAGATGCTCCTACTTCGACTGAAGGCTTCCTCCTACTTTCTCTCTCATGTTTTCTTTGTTTTGGATATGTAAAGGGCTCATGCATCCAATTAATGAATAAAATATGGATGAAGTCCCTCTAAGCACCAGATTAATTGTTAGTCTATATATATTTAGTTTTTTTTAATGTTTTAAAAGCATTTTATTGCATGAAGATATCTCTCACTCTCAACACAAATTGAGGAGATGATTTCTTATAAATACCCCATTGTAATATGTAACAAGGGCTACCATTATTATGCAATAAAATTATGCTTTTGGTGCTCGCATTTGGAGTGTAGTGATTATTGCCTAAATGTGTCATTGTTTTGTGAATTTTGTTCATGAGATTGTGATTAAGCCAAAGGTTTATTACATTGTTTCTGGTTGTGCAGTCTTTTAGTTCTGGTGTTTGCTACAGATTTACGAATTCCGCTGACATATTGAGCTTGAGAAGAGATCACCAAATTGTGCCTACATAGCCTTCTATCTCACATGAGTGCACTTTCTATAGCCTTGCAATTTGATGAAAGGTGAAATATCATACGATTGTTAAAGTTTCTCACTGATGATTGCATCAATGGATTCTAGGAAGCACTACTCCTATTTTCATTGGTTTTCTACCAATTTATTCAAAAGCTTAACTCATAGCATGTTGTTTTCTCTAGCTTATGGCCATTTAGGATTTCAATTTCATGTTATTTGCTTTTAGTTTCTTTATTTTCTTTGCTAACCTTTTGCTAGGATAGGAACCCATTTTAGTTGCATTTTTAGATTGCATTCATTGAAAAAAATAGAAAATACAAAAATATTGTTCTTTTGTGTGTTATTTTGAGACAACAAACAGATTTTATTTCATTCTAAGATCATAATAGAACCAACAAAGGCCTCTTTGTGAACAATCACATTTATCTTCAATTGAGTAGATTTTGGTATGTCCCAAGACAAATACTGAACCTTGGAGTTGATCCCAAAAGATTAGCTTTTCAAGAGAGGAATTGAGCAATGGATTCCTACCGTTGACCTCGTGCAAAACAATTGCCCAACATCAATTAAGGGCATAGTTTGGTTGATCATGATCTTGCATATACCTAGATACTAAGTATAAATTGAGTATCATCAATCAAGACATAAATTCAATGAAAGATATCCACTTCCAGTCAAAAGACACATGTCAATGTATAATAACTAATCAAACATCAACAACCACTAATGAAAGTAAATCATCAACAATAAATACATCTAAACACCACCAATAAATAGACCACAGGAGGAAATGAAGGAGACCAAGGTTACATACTAGGGAGTATTTCACATGGTCAAAGTACTTGAGTTACCTTGGACTGGTCTCTCATTAGACCTTAGACCCTCAAGTGTTGAGTTACCCTAAACTGGTCACTCTGGACCCCAGACCCTCAATGTGACACATGTCAAACTATAATATCATCTCATGAAGATGAGGAAAACTAGTCATACCTCTCATTAAGTATCATCCCATTCCAATCCTTATCCTACACAAGCTCTCAAGACATGGGTGAGGCACACATCTCTAACTTATGTTTTTGGTATGTGTTTAAATATTTTAAATTACTATGTTATCACTTATTACATAACTTACAATAGGTTACCCTGGTAGTGACCACTTTGGGTCCTAAACCCCTATTGCAAGCCACTCCCAAAGATATGCACCTAGACAACCTCTTATGAATCTATAAATAACAATAGTGTCACATTCCACAAAAGTAATGACAATCACATTTAGTTCCATGATAGACAACCCGAAATACAATGGCTCTCAAACCCAAGTCAAGTGTTCAACAAAATAAAGCTTATAAAACATAAATCTTGATTCAAATCATCAAATACATCTTGACATCCAGTCAAATAAACAACATAAAATAATTCTCAAAAAGCCTCTAGTGCACATCCCAACTTGGCTAGCTAAACAAATATGCAAAATCAAAACGAAATGAAAAACCTCAAAACTTTGAATTAGATACCACAAATCCTCAAGTAAACACATATATAATACAATGTTTTTGGTCATATGGTTTCAATTTAAATCATTCTCTAATATTTATTTTAACCATAAGAAAATGTTTGATAATAAAACAACAATATATGCACTTATAAATTTCAAGGTCATTATTTCATTAGACATTATTTTGTATATATAACATAAAAACCTATGAAAATTAGACATGCATCATGTAAATATAGACCAATTTAATCACGCAATAATTAATAACTAACAAATTAATATATAATAATTACTCATAGAAAATCCTTCTCATATTTATATTAACTATTTTAACTAAATTTCACTAACTGTTAAATAAATCAATTAAATCTAAATACTTCTTTAATATAACCAATTTATTATAAAAACACTTATTGTATCTCAATTTAATACAATAATACAAAGTATTTTTTATCAAATATCAATAAAAAATAATAAAAACAATTTATATTATTTAATGATATAGAAATTTTAGAGACATAATAATCTAATAAATTGTTATCAAGGTTTAACTATGTATTTTTTGAGTCAAACTCATTGACTCATGTTTAATGAATATTGATTTACAAGAATCCATCTCTAATGATAATAAATAGAACACTTAGCAATCATTGGATCTAGGTGATACTCATTAGGACTTCCCTTAGTTTAGTTAAATTAGTTTTTATAATTATTTCAGTTTATATTTTTTGCTCCACTTTAGATGTGTTATTTTTTTCATACAGTTTTCTTATTAGTTTTTTGTAATAGATTTTTACGGAAATGCTTTTTAGATAATAATTTATTAGTATATAATAAATTAAATAAATAATTTTATTATTATTGATAAATGGCCAAAGCCTAGATTAATGATTGTAATTTATTATTATTATTATTATTATTATTATTATTATTATTATTATTATTTGTGTTAAGTGAATTTGAACCCAAGACCTCCCACATGAGAGGCTCACAAGTTACCATTGTGTTGTAGGCTCTTGCCTATTTAAATAAATAAATATTATTTATTTGATTTATTACAAAATTAAATTAAGTTTTACTTAAAGTAAATACCTATCGGCTCATCATTGCAAGAACAAAAATTTGCGACTACTAGTTTATATTATTTAATGATATAGAATTTTGGAGACGTAATAATCTAATAATAAAATAAACTTACTTTTTAAAAATCCACTCCTTTTACCTAAACCAAAACCATCCAAATAATTGTGTGGAAGGCCATCAAAGAGGGAGGAGTTCATGTGGCCCCTCCCCATATTTTTTATAAGTTTCATGGGTACACTTTTACTAAAAAAGTTGCCACATTTTTTAAAACAAAAAGATGGTATGATATGGATGGAGGTGGGAGGTTTCATTTAGGCTCATCTTCCCATTAACGATATTAAATATATGCCTTTTTATTATTTCTATATTTTCACAGACAAATTCTTTATTATTTTTTGCTTTATTTTTTTTTTTAACAAAATAAAATATTTTTTTTGTTCCCTTTATAGGTACAAGCCTTGTAATTTTTAGCAAGCATAGTTTTCTTTATTATTATTTTTACCCAAAATTGTATAATAGAAATGTAGAGATAAATACATTTTTAAAGAAATAATACATCCAGATTGTAAATTAAATCTATGTAATTTTTTCATCAAACTCTAACTAGTCTAATTTATTTTCTTTACAATTTTCTTTTGCAAGATTTAAATCAAGGGTTTCATAATCACAAGTTTTCCAATTCATCTAATTGAGATATGAATATTTTGTTTTGTTTACATAGATCCAAAGTAATAAAGTAAAATAGCAATCAAATTCCAAGCACTGAGAAGACAAGAAGAATACAGATCTTTTCAAATGAAATATATTATTGTGGATTTCAAACCCTACCTTATGTATGCGTGAATATGTGGCCTCTGCTAACACACACACTTCAACACTGTCATTGTATGCGGATTCATCCCGGAATGAACATTGGATTCTTCATCTAAAAATCAGCCTGCAAGGCGACCTGTTGCCTTCTATCTAAAGGGAATTGCTTGTCAGATATCTTCATATTTGAGGTGTTTAAGCAACTAGACTCTGTAAGAATGAAGGATTTGAATGCAATTTAAGCTATATGAATGTGCAAGTAATCTAGATGAAGTGCAAGCAATTAATCTAAGAAATAAAAGACATTAAGCTAAAAATGTATGCATTATTAAGGTAGATGAATTTAAACTAAGAATGTAAGATGTATGTAAAAATATTAGCAAATGTGAGTATGAATTCCAGTAGCAATTCAATGCAAATTCTCCAAATTCATCCTCTCTCAAAATGAAGAGATGAGGGTCTCTTAAATAGACTTTCCTAGAATCCATCAACGATTGAGATTGATTTCAATCAACGGTCAGGATTAAAGGTGAAGTTCAGTCATAAAGGAAGATTCCCAAATTAAAGGGAGTTAATTGATTTAATTTGAGTAGAAAAAGGAGTTAACTGGTTTAATTTCAGTAAAATAAGGAGTTAACTGATTTAATTTAAGTAGAATAATGAGTTAATTGATTCAATTTGAGTAGAATAAGGAGTTAACTGATTTAATTCCTTTTTTATCAACAGTGAATGGGGAATTTCCCTTTTTGAACTGAAGAAGGATTTTGGAGAGATATTTAATTTAATAAAATGAGATATGCTCTCATAATTACTTTTTTTAATTAATTAAATAATCCTTTAATTAATTAGAGACACTTTTTCTTATTTAATTAAATAACTCCATTTAATTAATTAGGAATGGCTTCCCATTTAATTAAATAACTTTGTTTAATTAATTAGAAGTAAGTACTCCATTTAATTAAATAATTACATTTAATTAATCAAGATAGGCGTATTTATTAAATTAAATAAATTTAATTCCATAGTACATTAGCCTTAAGATATAATTTAATTTAATTAAAGTATAAATACTTAGTAATTAAATTAAATATTAATCAATAGGTTTAATGTGACTAATATGAGTAAATACTATAGGAATTAAATAATAAGCATGATGAATGTAGATTAGGGTTTTTTGCATCTGACAATTAAGTCAAGTAGCGAGTAGTAGAATAAGAATTTGCCTAGTGGAATAGGACTTTAGGATTGGTTAGAAATAGACCAGAATTGGTTGAGATGGCAATGAGCCAATTTTGGGGTATTACACCTTACATTGATGTTAATAATCTAGAAATTTGGCAAAACCCTTGCTAAAATGAAACCCTTCAAATCTTCCAAAATTCATGTTTGCTCAAAATCCCAAAAATTTGCTCCCCAAAAATCTGTGTCAAATAATGACCCGAAACACTCTAATATAGAGCCCTAACTCCCTTTATGGTTTCTATTTCTAAAAGTCCTAAAATATAGTTATTTTATTTAATTTATCTTTTCAATGCATATGTACTCACTCTTTAATTTAAAAGATTCTTTTATCTTCTCTCCCACTTTATAATTTAATGCAAGCCTATTATAAGTAATTATTTATTATTTTAATCAATAAAGATAATGAAAGTGCTTTGTTTGAATGCAACTCCAATTAAATCAATATTTAATTAAATATTTATACTAAGATAAAATTTAACATTTAAATTTAATATTTAATATTTAATATTTAAATTCTTTTAGGTTAATTTTCTAAATGAGGATTTTAAGTTTAATCTTTCAATTTAGCCAAATATTCAATTAATTCCAACAAATGAAATATCATCTTATTTTAATATTTTCTTCTTTTTAATTAAATAAAATTTAATAATTTAAACATCAATGATTAATCAAAATATCATAAATAAGCATTCTACCAAGCAAATTGCAAAGTCAAACCATATGAGATGCATAAGGAAAATCGATCAAAGAAAAAATCAAACAACATACACATAGAAAGACTCACAAGTTTAAAAAGGGTAGATAGTCAAATACAAGTCCTCCTTGCAGGACACATATTTTGGCTATGCATGGGATTGGCTATGTATGGGATTGGATCTAATCATTAACTTCTCATTCTTACCATTGAGTTATTGTGATAGGGCATGCTCATCTTGGCAATTTAGAGAAGTTGATATCTAGTACATGTAACCTGCACAAAAGACCAACATCTACATATGCATATATATCTAAGATAAACATGCAATGGTAGAGAGTGGTACACTGTGTAGATCCTGACTAGCAAGTGACTATGACTCCCTCCCTTGACCACATCAAACATATCAGACATAAAAATAAAATAGACATGCACACCATACACATATAAGTATGGGGTATGTATCATAATAAGTCACAAGTCAAATGATCAAATTCTCAAATGTAACAATGCATTACTATGAATATAAAATAATCATCATTTGGAGACCTATCACATGAAATCATCATGAGAGAAATCACATTTACTAACTAAGAATCATTAAATTATTATTAATGCACTAGTAATAATAATCATCAATCAACATATGAAATATAATGAACTAAGTAACCATTTCTGATATTTATGTAATCCAAGTCATGAAATGATGCCATGTATCTCTGAAACTAACACATATATGAAACAAGCCTAAAAGAATTTGGCAAATATAACAGAAAAGAAAACTATGGGTGGGCATTACACTTGGTTCTTCCTCCCAAGCTATTAGTACTACTTCCTCTTCATCATGGTTGAAGAATAAACTAACTATAAAGAAGACTGCTCTTATGAATGTACTAATTGATAACATAGTGACACAACTTTTGTGAAGATCTCCAAAGCCAATTAGAAAATACTACCTCTACATTGATGAAAGATAGTAATTTCACAAATTTCTCTGTGAAAATTGCTCAATATTTAAGAAGGACAAGAATGGGCTCAAAAGCACTATGGAGTTTCTTTCTAGTTGGATAAATTCATTCTTTGATCTCTTTTCCCAACAAATTGATTAGAGGAGCTCCTCTTTTGAGCACATCTCCTGCTAGAAAGGAAATGCTTAGCAAAGTGCAGAAAGATGATTACTTTAGCATAACTACACAAGTGTGGGTAAAATATTTGAAGGTTAAGGGGCATCCTTTCATTGAAAGGCTAAGGAATGTGTATGATAACTTGATATTTTTAGATGGAGATAGCAAACACAAAACTAGAAGAAACTATGTGGCTTTGAATAGTTCAAGATCTTAAACAAATTGTGGACATGGGGCATGGATAAAGTTAGAATTGAAAATATTATTCAAAATAAAAATGATACAATGTGTAATACATTGAGAGAAATTGCAAAGAGGAAATAGTATTTTCTCAAGAAAAAATCAAAGAACAAGGTAAATTATTAAGGAGTTGAGATCAAATTTTAGCTGATATTATTAAAGAGTTCATTGATATATGATGTCTTTTGGATACATTTGTCTAATTGTGTGTTTTCTTTGATGTTACACAAATGTCATATCAGTTGTTAGTTAGTGCTTACCGAGCTCACTTGGTCAACAAGACAATTTTCCTTGTCTACTGAATGTTCCTGAAGATTACTTTGTGAAGATAGTGTCTACCGAGCTCACTTGGGCATCAAAGGAATTCAGGTAGGAGACAGTGTTAACCGAGTTCACATGGTTAGCAAAAAAAAGTTTGACAGAGTCAGTGTTCACTGAGTTCACTCAATTGCCAAAGGATATTTTTGTAAGTTCGCAGTGTTAACCAAGCTTCTATTGGTCAACATTGAAGATCGTCTTAGAACCAACATTTACCGAATAGGGTTGGCCAATGAAGGATTTTGGCACAAGAAGCTTAATTATTTTAAGTATTGTTTCTAGCTGACTATGGTGATGATTATTGGTTATTATAATTTTAATTTGAGCTGACTTGACAATTTGGATGGTATAAATGAAAGGCCAAGTTGAGATTTTTAGTGTGTGTGTGCAAGTGTGTTGTTTGAATTTAGAAGGAAAGAGTGAGAGTAAACTTGAAGGATAAGCAGGTATCCTTGTGGAGTAGAAAAGTGTTACATGATCAGGAAGGATCAAGTACAAAGAAAAATAGATATCTGTAATCAAAAATTCAGTTGCATCACAATCAGGTCATTTCATTATTACTCTCTAACCATTGTAGCAGTGATTTAAAATCTCTTAACAAAGTTGGTTTAATAGCTAGTTGTAAATCCTCTAACAAGGTGACAGTTCCATTGAATTGTTTTAAAGACCTCTTGCAAGGCTACTCCTAGCAAGGTGATTAAATCCTCTAATAAGGTCACACCTAATAGTGTGTTTTGTAACCTTTAACCAGGTTGGCTCCTAATAGGGCTCACTTTAGAAGAGTGAAAAATAGTAACTAGTTACATTGGTGGTTTTTTCCATATTGGGTTTCCACGTTAAATCTTGGTGTCTCATGTGTTCATGTTATTTCTCTTATGCTTGCAAATTAATCACTATGAATGTTTTAAGATTAGCTAAAAGTAAATCACTCTCTACATTTACCAAGTTACAACATTTTTTGTGTTTATCAAATAACAATAGCAATCAATTTTATCAATCTAAATTTTACTTTTGACATCTAATGGATTTGAGATATTCTAGTAGTAACTAATTCGCCCCCCCCTCTCAATTACTCCTTCTATATTTCCAACAATTGGTATCAGAGCTCTTGGTACTTGTAGGAAAGGTTTCAAGGACCTAAGTCAAAGATTAGGATGTATTACAAGAGAGAGATTCTAAAGATAAATAGAGACAACTTTTCAGCATGGCAAGGACTCATGAAACTTCATCTGGCCTCCATTAGTGATTCATGATTGAAATACTTTGATGAAGAATACACAACCCCTATTGGTACATTATCTATTGGAGATATTGCTAAGAAAAAGAATCATAACATCATGATGATTGATATTGCATTTGCTCTTAGCTATGATGAATTTGATGACATCAAAGACTACAAAAGTACTTTTGATATGTCGAACAAGCTAAAGAAAATCTATGGTGGTGAGGATAATGTGAGGAGAGCCAAAGCAAAAAGCCTTAGAGGATAGTTTGATCAAATGAGAATGAAAGAAGATGAAAATGTTGCTAAATATGTGAAAAGAATCAAAGTGAGTGTCAGTGCAATCAGAGCTTCTAGATGAGAAATCAAGAAAGAAACTATTGTAAGTAAAGTTCTCAGAACATTGCTTCCTATCTATGCAATTAGACTATCTACTATTCAAGAAAAGAGGTGTGAGCCAAATCACAAGATAAGTTTGGACACCTTAGTAGGAAGATTGACAATTTTTGAGCTAGACAACTATGACAATTATGTTCCAGCTTCCAAGAATATTGAATCTCCATTTGAGGTGAAACTTTCACTCAAAGAGAAAGGCAAGAAAATAAAGGACATTCAGTATAAAGTGAAGAGGAATTAGATGAAAGTTCTAATAGTGATCTTGAAGTTTGTTGAAGCTTTACTTGCAAAGAAATATTCTAGAAGCAGAGGAAAATACAAAGGCAAAGTTCCTCTAATTTGTTTTTCATGTGAATAAATTGGTCATATTGCTACCAAGTGCCCACACAAAGAAAGCAAACATGAGAAGAAGAGTCACAAGTACAATGGCAAGAAGGATTTCAAAAATTACAAACAATCACTCAAGGACAAACATAAGAAAACTTGTTTTATGGCTAAAGAGTCTGATAACAGTGAAGATTAAATAGTATACATTTTTGTGAAGGATGAATCTGATGAAGAAGAAGATAATATGGCACTTATCTCTCATATCAATAAAAATGACACATGGATCATAGATAGTGGATGTTCACATCATATGAGTGGAGACAAAAAAAAGTTTGAACATTTTGAAGACTATGATGGTGGTAGTGTAAGGTTTGGAAATAATGAACCTTGTTGCATAAAATAGAAAGGCCAAATCTCATTAATGAAAGAACTTGTATGTGACAATACCTATTGGGTTGAAGGACTAAAACATAATTTGTTGAGTGTGGCACAACTAATCAACATTGGATTCAAAGTAGAATTCATGCATGGTAAGGCAAGACTACTGGATGACAAAGGTAGTCTGATTGGATCAGGCAAACAAACAAGAGGTAATCTATTTTATCTTGATCTTGGTGATTGTTCATGCTTTGTTGCTCAAATGGAAGAAAGTTGGTTATGACATAGAAGATTATGTCATGTAAAATTTGATAATATGGTCAAGATAAGAAAATTCAAAAAAGTAAGAGGTATTCCTAGTTTGAAGAAACTAGATGTTGGTTTATGCACGAATTGTTAGATTGGCAAAATGGGAAAGACTAATTTTAAGAGCAAAAAATATCAGTATGAAGATGTCTTAGAAATTGTGCATACTGACCTATGTGGACCCATTGGAATAGAAAGCTATAGTGGAAAAAAATTATTTCTGCTTTTTGTTGATGACTATTCCAGAATAATGACTATTATGTATCTCAGAGAAAAGTCAAAAGAATTTTAGAAATTCAAATGATATCTAGCAAGAATAGAGAAGGAAAAAAAGAAAAGATTGAAATGCTTAAGATTAGACAGAGATGGTGAATTCATCTCCAATGAATTAAATAACTTTTGCATTGAAAGATGAATTAAAAGATAGGCATCAGCCCTCGATACTCGCGAGCAGAATGGAATAGCTGGAAGAAGAAACAGATCCATCATGGATTGTGCAAGGACTCTAATGATTGAAAAGAATGTTGCTATCAAATACTGGAAGGAAGCCATCAGCACTATAGTTCATACTTTGAACCAAGTATAGTTGAAAAAAGACTCATATAAAACTCTCTATGAATTATGGTATGGCTACAAACCCAATGTAAGTTACCTGAAAGTATTTGGAAGTAAATGTTATATCTTGAAAGAGTCTAGAAAAGGAAAGTTTTATGTGAAAGGTGATGAAGGTATATTCTTAGGATATTCTTACAAAAGTAGGGCATATAGATATTTGAATTTGTCTACTCATAAAATCATAGAAAGTGCACATGTGAGAATTGATGAGTTTGCATAAAGGACTAAAGAAGAAAGAAAAAAGGAACTAAAAGATTACAGAAGATTTGTTTACTTTGAACTTGATACATTGCCAGACACATCTATCAATAAGGAGATTTCACCTCTTGAGTCTTCCTCAATTACTGAGTTGCAAGAAGTTCAAACTGAGTCACAAGGACTCGAGTCACATTCTGAAGCTATCGAGCCAATGCCTATCGAATCTGAGCAACCTGAGCTAGAAGTTGAAATTCAAAATGAAAACAGTGTAATTCATTCAAAAGGCAAAGAACCTATATTGGCCAAGTATGTCAAAAGGCATCATGCACTTGATCAGATTATTGGAGATAAATTAGAAGGTACTATGACAAGAAGTAAGCTAAAATTACATGTTTAGTTTTTGATTTTGAACCTAGAAATGTTAAAGATGCATTGGAAAATGAAAGTTGAATTGAGGCTATGAATGAATAAATAGAACAAATAGAGAAGAACAAAACTTGGACTTTTTTTCCCAAGCCTAAAGATAAAGATGTGATTGGAACAAAATGGGTGTTAAAAAATGAGCTAAATGAAGATGGACAAGTATCAAGAAACAAAGAAAGACTAGTATGCAAAGGCTACTCTTAAGAAGAAGGAATTGATTATGGTGAGACTTTTTCTCCTGTTACAAGATTAGAAGGTGTTAGAAATCTTCTTGCATTTGCTACTCAGAAAGGATTCAAAATATATCAGATGGATGTTAAATCTGCATTTCTCAATGGTATACTTGATGAAGAAGTCTACATTGAAAAACCTAAAGGTTTTGTTGATCCAAACAAAAGGGACATGGTTTACAAATTACACAAGGTGTTGTATGGTTTGAAACAAGCTCCTAGAGCATGGTATGAAAGGTTGCACAAAAATCTTATACAAATTGGTTTTCAAAAAACTAACAATAACAATAATTTATATATCAAGGAAGGACTAGATAACAAGATTGTATTGGCAAAAATATTTGTGGATGAAACTCTATTTACAGGAAATGATGATCCATGTAAAGAATTTTCAGAACAAATGAAAAAAGAGTTTGAAATGTCTATTTTTGGTGAGATAAAATTATTTGTTGGATTATAGGTACAACAAAGCAAAAATGGTATCTACATTAATCAATCTAAGTATATCAAAGATATACTCAAGAAATTTGGAATGGAAGATTCTAAACTAGTTGGAACCATAATGTGTACTAGACTAAAGCTTACCAAAGATGATGATTCAAAGAGGTAGATCAAACCTTATACAGATCAATGATCAAAAAATTACAGTATGTAGTTCATACAAGGCCTGATATTGCCCTAGCAGTTGGGATAGTGGCAAGATTTTTAGCTAAACCCAAAGAAAATCATATGATGGCAATCAAAAGAATTTTGAGATATCTGAAAGGTACTGAAGACTATGGTTTATGGTACAAACTTGGAGGAAACTTAGACCTAAAGGTATTCACTGATGCTGATTGGGTAGGAAATCTTGATGACAGAAAAAGCACAAGTGGTGGAGCATTCTTTCTTGGTAAAAGGTTGGTATCTTGGACAATTAAGAAGCAAAACTACACATCCCAATCTACAGTAGAAGCAAAACATGTTGCAGCAATAGTGAATTGTTCTAACATTGTTTGGTTTAAACAATTGTTGGAAGGCATGAAGGTTGAGATCAAAGAACTAGTTGTCATGTATTGTGATAATACCATCGTAATTAACATATCAAAGAACCTAGTGATGCATTCCAAAACTAAGCACATTGCTATAAAATATCATTTTGTCAGAGAATTGGTGCATGACAAAGAAATCATATGGGAATATGTTCACAAAAAAGAATAGATTACAAAAATATTCATCAAGCCATTACCTAAGGATGCATTCCTGTATCTAAGAGGTAAGTTAGGGGTCATTCCCCTATTTGAAGCTCACTAAATAAAGTTTTAGTGATACATCAACAAGAACCAAGTTGAAGATCAATCAGTTGATGCAACATAGTCAAGGGGAATATTGCATATGAATTAGTACTCAAGGTATATTGATACTAATTTGGTATGTGTTGTCAAAGAGGGAGAAGATTATTGTCATATCTTTTTAAAATTTGTTTATATCTTTCTGAGGGAGAGGTATACTATCATATAAGTTATGTAATTCCTTCAAAGAGGGAGATTACTGCATGAAAGAGAAGAAGTTTTTTGATGAAAATCTACGAGAGAGAAACTTTCTATTAGAGAAAGTCTTGTTCTAAAATTTTATTATGCTATGACATGTTGTGTTGCCATCAATTGCAAAGAGGGAGATTGTTGGATACAATTGTCTAATTGTGTGTTGTCTTTGATATTACACAAATGTCATATCAGTCATTTGTCAGTGCTTACCAAGTTCACTTGGTCAACAAGATAGTTTTCCTTGTCTATCGAGTGTTCCTAAAGATTACTCTGTAAAGACAGTGTCTACCAAGCTCACTTGGGCATCGAAGAAATTCAGGTAGGAGATAGTGTTAACCGAGTTCACATGGTTAGCAAAGAAAAGTTTGATAGAGTCAGTGTTCACCGAGTTCACTATGGTGATGATTATTGGTTATTGTAATTTGAATTTGAGCCAACTTGATAATCTGGATGGTATAAATGAAAATTCAAGTTGAGATTTTTAGTGTGTGTGCAAGTGTGTTGTTTGAATTAAGAAGGAAAGAGTGAGAGTGAACTTGAAGGATAAGCAGGTATCCTTGTGGAATAGAAACGTGTTATACGATCAAGAAGGATCAAGTACGAAGCAGAATAGAGATCTGTAACTAGAAACTCAGTTGCACCACAATCAAGTCATTTCATTGTTACTCTCTAACCATTGTAGCAATGATCTAAAATCTCTTAACAGAGTTGGTTTAATAGCTAGTTGTAAATCCTCTAACAAGGTGATAGTTCCATTGAATTGTTTTAAAGACCTCTTGCAAGGAAACTCCTAGTAGGGTGATTAAATCCTCTAACAAAGTCACACCTAATAGTGTGTTTTGTAACCTTTAACCAGGTTGGCTCCTAACAAGGCTCACTTTAGAACAGTGAAAAATAATAACTAGTCACGTTGGTGGTTTTTCCCATAGTGGGTTTCCATGTTAAATCTTGGTGTCTCATGTGTTCATGTTATTTCTCTTATGCTTGCAAATTAATCACTGCGAATGTTTTAAGATCAGCTAAAAGTAAATCACTCTCTGCATTTACCGAGTTACAACATTTTCTGTGTGTTTATCAAATAACAACAACAATTAATTTTATTATTCTAAATTTTATTGTTGACAACTAAGGGATCTAAAATATTTTAGTAGTAACTGATTCACCCCCCCTCTCAGTTACTCCTTTTATATTTCCAACAATGTCAACTCCTAAAGAAAGACAATGTTGGAGATGATATTATGATAAGTTGAAAGATGAATTCAAAAGGTTATAGACACACTCTCAATTGAGAAATATTGTAAATAGGAATAATTTTTACTAGTTAGAATTGATCAGTAATAGCTTGGTATGACATCCATTTGGTTAGCTTTGCTGTAAAACTAGAGAGAGTATATACATAAAAGCTCTCTTGAAGCTTGGAATGAGAATACTCCAAAAAATGTTGAGATTCTATTAGTGAGCTAGATGCTAAAAGATTACAAGGCAAATGTGACAATGACATAATAGATTCTATTAGTTGGGCCAAATGTGGGCCCACAAAATTAGCTCCATAAAATTTTCCACCCATGTCATTCTAAGTTTTAATTTTTATAAAGTCCATTAGTAGTTTAACTTATTTTAACAATTCTTTTAAAATATTCAATTTTCAGAACTGCTTGTTACTTACATTATTATAAATATGCAATTAAAGGAGTAGGGAAGGGCTCTAGATTTACTAATGTTGCATTGTAGTGTAAGAGTGACACAATCAAGAAAACAATACATTTTAAAAAAAACTCACATTCTAAAAGAAATTCATTTTTATTTGTGTGGATATGAAGTTGAATGTAATGCTTTGGTGTTTATTTCCAAGTTGGTGAGCATGAGTAAATATATGGGCACTACCTTTATTTGTAGGGATTCATTTTCTTTTAGGGTGTAGTAAAATTCAATCATGAAGTTCTCTATTTATCACTTGTATTTCAATCTTCGTGTCTAAGTGACTATAGAATCTATTTCTTTAGAAGTCTTTCAATTTCATAATCTGTGCATTGGGTAGACAATTTGAAACCTTTATGCATTCAAATTATTGGTCAGACTTATATCATGGATATTATCAAATGTTATTTTTTTTCCTTTTTGATTAAAATTATTTTTTCTTTTAAGTTTTAGAATATCAAAAAAAATGATATTAAAAAGGAGTTGTACTTTTTATGATTAAAAAGTGCAGAAAATTACCAAGAAGAACAAAAATGCATAACACTCATATTTATGTAAAATATTCTAGTAAAATTATACCATGAAAAAACCCACAAAAATTTACAAAAAAATATATTTTGTATTGATTTTCAAGAATTTGCATAGTTACAACAATCTCCAAAATATACATAAAAACATGACATTGAGTTGCATAGGACAACTTAGTTGTAGAGTCCTACTTGAAGAAAACTTACTAAATTTAGCAAATATAACTCATACAATTTAACACATGTTGAAATTACTATTTATGATAATTCATCCAATAAACTTACTATCAATAGTTATTTTCCTCACAACCACAACCAGATGAGAATTCATGATGACTCAACTACATTTAGATGAGAATCTATGATGACTTCACATTCCAACAATACCTTCATGAATAATATATAGAAGTTGATTAATAACTCACCCAACTACTTGTTACTTAATTATCTTCATAACTATGCATAATGTAGTCATTAATTAAATATTTGAAAAGATAAATTTGTTAACCAATAATTACATTATTCATATTTCTTGGGTATATTTGATTTAATTACATTTCTATGATTTTCCTTTGATGAAATTTGTTGTCCTATTAGACCCGATTCAATATTTTTTTATTTTATAAATCATTGATCTTGTCCCTTATATGGCTTTTTAAGGATTTTTGTTGTATTAAAAATGTCAAAATGTGTGATTAGGGATTATTTATCCTTTATCTCATTTGTTCTAAATTTCATAACTTCAACTACCAAAATTCTCCTCTAACTATTGCATAGTTTTCTCATTTTTTTTTCCAATTATTTCATAATATTTCATTTAGATTAACTTCAACCCTTATCCCTATTTCATTTATAAAATAGTTATAGTTCAACATTCAACACTCTTTAAACAATTTCTATATATTAATGCGATCAGATTTCCACAATCCATAATAGTTATGTTACTCAGTTTCAGGATTAGATGGTGAAAAATCTTTACACAATCTAATCTAGAAATTGAGTAACATAATTTCTATAGATGCTTTTTTTATTAAATTTTTTTCAGAAATTCTACTTTGAATATAGCATATTGAATAAAGTCACATTTGTATTAGCATGTTTTTCTTTAATCCTCTTTGAAATACTCAAAGTAATTATAAAATAATATTAAGTTAATGACTAATGGGTTTATTCAATGCATTTCTATTGTATATATAACTCATATGATCACTTATGTGGCCTAAAGTTCCTAATAGATTTAGATTTAGGATTGTAAATAAATAAGTGTAAGATCCACGCTCGTTAAACTATATCACTTAAAAAAATGAATATTTAAATTCACCTTAACATACAAAATAAATATGTTAATTTAATATCTACTAAAAATATCAAATACATCTTGAATGTAGCAGCTCTTAATCTAGTTATTGGCACATGAAGTAAGATAAATACTAGTACAACTTAGGCTCTCATGTTAGGTAATCAACCCAATCCAATCGATAATGTACAACTCATGTAATATACCAAAAATGATGTATGAACTATAGTAAATTAGTTTCTAAATGTCATTAAAATGAACCACAAGCCTTGAGAGATGAAAATACAGATCAAGTTTTCTATTCCCAACCATGAAGCTTACACTTTCATAGAATCCTTTGTGACATGAAATATACTCAATCATGTACAAAATGCCTAGCAAATTGGAACCAATAGGTAGGAGAAAACCCTTGTGCAACTTGAAATATATGTTAGAATGTGAAGTTCATTCTATTCATGGTGTTGTAATTAATGACCATCATTGATGTCAACGTATCCTATGCATGTTTATGCTTTGGGTTGTATCATTTTAAGTGTATTAATATTCATGGTGTATTGGTTGGAGTGTATCAATAGCCTGTGTGTATCAATAACAATGTTCACCAAAAGATGTGCTTCACATGTTTACTCTTATTCCTTCTTAGTGATGGTTCTTCATTGTGTGCAACATATGTCAAATCATTTTTTGGAGGATCATAGTTTGGAGTGTGTTTATTTGTGTTTTGGTCCCATTAATTATTATGTTTGGTGTTTATCATGACCATTGGAGGTGATTGATTTGGTTTTGATGTTGCGTATTGGCTCATGTGAAGCGTGTTGTTTTGGTCAAGGTGGTTCACATCTCATTCCTTACCAATAAGGGAATGTCTTGTTGTGAGCTATTGAAAACAAATGACTGACATGTTTTATGGCATCTAATGGTATAAGAAGAGAGAGGATCTTATTTGTTCATGCAGCTTATGCAATGTTATGGTTCTAAGTGATGTAAATATTTCTTTGGAGCATATGTTGATGGTTGGGTGTTGATGTGATTGGTATCATAAAAATATATTACTTCTATGTTGTAGTGTGTTGGTCATAATGATCTCAGTGGTGGATTCAATCTCTTTTCATATTTATTTGTTAGTAAGCCTATATGTATTAGTAGTGAGCCTTTTGTGTTGGAAGTTAGTGATTATCACATTTAAGGGTAGTTATCCCAATTCGCAGTGAGAAAAACTACTAGCAAGCCTTTGTGAAAATTACCTTAATCAATGTCACCCTAATAGGTGTTTATTTTATGATAATTATATTCTTCATAGTTTTTTCCAGTTTTTTTTTCCATATAAATCTTGGTCTTCTCTATGTCGGTTCTACTATACTTCCATATTTACATTTCATTAGAGTAGTTAAACATTTTCTAATTAACTCTATTTTACTTAAGCTAAAATTTAGGCATATAATAACTAATTCTTTTATTAATTATTATCATGCAACCTAGGTTAGATTCATTTTAGGGTTTTTGATTTTATTTTTATAAGGATTGATATCTCTTTACAACTTACATATTCATTCACTTTTTTATTAATAACAATCTTTCTTTTTTCTCATCAAGAATGTCTCCTCTATGGATCTAGGATTTATAACCTCCATAGCCTTTTCTTCTCTCTTTTTGTGATAGGTTTTTGCATGCAAGTGATTCTTGGGAGCTATGGGTTCATCTTTCATCAACTTCAACATGGTATCAGAGCTCCAAATCTTCACGCCCATGTTCTATTTGTGAGATGTTTGGCTTGGTTTTCAAATCTATGTTTTTTCGTATAGAGAGTTTCAATTTTTGGAAGTGTTATGTATTGGATCCGAGGGGAATGATTTTTCATAACACTTTGAGCCCAAACAAACATCACCATTGAGCTCATAGCACTTGACAACACCCATTTCTATATAAAGTACATACAATTTGGATGTTGAAATCTAAGGCAAACATTTTAGCCCAAGGTCGTATGACCTTGGGCTTGAGAATCAAGGCACTGCTTTTTCGTTATTTGAAAAAATCGCAAATGTTTTAAAAAAAACAAAAAAAAAATTGTAATTTTTTTTTCAAAATATTGCATGTATTGAGAGGAGGCATGTATTATTTTGTGGTACTATGACATGTTTAGTGAGCCTTGCCTGTACCTTCTTTATGCAGGCCTTGGTTCCTGCAACACTTTTGGAGTGAAATGAATGGTTGAGGGGATCATACATCTACATGAGTTGGGTCATACAATTTTATTGGGAGCCCATGCCATCAAAAAATGTAGAATACATTTTTTGTTTTATGAGCCTTAATTTTTTATCGCCAATGCCTATATTCCAGCAAATTTTTGGACAGTGTTTTTGGTATTTATTTTCCAAAAAACTCATGCATTATTTTTTCCATCATTCTCACCCCTCTATGCAGTTCAAATGCCTTGAGCCCATGGATTTTAAGCACATGATTTTCTTGTTCAACACAAAATAATTTTGTGGTGTAATTTTTTGGCACCCATTGGAAAAATATGTCGCTTCTTCATGCGATGAGCCCCCATCTTTTTTTACTCTAGTCTAGGCACTTTTGATGAGACCAATTTTTTGGGAGATGTAGGATATGCACATGTAATTAGCACACTAACTCCTTGCTTTTTCAACATTGTCATTTTCCTCTCTACCTTTCACATCGGGTCAACCAAATATGCACACTAGTTTATTTGCGGGGCCTCTTGTTCCATGCCACCTCATCATCCAAGTCTCACATGTTGAAAAAAATTATTCAATTGTATATTGTCATTGATATTACATGAATGTTACATTTGAATCAAGCACTACCAGGAGTAACCAAGCTCAGAAGACTCCAGTATCAGTCGAGCAGAAGTTTAGAAGAAGCCAAGTTCAGTGATCAAGTGCAAACCAAGCTAGGTTAGTCATTGAAGGATTCAAGTGTTAACTAAGTTAGGTTGGTTACTAAAGGGGTTCAATGTAAGATGAGTCAGGTCAGTTACCAAGGAACTCAGTGGTAATCAAGTGAGCTAGTTTCAACTTTAGCCGACCTACAAAATTTTTTTTTTTTTTTCTTATGTAAGCCGACTTAGTGGATGTTAATTTTTTATTTGTAAAGGTATTCAAGCCGACTTGACATTGGGTTTCATATATATGAAAGGTCAAGTTGTGGATTGAAATATGGAAGTTTTGGAAGATGATAAGATGTGAATAAAGAAGGATATCTAATTAAGAGTAGAACATCCAAAGAGATGCAAATAATATTCTAATCAAGGAGGATCCAAAGGATAAACCAAAACAATAATATGAATCTACAAATTAGTTTCTTCATTAATTAGGTCAATCATTGTTACTCTCTAACAATTGTAGCAGTGAAGAAATCTCTTAACAGAGTTGACTTAATAGTCATTTTGTAAATCCTCTAGCAGGGTGGAATTTCTAGATTGAAGTGTCTTAAGACCTCTAACCAAGCCACTCCTAACAAGATGATTCAAATCCTTTAATAGGGTTACATCTAATAATGTGTTTTTAAACCTTTAACAGGGTTGACTCCTAACAAGGCTCACTTTAGAAGAGTGAAAATTTGTAACTAGTTGCATTGGTGGATTCCCAAATTGGATTTCCATGTTAAATCTTGGTGTCTCATGTGTTCATGTTATTTTCTTACTACTTTATCTTTTTTCAACTAAGTTACTAAAGGTTAATCCACATTAATATCTCAAGATTTCTTTGTTAACCGAGTTACTATGAATATCTAGTTCTAATCAAGCTATGAAAGGATTTGAATTAATAACTTTGTTTTGACACCTAAGGTATTTTGGAATTGTTTTAGTGGTAATTGATTCACCCCTCCCCTCCCAATCACTCCTCTTATATTTCCAATAATTGGTATCAGAGTTGTTGCTACTTGTAGAAAAGGTTTCAAGGACCTACTAAAGATTAAGATGTCTTATAGGAGATTCCTAAGTTGAGCAGAGACAACTTTAAATCATGATAGGAACTAATGAAGTTGCATTTGGGAACCATTGGAGATACAACCCTAACTTCTTGTAGAGCTAGTATGTGTCACCTCCCGATCCTTTGACTATTGAGTAGATGGTAGATAAAAAGAATCACAACACAATGATGATTGACATTGTTTTTTCTCTCGATTATGCTAAATTTGATGAAGTCAAAGATTTTCCTACTGCTCATGAAATGTGGAACAAGCTACAAAAGATCTATGGAGGAGATGACAATGTGAGGAGAGCCAAAGAAGAAAGTCTAAGAGGCCCATTTGATTAGATAAAAATGAAAGAAGATGAAAACATTGCCAAATATAGTGAAAGAATCAAAGTAAGTGCGAGTGCAATCAGAGCCATAGGAAGAAAAATAGATGATGTGATAGTAGTCAAAAAGGTATTAAGAACTGTTCTTCCTATTTATACAATTAGAATTTCAGCTATTCAAGAGATGAGATGTGATCCCAAAAAAGATATAACTTTAGATGCACTAGTGGGAAGGTTAACAAATTTTGAGTTGGATAACTTTGATAACTATCTTCTAGGATCTTAGAACATAGAATAAACATTCAAAGTGAAACTAACTCTTGGTAGAAAGGAAGGTTACCAAAAGGAAAAGGTAAATGTAAAGGAAAAATTCCACTTATTTGTTTCTCTTGTGAAGAAGTTGGTCACATTTTTACAAGGTGTCCAAATAAGGAAAGCAAAGATGATAGGAAATTCAACAAGTTCAAAGGAAAGAAAGATTTCAAAAGCTACAAAGACTACAAAGACAAAGGTAATAAATCTTCTTATATTGCTAGAGATTATGACAATGATGATGAAGATGAAATGGTATATATTGCTATTAAATGTGAGTCACATGATGAGGATAATGAAAAGATGACACTTATTTCTCATGTTAGCAAAAATGACACATGGATAATAGATAGTGGTTGTTCTCATCACATGAGTAGTGATAAAACTAAGCTTGAACACTTGGAGCACTATGATAGAGGAAGTGTTAAATTTGGAAATAATGAACCATGTTATGTGAAGGGAAAAGGATGCATTACATTGACTAATGAACTCAAATGTGACAATGCTTACTAGGTTGAAGGACTAAGACACAATATTCTAAGTGTGGCACAACTAAAAAACATTGGATACAAGGTAAAATTCATGAATGGGAAGGCCAAGCTTTTGGATGGTAAAGGAAACCTAGTTGGAACTAGCAATCAGACAAAAGGTAATCTATTCTATCTAGATCTCACTGAAAGTTGGCTATGGCATAAAAGAACGTGTCATGTAAACTTTGATAATTTGGTTACTATAAGTAAGAACATAAGAGAAAGAGGTATTCCAAATCTGAAGAGACTTGAAATGTCTAAATGTAAACAATGTCAGATTGGAAAGATGGGTAAAATTAGCTTCAAAAATGAGAATTACAATACTAAAGAAGCCTTGGAACTAGTTCATATAGATCTTTATGGACCAATAGGAATAGAAAGCTATAGCAAAGATAAATATTTCATTTTTCTTGTTGGTGATTATTCTAGGATGGTGATAGTAATGTACTTAAAGAATAAATATGAAACTTTTTAAAAGTTCTAGTGGTATCTGGCTAGAGTTGAAAATGAAATGGGAAAGAATTTAAAATGTCTAAGGTTAGATAGAGGAGGAGAATTCATCTCTAATGAATTTAATGAATTTTGCAATGAAAGAGGAATCAAAAGAAAGGTATTTGCACCTAGTACACCTCAGTAGAATGACATAACAAAAAGAAGGAATAGATCCATGATAGATTTTGCAAGAACATTGATGATAGAGACAAATGTTGCATCCAAGTACTAGAAAGAAGCAATCAACACAATAGATCATACCTTGAACTGAGTTCAACTGAAGAAAGCTACATATCATACACCTTATGAATTATGGTATGGCTATAAACCTAAAGTCTATTATTTCAAAGTATTTGGAAGAAATTTTTATATCTTGAAAGAGACAAGGAAAGGAAAATTTGATGCAAAAAGTGATGAAGGAATATTTCTAGGCTATTCCAACAAGAGAAAAGCATATAAATGTTTGAATCTTGCTACTCACAAGATTATAGAAAGTGTACATATAAAAATTGATGATTTTGCAAAAAAAAGTGAAGAACAAAGCAGTAAGGAACCTGAAGACTACATAAGTTTTATTTACTTTGAGTCTGATACTTTACAAAAGTACAAAAAAATGTGATTGGGCAACAAAAGATAGCATTACTACAATAGTCAACACCACCCATGTCACCTAAATCTTCAGTTCAACCTGAGTTGCAACCACTACAACCCAAGCTATAGCTAGAGCAACTCAAATTGGAGATAGTTCGAATTGAGTCCCAAAAAGAGGAACCTAGGTCACAGACTATAGGAACAAAATCTTAGACAAAGAAAAGTTTAGACTTTTACAAAAGCTTTGAGCATGGTGAACCAACTGAAACAAGTCCAGAATCTAGAAGTAAGGAACATGTACTTGCTAGATATGTTAGATGACATCATGCACCTAAAAAAATAATTGGAGATCAGATAGAAGGCACAATGACAAGGAAAAAAAAGGGTACATGTCTCCTTACTAAATTTTAACCTAGAATTGTTAAAGATGCATTGAATAATGAAAGTTCAATAGAGGGAATGAATGAAGAGATTGAGAAAATTGAAAAGAATAATACCTAGACTCTTATTCCTAGACCCAAGGAAAAAAAATGTAATTGGAACAAAGTGGATATTTAGAAACTAATTGGAATGAAAATGGTGAAGTATCAAGGTATAAGGTAAGACTAGTGTACAAAGGATATGCTCAAAAAGAAGGTATCTACTATGGAGAAACATTTGCTCCTGTTGCTAGACTTTAAGGGATTAGAACACTACTTGCATATGCTACATTCAAAGGATTCAAAGTATATTAAATGGATGTAAAATAAGCTTTCTTGAATGAAATTCTAGAGGAAGAAGTTTACATTGATCAGTGTGAAGGTGTCATTGATCCAAATAAAAGAGATATGGTTTATAAGTTACACAAAGCTTTGTATGGTCTGAAACAAACTCCTAGAGCATGGTATGAGAGGCTACATGGATATCTAGTAAAGATTGGTTTTTAGAAAACCAATGATAATAGTAGTCTATATAATAAAGAAGGACCACAAAATAAGATACTGTTAGAAGAAATATTTGTGGATGATATACTATTTATAGGTCATGATAACTTATGTAAATCATTCTCTAAAGAAATGAAAAAATAATTTGAAATGTTAATGTTTGGAGAGATAAAACTATTTTTTAGTTTACAAGTTCATCAAATGAAGGATGGCATTTACCTTACTCAGTTAAAATATATCAAGGAGATATTGAAGATCTTTGGAATGGAAGATTCCAAACCAATTGGAATACCTATGTCTACTAGACACAAACTATCCAAGAATGATGGTTCAAAAGAGGTAAATCACACTACCTATAGATCTATGATTGGGAAACTTCAATATGTTGTTCACACAAGACCTAACATTGAATTAGCAATTGGTAGAGTTACAAGATTTTTTGAAATCCTAGAGAAAATCATATGATGGTAGTCAAAAGAATTATGAGATATCTAAAAGGTACTCAAGACTATGGTTTGTGGTACAAGAAAGGAGGAAACCTTGACTTAAATGTCTTTTCTGATGCAAATTGGGTTGGAAGCATTGATGATAGAAAAAAACACCAATAGAGGAGCATTCTTTCTCGGAAAGAGGCTAGTGTCATGGACTAGTAAGAAGAAAAATTTCATCTCCCAGTCTACAACAGAGGCATAATATGTTGGCGCAATAGTTAATTATTCCAACACATTCTAGATCAAGTAATTCTTGTTAGGAATAAAGGAAAAAATCAAGGACCCAGTGGTTATCTACTATAATAACAAAGTGCAATCAACATATCCAAAAATCTAGTGATGCACTCTAAAACAAAACACATTGCAATCCAGTATCATTTTCTAAGAGAATTAGTTCAAGATAAAGAGGTTAGATTGGAATATATGAACACAAAGGTTTAGGTTGCTGACATATTTACCAAACCATTACCTAAGGATGCATTTTTGTATCTTAGAGTCATTCCCCTATCTGATAATCACTAGAGTACAAATTAGTGATGCATCAATCAAATTGCAAGTTGATGCAAAGAAGTCAGAACCCATTGCATATGAATTAGTACATAAGGTACACTATAAACTCATTTTTTCAATCTTTGGCATTTGATGTCAAAGAGGGAGAGATTGAATATATTATGTTCATGTCAAAATAATTGAGGAAGAACTTGATCATATGGAGTTTGAATTTAAGACATCAAAGGGAGAATCTCAAAGGGAGTTCTCACAACTAAATGGAGAATCAAAATGAAACTAAGGATATTATAAAATCTTATAAATCATTTTGATTGCTCTTGTAGACACCTAAATTTGTCCAAAACCCGTTCCTAGCCAATTAAATAAATATTCATTATTTATTTAATTCCCCTACCTTAATTAAATAAATTTTACATTTATTTAATTATGTTTTACTTACCTTGATTTAAATAAACTAAGGTTTATTTAAATCCTAACCAATTTCCACTTGCATCTAACACCTTTCACTTTAATTAAGTATGTCATTTACTTAATTAATTCCCTCCTAATCCCACTAGGAATTAAATATTGTATTTAATCCTATTTGAGCACATGGCTCCTACTTTTAACCCTCACCTAACCTCACTAGCCTACCTAACCCATCTTGCTAAACCTACCCACTTCCTTAATCATGCTTGCTTTGCATAATCATTCTAGCTAATCACCTCTTAATCCTAAGTGTGTTCTCACACATGTGTGAAAGATGTTCACACTTTCCTCATCCTTCATGTCTTGCATGTCTCTTACAACCTTGTCCACCTTCACATGTGAACCAAGGTGTCTCACACATGTGTGAGAAACCTTGAGCCTCCAACCCTCTTACACATGTCATTGACCCATCACTTTCAAAGTTGTCTCACACATGTGTGAGAAGCCATGCTTCTCACACCTCATTGATCATGTCACCATCAGAGGTTGCTCACACATGTGTGAGCATATTGCCCCCTTTGAATGGTCAAAACCCTAATCCACATGGAGTCTACTTGGCCTCCACCTCATGGACACCTCATCTATCCTAAGAGATCCTAGCCCTCCATCTTGCATTCAATCTTAGCCATCCATTTTCTTATAAAAGGAGAGCCCTCTCCTCATTCTCATGAGGCACTATCTACCTTATTGTTATGCTGCTGGACTTGTGAGCAACCACATCCCACAACAATGTGAAATCATCAATCACTTGATGGTTTCATGAGGTTTGCATAGTGCTATTTTGTTATTCATTTACATGTCTTCTTTCATATTTTGAATTTTTGCATGATAATGTAGGAATGTGCATTAGTTGCTTAATGTGTTTTCCTTAGTTACATTTTTATGCAACACATTTTGGCACGCCCGGTGGGACCCACTTCATGGGTTCGAACTACCGATCTAATGTGTTTTTGAGTGTTTCGTGAGTTTTCAAGATCATAGGTTGAAGGTTTGCATTTGGAAATCGAATTTCATGGGGAGCCTCTAATCAAGCCATAAAGCCCATCATTGCATTTGGAGGACCTAAGGGAAGTTTTTTGACATAAAAGACTTTATATTTTGTTTATGGCTTTATTTTCAAGCTCTAGGGTACATAGGCATTAAATATTCGTTATTAAGAAAAAAAATTTTAAAAAAAAATTTAAAAAATTACTCCTTCTTTGTTCATAGATAAATAGGTTAAAAGAAAAAAAGAAAAAAGAAAAAAAAAGTGGGGGGTGTTTTCATTATTTTTGCTTTATGTTATTTATGTTTTTAAAAAATAAAAATAAAAATAAAAAATCTTCTTCTATTTATGCTTTGTGCTTTATATAATATAGATTTTCTTTTTTTTTTAAATGCAAAAAAAAATTTAAAAAAAGGAGGAGGCTTCATTTTGTTTTATCTTATTTATGCACATTTCTTTTTAAAATCATTCCTATTTATATATTAAATAAATCAAAAAGCAAAAAAAAAGAAATTAAAAAAAAAACAAAAAAAAAAAATTTAATAAAAATCATTTTTGTTTCTTTTTTGCAGGCTAGCGGCACCCACGAGCGCCGCACCCACGGCCGCTCCCCGGCGGCTTTCCCGACACCACTGCCCCTCTGTAAATCCACCGCCCACTGCAACTCCTGCGCCGCTGGCTCCCCCCGATCTCGGCCCACTGTAGCCTCTCTCCGCCTCTCGCCACTGAAACAACTGCCAGCGGCATAGCAACCCGCGGCCGCCGCAACGCCACCCCCACAGCGGCTGCACCTCCTCGTCACTGCCCAGCGTCACTGCCCCGTCCCTAGCCACCAACTCCCGTGGTCGCCGTCGCCCGCGTCGTCACTGCCTGCGACCACCCCCCACCGAGCGCCGCTGCTTACCGCCGCCGCGGCTCCCCCCGCTCCCCTTCCCTTCTCCCTGCTCCGCGACCGCTAATCCCGCCACAACAGCCACACGACTTCTGCTTGCAATAGCTCGACTCCTGCCTGCTTTCCACTGTCAAACCCTCTGCAACCCCTTCTTCCCTGCTTGCTCTGCCATCGACACCGCGGCCATTTCTAACCGCGACCATTTGTCTCCATTGCAATGCCTACCGCTCATTTCCTCCCCGCACTCATACATTTCTCCCCTGCGCCCACTAAAATCCCTCCAGCCCCATCCATTTTATTTTTTAATTTTAAATTTTTTAAAAAATATTATTATTATTATCATCTTTAAAAATATACTTAGATTAAAATTTTAAGTAGTATTATTGTATGTTTGTGTTAAAAACTTTTAATTTTCAAAAACATGCACTGATGTTAGCACTGCATCAACAGTCCACATGCCCTTTTAGACCATAAGGAGCAGCCTTCACGTTTTTGATCATAACTTGAGCATACGAGCTTCATTTTCAAAAAACAAAATATCATCGAAAAGCTGATTCCGAGCCCGTCATGATGATATTGCTTTCATAAAATTTTGATGTAGTTTAGGTCTCTATTTTTTTGTCAAACTCCAAACTTTGTGCTAACCTTTTCATTGCAGGGTTGTTTCACAGTTTTGATGCACTAACTTATCTTTTTGCAAGGATATTTTCTCACTACTCATATTGCTTGCAAGTTTTTGCCTTAATTTTTTTTTTGGAATGAACATGTATGCATAAACATTCGTCTTTAAATGCATGGTTAAACGCTAAAACAATCACATTCAATTTTCAATGCCTTAAGGGAATGGACATGTATGCTTAGGTTAGCAAACATTTCGAATTGGTGCTTAAAATGAACTCACACAATCTTGAATGCCTTAAGGGAAATTGATTTCATTTTCAACATTTTGCTTATGCAAACGCTTCATGGACTTTCTTGTTGATGAATTCGCACTTTTCATTTACGTTGACCACGATTTCAAGTTGGAAAGAACATTGTATGCTATAAACACATGTGTCTTCAAGTAGATTACATAACCTAAAGTTTCATTAGGAACGAACACGTGTCTTTTTAAACCCCAAGGCCACTTATGTATTCTCTTCCCTCGCACCTTCGGGTGATCTTGGGTGCACAAGAAATAAGTGGTCTTGTTTTTCTTTTTTAGGAGGCCTGCTTGGGGATTTCATCACCCTTTAGGACGACCTCAACTCCAGCGTTCTAGCGGAGTATAAAAATTGGGAGGTGAATCAAAAGACACCTATCTTGGAAGAATAATATTGTCACTCTTAGCTAAGCCCCAAATAACTTTATACCTTTGGGAAGTGAAGGAGGAGATTTGGGTTACCGTCTCCCCCCGACTGTGTGGCAATATTTTCTTTCATCTACAAATTTGGGCCTCACATACCTTGCGTATATCGAGGATGCCCTCTAGTTGAACCTTGTACATCCTAGTCAAAATCTTATAGGTTTGTTGGTGTCTTTGACATTCTTGAGTGTTTGAAACACACTTTCCTTGTACATATTTCATTGCATATATTTTACATCATAAAACCCTAAAAAACCCATAAAAATCATAAAACATAAAAATCCAAAAACATCGTAAAACTTCAAAAATCCAAAAAAATCATAAAAGTTCAAAAATCAAAAACAATTTCAAAAACAACAAAAAAAATTCTTGGTTCAAATCCCCTTAGTCAAGTTGTCCACATCATTCCACATCACATCTTCTTTCCATCCAAGTTATCACACTCATACATCTCTTGTCTTCATCATTCAATTCATTGTTTGATCATCGCTCTTCATCCACATCATTTCCTTATCTTCCTCATCATTCAATCTACTTCCTAATCTTCATCCTAGTCATGCTTCATCATCATCCAACTTCAATTTCCTCGACCAATCTCACGATTCATTCTTAATTCAATCCTCCACATCATCATTCTTCTAATCCAATCCCTTGTCAAATTCATTCTTTTCTAATCAATTCTTAATTCAATCCATTTACATCTTCATCCATAATCAATCTTTCTAATTTCATTCGTCTTCCTCTAATTCAAATTTTCATCAAATATTCTACTTTGGTCATAGGAGCATTTTCATAAACATTGGACTTTAATTGAAATCTCGTATTCACTTGTTTGCAATCTGATAGGGTTTTTGTCAAATCAAATCAAACCCTTATCCATATCATATCCAATCAAATCAAAATCAAATCAAACCCTCATTCAATCATATCAAATCAAATCCAATCAAATTTGATCAAATCAATATCAAGTCAAATCTAATTCAAATCAAATCAACACAAAGTCCAAACTTGCTCCTAGTCCTAAGTTCATCTTCCATCCATCATCAAATCTTTCATCACTCTTCTTCTAACATCTATGGATTTGAATTTGCTTAATCACATGGTTGAAAATCTTCAAATACAATATGGAGTTATACCTCTCGTTCAACCTACATATCAAATCCATCCCCAACACTTCATATCCAACTCTAATCCATCTCATGTTCATTGTTCTCCTACCTTTGACAAGGGAAATCCACCTCATTATCCTTACACTACATACACTTCTATTCCTAGCCCACACACTTCCTCAAACACAAATGACCTTGCTAAGGAAATGGAACAATTAAAGAATTATCTCGTAGAAAGTCAACAAAAAGAGTCAAACTTCCATGCCATGTGTCCTCTTCCCCCATGTTTCGAAGATCATAGTCCTCATGTCCCATCCAACCCCAACCCTCCATGCAATCCCTTAACCATAGTTCCACCATCACATGATCCTCATCCTCCAAAATCCACATCATCCCCACCTCGTAAGGGATATTTCTCATCATTCTTGGCTAAGTGTAAAATACAAAATGAAGAGAGCCAATCACCCAAAGTCATACACCCCTTTCCATCTCAAGATCTTCCTCCAAAGCATGTCACTATATATGCCTTTTCTCCTCTAGATCCAAGCATGTCTCCATCCCATCCTTCCCCTATCCCTCAAGATACATTTATCCCCCCTAGTCCATCTCATGATTCCATTCCTTAAAAAGATCAAGACATTCCA
Organism: Cupressus sempervirens; assembly: GCA_028749045.1. NCBI lineage: Eukaryota > Viridiplantae > Streptophyta > Pinopsida > Cupressales > Cupressaceae > Cupressus > Cupressus sempervirens. The sequence continues at coordinate 908,911,063 of CM053785.1, forward strand.
TGTACCAAGCACATTACCGATTCCATGCCATCTCAAGAGTTATCCTCCATAGATCCTCCACTTCATGAAGAGATTCATTCTACTCTGCCCACTCATACTCCTCCAAGTCAAGATCAAATCAATCCATCTCATAGATCCATTCCCTCCACTCCATTCAATAATCCTATTCCATCTCATGATCCACTCATTCCACTACATGATCCTCTTCTAAGTCAAGATCAAAGCACTTCTTCGTTTTCCTTTCATGATTCCCCTCCATCTCATGATCCTATTCTCCCTCTTAATCCTCCACATGATCCTATCCCACCTACCTCATCCACTCATGAACCCCTTATACCTGGACTCGCATCTTGTGTTGAAAATGATAAGTATCCCATTGTAGAAAACATGGCTCAAGATGTTGGTACACCTTCCACTCCTTCGAAATTCAAAATTCCTCCATCCAAACCTAACGCTTCCCATCATTCATCCTCCAAGTCCATTCTAGGTCCTTATCTTCCATCCATTCTAGGTCCCTATGTTCCAAAGCCAAACCCTTCATCCCTTCCATCCATTTTGGGTCCTTACGTACATCCATCCACCATATCCATGTTTTCCCCTTCATCCCCTATTATAGATCAACAAAGGCACACATCCTTGACTTCCTTCCAACGTTCACAATCCATATGCTCTCCATCCCACTTACCTTCATGCACCCATACCATAGCCAATGGAAGCAAATTGGATGCTAAAGAAAAAGAAAATAAAGCCAAATATCCACAAAAATCCAAGGATCAACATGTCCCCTCTAAACGACATGTTCAAGAAAAGACAAATATGATCCAAAGCAAAATCAAAAGGCCACAAAGGCTGAAAATAAAAAATGCAAAGATTATGTGGATTCCAACACTACTTAATGTAGCAATGAATCTCAAAGAAAGATTCCAAATAACATCCAATTCTGCTAATCCAAAGGCTTCCACATCCATTTTGGGTCCTTATATACCCAAATCCACCATCCTAAATCCATCGTCTCCTTCCTCCATTTTAGGTCCCTATATCCCAAAATTCAAACTTTCTCCTACCTATCCTCCACAATTTCCTCCTTTCCATCACCCTTCAAGGTGTGTGCCAATGACGATTTTTCCACCTCCTTCATCCATTCATTCACAAGCCTTCCAACCTAGCGTCCATCAACAATATCTTCCTCCTACCCACTCCAATCCCTTAATTCATCCTTTTTCATAAGCCATTTTTCTTCCATTCACTATCCTACCAACATCTATGAGAACATAATACAAATTCCTTGAAAATAAAAAAAGAAAAAAAGGAAAAAGATATCAAGGGATCCCATCCATGTATCTAGATGCTTGATTCCTCCATTCATTTTCCTATCATGTATCCATAGCCTTCCACTTCCACTTATCCTTCCATCTATCCACTTTTCCTCTTCCACTTGCACTCTACACTGGGGGCAAGCTCCATCCATACAAAGCTTCCATGTATATCTTCCATACTTCCATCTCCTGTTCATTATCCTTTTCCATCTTTGATCTTGTCTTTCACTTTGCATCCATCCATCCATATGCGCTTTCCATATCCCTGGCACATTATCCATACATTTTCCTACATACATCTCGTAATCCTTCCATATCTTTGATCTTGACATGTTATCCATATGTTCCCTTCCATAGTTCTTGTCATGTTCATTTCATCCATTTTTCCATCCATACTCATACATACTTCCATCCCCCTTTCATATGTCCTTGATCTTGGTCATCCCTTCCATCCCATCCCCTTCATATCCCACACTTCATCCATATCCTTCATATCATTACCCCTTTTCCATACCCTCCCTCCCATATTCCTTGTTCATTCTACTTTCATACCCATGCTTGTGATCAATACTAGAGGCACAATACCAAAATGTTTATACATGCTTTGGAAGAGCACATGCCTTCTTTTCCTCCATACACTAGCCTTTGTTCCATCTTCCCATTTTCATGCATCCTTGTCCACCATATTTTCCTTCCATTTTCCCATCCTTGGTATGGGGCATTTGGACTCCTGCGAAACATGGTCCTTGGTTTCACACTTTCCAACACCATATCATTTGGCCCCTCATAGCCTTTCACTATTCCTGTCATCCACCACCTCACGTGGCTTTTCCTCCATTTACCATACCTTGACCCTCCCTTGTCATTGGTTCCATTCTATTCATTCTATCTCACATTCGTTCGATCAATTCATTTCTATTCATTCATATCACATTCAATCTAATTCTTCCAATTCACTTCAATCAAATTTATCCTCCCATTCAATCAATTTTCAATTCTTCTAATCCTTTCACATCAAATCAATTCTACTCTCATCATTTTTCATCTTATCAACATCATTCTTCCAATCTCATCCATGATCATTCTTCTATCCGCCATAAAATCAAAAAATCAAAAAAATCACCTATGCAATCAATACTAATCCAATCAATCTAATCTTGTAATCTTGTACATCAATCTTTAATCAATTCACTAATTTGACCAAATCAGTTGATAATCCATTTATTATATTCAAACATCATTATCATGGGATGAATCCTTCCCAATCCTTAGATGTGCATTACGCTTAGCATTAGCCTTGCCATCCTTAATCAATCATCATCAATCAGTCAATTCATGGGTTTTCAGCTTGACTAGGGGGCAAAATGGTGGTTTGCTTTTGGTCTTTTGTGCATGGTTGGTTGTTACTTGTTTGCATTAGTATTTTTTGCATGTATCATGGTCTTTGCATCCTACTGTCCCAGGAATCATGATCTTCCATATCATGGTTTCATAAGGCATATGGTTGTATTAGAGCCCTTTTTATCATGTACCAGACACATTGTCGTCTTGGTTCCTCATACCTTGGTGCATAGTGTTAAGTACAATATCAAACTTAGGTTGTTCACACCATTGTAGCATAACTTCCTTCCATCTTCCTTGCATTTTGAGAGAACATCCGTGCTTTCCTAACCCACATGTCCTCTCGAGGGGGCATACCCTTCCACCCTCGTCATCCTTCCTCATCCTTCCATGACTGGGGCATCATGCTACTAGTCTTATCCTTCTAGCCACTATATTTTATTCTTCTTTGATATAACATTACTAATGCTATATCAAAGAGGGGCAAAATGTAGACACCTAAAATTGTCCAAATCACGTGTCTTGACCAATTAAATAAATATTTATTATTTATTTAATTCCCTTACCTTTAATTAAATAAATTTTACATTTATTTAATTATGTTCACCTTTTCTTGATTTAAACAAACTAAGATTTATTTAAATCCTAACCCATCCCCTTTAATTAAGTACTTCATTTACTTAATTAATCCCTTTCCTAACCCCCTAGGAATTAAATATTGCATTTAATCCTATTTGAGCACATGGCTCCTACATTTAACCCTCACCTAACCTCACTAGCCTACCTAACCCATCATGCTAAAGCTACCCACTTCCTTAATCATGCTTTCTTTGCATAATCATCCTAGCTAATCACCTCTTGATCCTAAGTGTGTTCTCACACATGTGTGAGGAATCCTCACACATGTGTGAGAGATGTTCACACTTTCCTTATCCCTCATATCTTGCACGCCTCTTACAACCTTGTCCCCCTTCACATGTGAACCAAGGTGTTTCACACATGTGTGAGAAACCTTGAGCCTCCAACCCTCTTACACATGTCATCGACCCATCACTTTCAAAGTTGTCTCACACATGTGTGAGAAGCCATGCTTCTCACACCTCATTGATCATGTCACCATCAGAGGTTGCTCACACATGTGTGAGCATATTGCCCCCTTTGAATGGTCAAAACCCTAATCCATGTGGAGTCTACTTGTCCTCCACCTCATTGACACCTCATCAATCTTGAGAGATCTTAGCCCTCCATCTTTCATTCAATCTTAGCCATCCATTGAATCCATTTTCCTATAAATGGAGAGTCCTCTCCTCATTTTCAAATGAGGCACTATCTACCTTATTGTTATGCTGTTGGACTTGTGAGCAACCACATCCCACAAAAATGTGAAATCATCAATCACTTGATGGTTTCATGAGGTTTTCATAGTGCTATTTTGTTGTTCATTTACATGTCTTCTTTCATATTTTGAGGTTTTGCATGATAATGTAGGAATGTGCATTAGTTTCTTAATGTGTTTTCCTTAGTTACATTTTTATGCAACACAACTATAAGTTTCATTTTCTTATGACATGTTGTGTTGTCATTAATGGAAAAGAGGGAGATTGTTGAAAATAATTATTCAATTATATATTTTCATTGATGTTACACAAATGTTACTCTCTAATTGAGTACTACTGGTAGTAACTGAGCTCATAAGACTCTAGTATCAGCTGAGAAAAAGTTCAAAAGAAGCCAAGTTTAGTGATTAAGTGCAAACCAAGCTAGGTCAGTCATTGAAGGATTCAAGTGTTAACCAAATTAGGTCGGTTACCAAAGGGGTTTAGTGTAAGCTGAGTCAGATCAGTTACCAAGGAGCTCAATGGTAATTGAGTGACCTAGTTTTAGTTTTAGTCAACCTATAACAAAATAAATTTATTTATGTAAGCCAACTTAGTGGATGTTAGTTTCTTATTTTTAAAGGTATTCAAGCCAACTTGATATTAGGTTTCATATATATGAAAGGTCAAGTTTTGGACTAAAATATGGAAGTTGTGGAAGAAGATAAGATATGAATAAAGAATGATATTAAATTTAGAGAAAAAATCCAAAGAGTTGCAAAGAATATTATGATCAAGGAGGACCCAAAGGATAAACTAGAATAGTGATCTGAATCTACAAATTAGCTGCTTCATTAAATCAAGTCAATCATTGTTACTCTCTAACAATTGTAGCAGTGAAGAAGTCTCTTAACAGAGTTGACTTAAAAAATATTTTGTAAATTCTCTAGAAAGTTGGCATTTCTAGTTTGAAGTGTCTTAAGACCTCTAACCAGGACACTCCTAATAGGGTGATTCATATCCTTTAATAAGGTCACACCTAACAATGTGTTTTGTAACCTTTAACGGGGTTGGCTCCTAACATGGCTCACTTCATAAGAGTGAAAATTTGTAACTAGTTCCATTGGTAGTTTTCCCAAATTGGGTTTCCATGTTAAATATTGGCACCTCATGTGTTTATATTTTCTTATTGCTTTATATTTTTGCAACTAAGTTACTAAAGCTTAATACACATTAATAACTCAAGATTGCTTTGTTAACTGAGTTATAGTGAATATCTAGTTCTAACTGAGTTGTGCAAGCATTTGAGTTAATAACTTTGTTTTGACATGTAAGGGATTTTTGAATTGTTTTAGTGGTAGCTGATTCACCCCTCCCCTATTAGTTACTCATCTTATATTTCCAACACCACATCAATGATAATTTTAATAATTTTGGGCTTGTGCATCCTTTGGAGCCTCTTTTTGGCTCGTGCAATCTCCTAAAGCTATGATTTCCATTTAGTAAACGCAAAAATGTTTGGCACAAAAGTATTTGGAACTCCTTGTTGTCACCTTGAATGTCATACACAATTTGTGGAGGAATATTTTTTTTTTTTCCTTGGTAAGCACTTGAGCCCTCTATCACATGTGCTTGGATTTGGCCCCATCAACCAAAATGCACACCTACAAACCTTATATCATTTTTTTTGGTGATTGGTGGTTATTACCATTAGTGATTTTGCAAGTGATTTTTATCCATGGATTGGCAATTTCCCATCTTCTTATATTAGTTTCACAGTATTGATGATAGTTTCTTCAAAGAGAGATTTGTTTTGGGAGACAAATATTTTTAGTCTCATGCTTTAGGCTACTGATTTTATTTTCTGGCACTGACCATGTTGTTTTTTTCTCAAAGATATTATTTACCAGTGTCTGGATGTTTTTCTCTAGTGAATTGGTCTTTTTTCAAGCTTTTTTTTCCTCAACAACCATTTGACCATCACAATTGGGCTTGTCACTTGCTGATAGTAGGGGCATGTTAGCACTACATCATTAGCATGCTTTCCCTTCTATCTCTTTGGACCTACCTTCATATTTCTACTCATATCTTGGGTATACAAACTTTGTTTTCTACAATCAAGATATTGTCAAAAAGATGGTTTTACGCCCATCATAGTGGTGCAAGTTATTTTTAGTTTTGATGCTTTTGTGGCTTTTTTCTGTCAAAGTCGAGAATTATTTTTTTGCACTCTGAGAGGCATATCTTGAGCATCTAATCTCTAATTTTGAAATTATTTATATCACTAGAAAGGTCTTTCTATGCCCTTTATATAGTGATGCTAGTTATTTTTCCATATTATGCTCTAAGAATATTCTCTTTAGTTATTTTTTGATTTTTTGATTTTGGTCGATATCTTGGTTGTTTTAGGTTTGAGGATCAATTTTGTTGCTTCAGATGAATCACCATGAGCTATCTATTGTATCATCCTTATGTTTGTTATGGTCAATTTAGACATTATTTGTATGCATTTTTGCTAACACACAGAGATAAAGTGCCATATTCCATATGTATTTTCATTTAAGTTATCTTTCATTTTTTTTTCTTATGATTCAAGTAGTGTCATCTAAGGACACTCATATAGATTATTGTATTCTTGGGATTCACCATATCTCATGCCTTATTGTTCATGCACTACTTTGATTAAAGTACCATGGGGGGTTGATGTTTTTCCTTTGTTAACCATCTTCCTTTGTCACTGAGTATTTCATCTATGACATTACCCTCATGATGTGTTTAAGATTGATCACCTTAGTACACATACATGTATTCTTTTGTGCATCTTGATTCTAGTTGCCTCTCACCTCACCCTTGTCTATATTAGGGGATTCCTTCTATTATTTCTTATGCTTCCTTGGTTTGATGGAGTGAGCTATGTATTCAATATTTGTTCCTATGTACTAGGTGGATGTAGTGGCTAGGTATTTATGTACTTTGGTTAAATAGATCATTTACCATATAGAAACATTTCTTTTCATTTCTACTTTGGTTGTAACCTTCCATGTTCAATTGATCAGCTCTTTAGGCTTTGATGTTTCATGCCATTTGTATCTTTGAGTTCAATTTTTTCCCTTTGTGTGTGCCTCTTGATTCATGTAGTGTCTTTTGAGAGCACTCATGCATATTATAGTCTTCTCTACCTAGTCAAGTTCTATTTCATTGGAGGTTCTTTAGATCAATAATTACTTTTGATAGAGCTTTGCATCTTCTTATGCTTCAATGGTGTTCTTGACGATCATCTTTTTTGTTCCTATCTTTTGGGACATTCTCTAGTTTGGAGGCTTCTATAGTCCTTCACTAGTTCATTCAACATTATTTTCATATCTTCTTGTAGTAGGGGTTTTTCAATGTAGATTTCTCTATTTCTCCTCTTTAGAGAGATTTGGTTGTGCTTTGGGTACCTCATCAGGATTTTTTGTTGGTACCCTAATGTAATTTTAGTAGTATTTTTCATGTTTTTAGCTACTCCCTAAGTTTATCTTAAGCGAGGTGTTAGAGAAATTAGATATTTTCTAATTAACTCCATTTTACTTAAGCTAAAATTTAGGCATATAATAATTAATTCTTGTATTAATTATTATCATGTAACCTAGGTTAGATTCCTTTTAGGGTTTTGGATTTCCTTCAATAAAGATTGATGTCTCTTTGTAATTTACACATTCATTCACTTTTATTAATAACAATCTATCTTTTTGCTCATCAAGAATGTCTCCTCTATGGATATGGGAATTCCAACCTCCATATCTTTTCTTCTCTCATAATGTTGTATAGTAAAAAGTGTCCCACTCTAAACCCTTCTAACCAAATGATTCCATGAGTTTGGAATGCTTGGATGTTGGCTTAGAGCTCCCTATCCACAGAGTGCAAGAAGCTAGTATTCAAGCATGAAGGCTCTCAGCCAAGCCTTAGAAATGTGCTTCTTGCTAGTAAACCATGCAATGGGAGGTTCTTTGAGACAAAAGGAAGAGTGCAAACATCTTCAAGGAATCCCTCAAGTATGCAATGCAAGATGAAAGACTAAACTAGAATGGAAATGCAAGATGTAGCTATGCTAGAATATGAATGAGAGTGTTACAATACTGTTATTTAAACTATGTGAGATTATTACAAGAATGAAAGCTAAACTAACATGCAACTATGCTAAGAATGCCATATGATCTTATGCTAATATGATGGAATGAGAGAATGTAGACAAGGAGTGAGAAGTTCTCCACAAAGCTCCCAAAAAACTTGTTAGAAAACCTGGAGCATAACAATATTCAAAAGATGGATTGAGGGGGAAAGCTCTCTCCCTTTTAAAGTCGTACGAATGGTAGAGATCAAGATGAAGATAGTGGATGATCAACGGTGGAATTTGAAAAGAGGAGTGATCCATGTGCACACACAAGTCAACCAATAGAATATAAGTTGACTTGTCATATAAGACAAAAGTCACAAAGCCTTTTCTTTTAATTGCAAAATAGAAAAAGGACTTTATGTGTGCACTTTAAGTGGGTTAGAAGAATGGGGTCTTTTATTTAATTAAAAGAGGACATGTTCTTTTAATCAAATAATTAACTTAGGATAGCATAGTCAAACTATATGTTATAATCAAATAAATTGATTATTAGCAATTTGGTCTAGGTAAATGATTAAATTAATTTAGCCAAAATGTTGAAAAGGGGGCTAATAGTCTAGATGACCATTTTTAGGTGATTAAATTTTCCCCTCTTTGACTAATGTGTGATCGATCTGGGAACACATTATGTCAAAGAAAATAGAAAGCCAAGTAGGCAGTGATAGATATAGATATCTGATTTTGAAGAATGAAATGTAGAAAAAGATAGCAAGTCCTAAATGTATAGCCTGATAGTGGTAGTACTGAACACTAGGAAAATATGATGTCAGAATTCAAGAAGAATGCTAACACTTAGCAAAGTAGATAGATCGAGAACAAGTGAGAAGATCAAACAAATGCTCATAAGAAATAGATAGTTGTAGCAATCAGTGATAGAGTATTTTTGCCCCCTCGGGATAGAAATTGAAATGAGGTAAGGGGATGCAAAAACTGGCTAGACATGAGAAAATTAGAATATAGCAATGTCCAAGATGATAGATAGATGATTAGAACCCAAGAATGACTATAAAAAAAACTGATAAAATGCCCCAGTTTGACTAGAGTTGACCTTGAAGGATATAGCATAAAAATTAGGTTGAAATGAGTAGAAAGGTAATTTTAGACATGAAATAGTGAATTGAAGTAGATATTAAGTATGGAAATGATGGAGACATGAAGAAATGAAGATGCCCCAGTGATGATTCAGAGATTGAACCTCAAAAGGTTAGCTAACTGCTCAGAAGAAAGTAGAATTTTAAAAGACAATTTTGACCATCAAGATGAACTCGAATTTGGATTTCGATCCCAAAAATGAATCTAGGACGTTGAAATTATTTAAGAGGTCAAAACTTTATATAATGTGATGATAAGATAGAAAAGAGATGAAGTGAAAGATTAAGAAGGTGAAAAGACATGAACAAGAAGAAAGTAAAGAAATATATGAAAGGAGTTAGCTGATATGTCCACAAAAAGATGAAGAGAGAGCTCTCCCCATATGCAAGAATGCAAGACTAAGGTAGAAAATGACCATTTTTAGGTGATTACAAATGTGACTTGAGTTTTCATGAAAGTGATTCTTAGGAGCTATGGGTTGATCTTTCATCAACTTCAACACATTTTATATCCTTTCATTTGATCTTTTCATGAATTATAATTTGACCCATCAAACATAGGAACATTCAATTTGTGAAACATTAAATCTACCTCAAGTGGTTAAGATCTTCACCAAGGAACAAAGACTTGACACCAATTATTGAACAAGACAAATGAATGAGGTGGGGGTGAATAAATTATTTCCACACTTTATAAAAAATTATATTCTTTTTTAGTAAACTTATAAAAAATAATAAGAACAAATTTTGATCTATTGGTTAAGCACAAATAGGTCAAAATTTGTTATTATTATTGTTTATAAGTTCATTGACAAAAAAAAAGTTTTATAGAGTGTGTGGAATAATTTATTCATCATTGTATCAGTTATTTGGCTTGTTCAACAATTGGTATCAAATCTTGGTTCTTTAGTGAAGAGCTTAGCCAATTGAGGCAGATTCGATGATTCACAAATTGAAAATTCCTATGTTTGATGGATCTTATTATAATTCATAAAAAGATCCAATGGAAGTGTTGAAGTTGATGAAAGATCAACCCCACATCTCCCAAGAATCACCTACATGCGAACACCTGTAATAGAAAGACAAACAAAATCTATGGAGGCTAGAATTTTCAAATCCACAGATGAGACATTCTTGATGAGAAATAAGAGAAATTGTTATAATCAAAACTGAATGAATTATTACAAAGAGATCAATCCTTATAAACGAGATAAAAACCCTAAAAGGTAAAACCTATGTTGCATGATAATAATTAATAAAAGAATTAATTATTATATCCCCAAAGTTTAACTTAAGTAAAGTAGAGATAATAAGCCACTTACTAATTAAATCAATGTGATTTAATTAATAAGAAATACTTTATTACTCTAGCACCCCCCTTGAGATAAACTTAGGGAGCAACTAAAAACATAGAAACTACTACTAAAAGTAAATTTGGGTCTTGACAAAAAGGCCTGATGAGGTACCTGAGCACAACCAAGTCTCTGAAAAGAGGAGAAATAGAGAAAACCACATGGGAAAAAATCCTACTCCAAAAAGAGATGGAAATAATGTTGAAAAGAACTAGTGAAGGAATAAAGAAGCCACTAAACTTTGGAATGCCCTAGAAGATAGGAACAAAAGATGATCATGAAGAACACTCTGAAGTATGAAGGTGCAAACACTGCCAAACTGCTGATATGAAGAACCTGCACTATATAGAACATGACTAGGTAGAGAAGACTAAGTATGAAGAGCTGATGAAGTGAAGATGGAAGGTATCTTCATGGCATCCAAAAATAAGAATGAAAAATGTCTATATGATAAATGTTCCATCTCACTGAACTACATGGGTATCAAGCCATTGCAATCGCCTAGTACATAGGATCAAATATTGAATACATAGATCACTTCATCAAACCAAGAAAGAAATAGAACTGACATAAACCCCATTTAATTTTGAGAGGTAAGATATGAACACTAAAATTGAATGCAATATCTCTTGCAAAAATAAGAACCAAGAACATGGAGAGTGCAAAAGAATTACAAACACCTATAATGGCACATGTCATCAACACATCATGAGGATAGTATCGTAGAAGGAACACTCACTTGACAAAAGAAGTCGATAAATATGTCCAACATAAAACCCCCCAAGGAACTTCATAATGTAGTGCAAGTACAATAAAACATAAAGATGTGCAAGATCCTGAAATGCAATAGAGTGGCACTTTTATCTCATTGCATTTGCAAAAATACTACAAAAGGATGTCAACAAAGATCAAAAGAGAGATAAGACTGATACAAGATATAGTACAACCCATAAAAAATCATCTAAAGCAACAAAATTGATCTTCGGACTTGAAACAACCAAGATATCCACTAGAATGCAAAAAAACAAAAAACTAAATGGGATGTGCCTAGAGCAAAATTTAGAAAAAGGAATGTCTCAAAATATGTCTCTCAGAGTGCAAAATAGGATCTCTAACTTTGACTGCATAAATTAGTAACAAAAAAACATAAAAAGTTAAACTAAATTGCAACATCATGAGGGGCTCATAATTAGCTTTCTGATGATATCTCATTTGCAAAAAATGGAGTCTCGAAAAGTGTGCTAGTTTGTATTAGAAATTGTCTCGGGAAGCGTGCATATTTTATACCAAAATTACCTTAGAAAGTGTGCTGATTATGTACCAAAATTACCTCAGGAAGAATGTCAGTTATGCATTAAAATTATCTCAATTTTTGTGCCAAAAAATCTCAATTTTTGCACCAAAAAAATCTTGATTTTTGTGCTAGAAAACCTTAATTTTGTGACAAAAATCTCAATTTCCATGCCAAAAAATCATAAAATCACCACCTTGGGAAATGTGCCAAATTTGGGAGCAAATTCTTTTCCTCAAATTCCAATTGTCTCCAATTTGGCCAAATTTAAAAGAAAATAAGGGTTTTTGGTTGCTCTAAGCTTAATAGTGATGTCCATTTGGGCTCAAAGTGAACCCCTAGATCCAAAAGATTCTTCTGAAGAACCAAATTTCTTTGGAAGAAAAAAAGAACAGATCTGAAAGCCAAGCCAAACCTCTCATAAATAGAACATGATCATGAATATTTTGAGATCTAATACCATATTGAAGTTGATGAAAGATCAACCCCACAACTTCCAAGAATCACTTGCATAGAAAGAGAGAAGCTAAAACTATGTAGGCTGGAATTCCTAGATCCATAGATGAGACATTCTTGATGAGCAAAAAGAGAAATTCTATAATCAAAATTGAATGAATTATTACAAAGAGATCAATCCTTATAAAGGAGATTGAAACCCTAAAGGGAAAACCTAGGTTACATGATAATAATTAATAAAAGAATTAATTATTATATGCCCAAATTTTAGCTCAAGTAGACTAGAGATAATAAGTGACTTAATAATTAAATCAATATTATTTAATTAATAAGAAAATACTTTATTACTCTAATAGAAAGGATATTTGTTTTTTTGTCGGTTACAATACTTGGAGGCATATGGAGAAGAAGTATGTGTTACTTTTGAATGAACTTACTGCTAAGGATGCAATCAAGGAGTATGAAGAAAATTAAAAAGTGAGGTATGCTATTGCTAGTGCTTTATCAAAGACCAAACTAGCTAACATTATTTATTTGAAAATTATTTATGAAGTTTGAGAAAAGTTGAAAGATATTTATGAAGGAAATGATAGGGTTCTAAAAAGATATCAGCTAAAACTTATTGTTAGAATCTACGAATGTAAGATGGTGACATTAAAATTTATTTTTAGATAGTTGAGAATGTAGTGAATGAAGTCAAGTTTAAGGTGGAACTATTATGAATGAGGGTTTCATTGAAAATATCTTGGTGACAATACTAGGGTAAGGTTGCAAAAGAAAGAAAATTAAATATGATTTGCATGGAAGTGTAGTCCACAAGTGGCAGAAAGGAGTGAATTGAATGGATTTTTTAGTATATAATGGTTCATAAGAATGTCCATGGTTTTGTTTGATTTATCCTTTGTGATGTAGAAATATAGTCTTGAAATCTATCTATAACAATTGATGAGCATGGGGAACCTTTCAATATAACAATGCTAGAGTAGAAGGTCGTTGAGCAATTATGTGATCAAGGTTTAGTCAATCCTCAACTGTTATTTTTATCATTTAGGTCCCTTCAACAAATACCTCTATGTTTATGCCACTACTTGACCTTTTTTTCAACCATGGAAATTGATAAGACCATGTCATGTTTTATCAAAACCCCTTGTCAATAAAATGGGCATTTTGGCAAGATATCTTTTGGATCCCATAAATCTCTAAGAAATATCAAAAAGATCACATTGATGAAAAATAACATAAGCTTCATCAAAAAATAACTTATTTATCTAGATCAACATGTCAATGAGATCCAGCAACCCTTAAATATCACATACTAAGGAAATAGTTAATCCTGGAAAAAATAAGTCAACCTTGACTAATTAACTCTTTTAACCTAGGAATCAAGCCTTAGTGTGTGATTTTTAAGTCATCCAATGAGATTCCAAGTCACTTTATAGATCACTAACTCTGACTAAAACTACACGTCAATGAGAAAGAAGAGTTATATTAATAAAATATTATATATGTAGGTTTTTAATTCAATGAGTCACCAAAATTTTTCTTTACCATCCAGCTTATGTCAAGAATATCCATCAATGATACAAAAATAATAAGACATTGAAATTATATTTATTGATATAGGTCCATATTTTGATGAAATATTGGAACACTTCATTAGCCACTTATTTTGTACTAAAAATAAAATGTCAACAAAAAAAAATAGAAGCTTCATCAGTAATTATTCATCAAAAAAATGAATGACTTATAAATTGTTAGAAACTACAATTGGAACAATTGTTATGTTGTAATTGATGTTAAACCTTACTAGTGAGGCATTTGCTAATAGTGTAGAGTGTTATATTAGTTGATTGATGAAGAGGATTTTAAAAGAGAGATAACTGTATGAACTAGTAAAGTTGTTGAGTAAAGAGGAGCAAGTATGATTGAATTAAAATGTGCACTTGATCAGATAGTATTTGGCAAGATAATGCGTTGTTTGATGATTACATGAAGTGAAGAAAATAGTTGAGTTGATAAATAGAAGAGAAGACAAGAATTTGAGTAAAATACTAAGCTTGACCAAGTGATAGTTTTACTAGGTCAATGATGCAGAAGATTAAGGAACTTAAGAGATAGCCGAGAAAGTAGTATCAACTGAGTAATAGTTATGGTCGAGCAAGGTGAAAAAAGGAAAACTAAAGAAGTGACCAAGTGTAGTGAAGACTAAGAGATATAGTGTAAGATGAGTGAGATAGATCAGTAGGGACTAAGCTACAAAGGGTTGACCTATTGGAATACTTTAGAATAACTAGGGGGGTGAATCAATTATATATGGTCCAAATGTATAAATAAAACTTTTCACAACTTAGCAAACCCATAAACATTCATATCTATGCATGCATCCATAAGATTGTGCAATCACTAAAACATGTAGGTTATTGTCAAATCAACTTGCATAAATGTAAAGCATGAAACATAATAGATTCATCAACACTTGACACAATGATTTATGTGGAAATACAATTTGAGAAAAACCACTAGTAACATGCTAGTCCTTTTCACTCTTCTAAAGTGATGCCCTATGAAAGGCCAACCCTGTTAAAGGTTACAATACACACTATTAAATGTGACCTGGTTAAGGTATTTCAATCACCCAGTTAAAAGTGAGCCTTATTAAAGGACTTTAGGCCATTCACTTGGAATGCCACTCAGTTAAAGGATTTACAAATGACTATTAGGTCAACCTTACTCCAAAGGATATACCCTAGACTAATACAATTATTAGAGAGTAATAGTAGAACTTTGATCTGATACAACTTATAACTTCTCTTGTAGATTACAGATCTCTATCCAGTCCTCAATTCTACTTGGCCTTCATACTTTGTAGCTCTGATAGCTTTTTCACCCTTCAAGCATTCATCTTCTTAATCCTTCTTGCTTAACATGCTATTGCAGACTCTTCTCTTAGATCACTTGATGAAGAAAAACCCTTAACTCCTTCTCTACCTTAGGTTCTCACACATGACAACTTTTCTTCATGACCAAACATTCCTACAAATAGGAAATTAGGATATTTTATTGCTCATTTTCCATAATCCAAATTAGAGTTTATATGGATTAGGTAGGATACAATGTATCTACCCCATATCTCATATCTCTTCTAGAAATTTCTCCTAGAATCCATTTGAATTTGCCTAAAAGTGGTTTATCTCAAATTCTGTACCACCATCTCATCAACCTTATCTCCCTCCTAGTTCACAAAATTCAAGAAAACAAACTTTTCAACTTAGATTCAACAAACATTTGATCTTTAAAATAATGTAGCAGCTCAGCATTATCAATCTTCTAATGCTCGACACATACTATGTTGCTTGGTATCTATTATGAAATCACTTAGCATCAAATGAAGTTCACTAATTCTCGGCATCAACTAAACTTTACTCAACATCAACTATCTTGCTTGACATCCACTAGAATTTTTATTTTACTCATCTCCAACTAACTTTCTACTTAGCTTGCATTGGCTTTGCTCGGCACCTACTCTCCACTCAGTCAAGCTCGGCAAAATTTTTTACGTAACTTATTCTTCTAAACTTTCTTAGTGTAGCGAAAATTTGTAACCTTAAGTAGATTATCAATACATCATGTCATCACTATCTTAACTGATCCTTGTACCTCATTACATAATCATAACTCAACCTTTCCTCTAGGTGCTTTTGTTACATCTTATTGATCAAATCCTCTTCATCAATCAACTAAGTGATAGTACTTGAATCTTATAAGTAGTTGTCAAAACAACAAATAGTAGGTTTGACATTAGTGAAAAAACAATGATTGAAATACATATTCTTCTTCAACAATCTCTCTCTTTCAATGATCTCTTTCAACAATGATCTTTTCAATTAGATCTCAACATGACTGAGAAGAAAAATATATTGACGACTAAGCGTCAACATTTAAACAATTTATGAAATATTCGAGTTTTAAGGCTAACATAGTTAAATTTTTAGATTGGTCAAAACATGTAAATGATAAGGATTGATGAGTTGGCATATTTAATACACAAATTAAGTTTGTTTAGTGATCAGAGGCAAGGATTTAGAGAGAAGTTACTAGAAGTTTCAAGAAAGGAAAAGAAGGACTAAATGATGGATAGATTCAATGAATTTGATCAAACCTTTGTTGGATACAATTGATTAATTGTGTGTTGTCTTTGATGTTACACAAATGTCATATCATTATCAATCAATATATGTCAAGCTCACTTGCGCAATGAAGATAGTTCTCAGTGTCTACCAAGCATTCCTGTGTTTGCCTAGTTCAGAAGGTAGTATCTACCGAGTTCACTCGGGTGTCAAAAGAAAAGTTGCAGAAAGAGAGTGTTAACCGAGCTCACTTGATTAATGAAGGAAACTTGGATGGTACCAGTGCTAACCAAGCTCACCTAGTTGCCAAAGGATTTTCAAAAGTTTGTAGTATTAACTGAGCATCTATTGGTTAACAAAGGAAATTATTTTTGAGTCATTTTCTACTGAGCTGGATCGACCAATGAATGATTTTCTTATTTTGTTGTATTAAGCTTAATTGTTTTATCTATTGATTCCAACCAACTAAGGTGATGAATATTGATTATTCTAAGTTGTATTTGAGCTGACTTGACAAAGTGGAAGATTTAAGTATAAGGTCAAGTTGTGATTTCAAAATGTGTAATTCATGATGATGTGATTAAAGAGCTAGTGATGAAAAAAGGTAGCGAATTTGACGGATAAGAAGAATATCCTTGTGGAGTAGCAAAGATATATTTGATCAGGAAGGATCAAGTACATGCTAGAATAGAGATCTATAATTAGAAAATCAGTTGGATTCAAATTAGGTCATCTCATTGTTACTCTCTAACCATTGTAGCAGCGATCTAAATCTCTTAATAGAGTTTCCTTAACAATTATTTACAAATCCTCTAACAAGATGGCAGTTCTATTGAATTGTCTCAAGACCTCTAACAAGGCCACTTCTAATAGAGTGATTAAATCCTTTAATAGGGTCACACCTAACAGTGTGTTTTGTAACTTTAACAAGGTTCGCTCCTAATAGGGCTCACTTTAGAAGAGTGAAAACTAGTAACTAGTTGTAATTGGTGGTTTTTCCCAAATCGGGTTCCCACATTAAATCCTGGTGTCATATGTGTTCATGTTATTTTATGTTATGTGTTTGCAACTTAGTTAAAGTAATGTTAATCACAAATAACATCTAAATGTTTATATGTTAAGCATTTACTGAGCCAATTCAATTATTACCGAGTTACAATATTCTATGTATGTTTATCGAGCTTCAACAGTATTCAATTTTCTAGTTTGCATTTTTATATTGACATCTAAGGGATCTGGGATTTATTTTAGTAGTAACTGATTCACCCCTCCTCTTTGAGTTACTCCTCTTACATTTTCAAGTTGAACAGAGATAATTTTGTAGCATGGCAAGGACTTATGAGGTTACATCTGGCTACCATTAGTGATTTAGGCTGCAAGTATCTTGATGCTGAATACACGACTCCCACTAGAACTTTATCAGTTGAAGATATTGCTGAAAAAAAGAATCATAATATCATGATGATAGATATTGCATCTACTCTTAGTTATTCTGAATTTGATGAGGTAAAAGATTGCAAAACTACTTATGAAATGTGGAAAAAACTGAAAGATATCTATGGAGGAGATGATAATATAAGAAGAGCCAAAGTAGAAAGCCTTAGAGGATAATTTGATCAAACAAGAATGAAAGAAGATGAAAACATTGCAAAATATGTGGAAAGGATCAAGGCTAGTGTAAGTGCAATCAAAGCACCCAGAGGAGATACTAAGGAGGAAATTTTTGTACGTAAAGTGCTTAGAACTCTTCTTCCTATTTATGCAATTAGAGTGTCTGCTATTCCAAAAAAGAGATGTGATCCAAATAAAAAATTAGGCTTGGATGCTCTAGTTGGAAGATTGACAGGTTTTGAATTAGATAAATTTAATAACTACATTCCTGCTTCAAAGAGTATTGAATATGCATTTAAAGCTAAAATCTCACTCAAAGAAAAAGATAAAAAGTCAAAATCTAGTCAATCAAGAAGTGAAGAAGATGGAACATTAGAAGAAACCTTAGACAATGATCTTGAAGTTGTTGAAGCCCTACTTGCAAGGAAGTATTCCAAAGGAAGAGGAAAGTACAAAGGTAAAGTTCCTTCGAGATGCTTTTCTTGTGAAGAAGTTGGTCACATTGCTACTAGGTGTCCAAACAAGGAAATCAAGGATGAGAAGAAAATCAACATGCATAAAGGCAAGAAGGACTCCAAAAACTACAATAACTACAAGGACAAAGGTAATGAATTTTGTTTTATAGCTAAATATTCTGATAATAGTGAAGATGAAATGGTATATATTGTTGTGAAAAATGAATCTGATGATGGAGATAAGATGACACTTATCTCTCATGTTGGTAAAAATGATATATGGATTATTGATAGTGGCTGCTCACATCATATGACCAGTGACAAAACAAAATCTGAGCACATGGAATATTATGATGGAGGTAGTGTGAGATTTGGAAACAATGGAACTTGTAACATAAAAGGAAAATGATGTATCTTGTTGAATAAGGAACTTGTATGTGATAATGCTTATTGGGTTGAAGGACTAAAGAATATTCTACTAAGTGTGGCATAGCTAAATAACATTGGATTCAAGGTAGAATTCATGAATGGATAGGCCAAACTGTTGGATGGGAAAGGAAATCTAGTTGGATCTGTCAAGCAAACAAAAGGTAATCTATTTTATCTTGATCTCAATGATTGTTCATATTTTATTGCTCAAGTAGAAGAAATATGGATATGGAACAAAAGACTGTCATGTGAACTTTGATAATCTGGTTAAGATAAGAAAACATTGATGGGGACACAACCCAAGCACAGAATGGACACAACAGGAAAGGGAAAATTTTATTCACTGTGTAAATATGCTAATACATTCAGTACAGAGAAAATAGACTTCAAAACATGCCCTAAAGGCTTACAATAGTATAAATCTGGAGATAATTTCTCCTTTCAGTACCTCCTCTCAAACTCCACTTCGAACTGCCTTTTACAATGCCAGAAATATTCTTAAATAGACCCCGGAGGGTTAAGGATTAGGAATACATTCTAGAAAGTGCTAGTTGGCATCCACCAACCAAATAGAAGGTTCCAAAATTTGCATCAGAAGTTGGTGCAAAACTAGAAGAATCTAGAAACGGTAACCGAGCTTTCGGGAGGCATAACTTTTGAACTGTAGCTCTGATTGACGAACTGTTTACATTTCCAGAAAGCTCTCAAAGTTCTCTATAGCCCTATGGACCAACTGTGCTCGTCCCCCATTTTTTGGCCCTATTCAAGGTCATTTAATGCCCCTAACCTGACTTTAAAGCATTCTTAGGATGTCTCTAGAAACCAAAAAATTGTGATAACTTTAAAAGCGTGGGGCCTTTTGACCTGATTCTTTTTTTGGAATGCTCTAAATTACAATGAAAATCTTCCAACCAATTTAAACCTTCTAGTTCACCAAAATGATGGCTCAATTACATACTCCTATTTTTTTGGTATTTACACATATCCCAAGGTGTTCAAATACTCTATCCTAGAACACTGATAGTGGAACTGTGAGAGTTAGAACCTTTATTTGACCCAAATGGGTATCCAAAAATGAAAACACATGAAATAGAAAGTAAGTCTAAGTACATTTTTTTGGTTGACATAGGATTGCCCTTATACCTCTGGATGCTCCTGCATCAGACACCCAGGGTAGATTGAAAAGTAACCCTGTCACTTTATGAATGGTAGAGGAAATCCCAAATGGGAAACCTCAGCCGCTGAAATCAAAGTTGAGTCCTCTATCAGCTGTCCTTTCCACTTGACCAAATACTCTTCATACTACCTATTTTTGGTACTCCTACCCACACAACTATCCAAAATCTCCTCTATCTCCTCCTTCTTAGAAGTAGGAATTGGACATGGCTCTAACATCAGCTCCTCATCTGCACCATCATCATGATACTCTGTTAAGTCTGCAATGTTGAAGATAGGAGAAATGTGAATTCCATCTAGCAACTCCACCTCATATGCATTTCCTGAGTCATGTTTCTTCAGAATTTTGCAAGGACCAAATTTCTTCATTTTTAGCTTGTTGTAAGTACCGGATGGAAATCTTTCTTTCTATAAGTGTACCATGACTAGATCCCCTACTTAGAATTCCTTATGTCTTCTCCTTTGATCAGCCCTAGCTTTATACTCTTGATTCATCTTGGTAATGTGTACTTGAACCTCCTCATGTAGACGCTTGATATGTTCAGCAAATTCTTTAGCTTCAACACTTGTCCTCTCCCCTTGCTCTATCGTCCTCAATTATAGTGCAGTCCTTGGGCTACTTCCATATACAATTTGGAATGGTGATCTACCAGTACTATTTTTTATAGAATTATTGTAAGAAAACTTTGCTTGTGGTAGAATCAAATCCCACCCCTTGGGTTTATCCCCAATTAAACATCTCAGCAAATTGCCCAAACTTCTGTTTACCACTTCTGTTTGTTTGTCTATCTGTAGGTGATGTGTGGAACTAAATTTCAAGTCTGTTCTCAAATTCTTCCACAATGTTCTCCAGAAATACCCTACAAGTTTAGTATCTCTGTCAGAAACTATACTCCTTGGAAGACCATGTAGTCTTATCATCTCTCTAAAAAATAAGTCTGCAATATGGACAACATCATGAGTTTTGTGGCATGGAATGAAATGTGCCATTTTGGAGAACCTATCAACCACCACAAATACTAAATCATTACCCCTTTGTGTCCTCGGTAATCCAAGAACAAAATCCATACTTATTTCCTCCCATGGCTTTGATGGAACAGGCAATGGTTGATATAGTCCAGTATTGTGACTAAATCCGTTGGCAACTTGACAAATTTAACAACTCTGTATAAACTTCTTCACATCCTATGAAATCTGAGGCCAAAAATAATGTTCTCTAAGAATGGCAATGGTCTTATCTTGACCAAAATGTCCTGCCATCCCTCCACTATGTTTCCCCTTAATCAGATTTTCCCTCATTGAACTCCTTGGAATGCATAATTGACTACCCTTGAATAACATACCATCCTGAATCAGATAGTCTAACCACTTAGTTCTGTCTATAGAAACAGGGTCTTTACAAGCTTTCCATGCTTCAGCAAAATCATGATCCTCAGGGTACAAATTCTTAAGTTCATCAAACCCAGCTACTTCAACCTGCATTACTATAAGCAACATCTGTCTCCTACTTAATACATCTACAACCCTGTTAGATTTTCCACTTCTATGCTTCAACACAAATGTATAGCTCTGCAGAAACTCTACCTACTTCATATGCCTCTAATTCAATTTACCTTGGTTGTTTAGGTACTATAATGCCCGGTGATTAGTATATTAAAAAAATTCCTTTGGCCATAAATAATGACTCCATTTATTTGAGGCTTGAACTATTGCATAGAACTCTTGATCATAAACATAATACTTCTTTTTCGCATCATTCAATTTTTCACTAAAATATGCAATAGGATTACCTTCTTGGCTTAATACAACCCCAATAGCATTGCCACTAGCATCACAATCCACCTGGAACACCTTTTTAAAATTTGGAAGTGCCAACACAGGTTATTCTATCACCTTCTTCTTCAGCACTTCAAAACATCTCGCCGCTGCCACAGTCCATTTGAACTCTTTTGTATCCCCTCTTATTGTATCAGTCAAGGGTGCACATATGCCACTGAAATTCTTAATGAACTTCCTATAAAAACTAACTAGACCATGAAATGATCTTACCTCAGTAGCAGACCTTGGAGTAGGCCATTCCAATATGGCTTTTAGCTTCTTTAGATCCATTTTGAGACCTTCAGGTGATATAACAAACCCCAAGTAGACTAACTCCCTTTTTGCAAAGATACACTTCTTCAGATTAATTAACAGTTTCTCTTCCCTTAACCTTTCAAGGACACTACGAATATGCAATAAATGTTCTTCCAAAGTCTTGCTGAAAATTAAAATATCATGCAAATAGACAATAACAAATTTTCCCAAGAACTTCTTAAGTACCTCATTCATAAGCCGCATGAAGTTGCTTGGGGCGTTCATCAATCCAAAGGGCATGACTAACCACTCATAAAGACCCTCCTTGGTCTTGAAGGCTATTTTACACTCATCTCCTTCTCGTATATGTATCTAATGATAGCCACTCTTGAGATCTATCTTTGTGAAGTACTGAGCTCCACTCAAGCAGTCCATAAGATCATCCGTTCTTGGCAAAAGAAACTGATACTTGATGGTTATCCTATTTATAGCTTGAGAGTCTGTACACATCCTCCACTCTCCATCCTTCTTTGGTGCTATTACTGCAAGTACTACACATGGGCTCAGGCTCTCCTGAATCAAGCCCTTCCTCAATAGCTCCTGAACCTATCTATTTATCTCCTTAGTTTTAGTAGGAGTCATCTTGTGAGCAACCTTGTTAGGAAAACTAGCTCCTGGGATTAAATCTATCTGATGACTGATTTGCCTTACTGGTGGAAATCCTTCTGGAACATTATCAGAGATGATATCTCCAAACTTACCTAGTAAATCTGAAACTTCAAGTGGTATTTCACTACTACCTTCTTTATCTTTCCTAGGAATCAAAGCATAGCACATACACTGATGTTTCATGCCATCTAAAAACTTCCTTCCATCAACAAGACAAATCCTAGCACTGCTACATACCTTTTCACCTTCCTTTTTCATGGGCTTCAGTTTGTGGCAAACTCCATCCTTTGTTAGAGAGTATGTGTTTGCATGACCATCATGTACTGCATGTATATCAAACTACCACGTTCTTCCCAACAATACATGGCAAACATCCATTGGAATAACATCACAAAGAACTTCATCATAGTAACTCCCAATTTTGAATTTCACTAAACATTGTTCACTTACCAAGACCTTATGACCATCTTTCACCCAAGCAATCTGATAGGGCTAGGGGTGTTTCTCCCTCTTGAGCTTCAGCTTAGAGACCATCTCCTCTGATACCAAGTTATCAGTGCTACCACCATCAATGATCACATCACAACATTTATCCTCACACTTGCATCTGGTATAGAACAAACTCCTCCTTTGTCTTAGTTCAATCTCACCACTTAGTAGGACCCTTTCATTTACTAAAGTCTCTCCTCTTTCTGCATCCTCTGAATGTGATGATTTTGCATCCTCATCCACATGAGCAACCCTAGCTTGACCATCAACTCTCCTATTTGTCCTTCCTTGTTGTTGAGGTCATTCAAAGGCACGATGACCTTCTTCATTGCAATGGAAATAGGTACCATGGAAGCCTCCTCTTCCTTGTCCATGTCCTCTACCTCTTCCTCTCCGATTTCCAAAGTCTTGATCACGAGAGCGGTTGAAACCCTCGTTCCTTTGGTTCCTGCTAGTACCCACATCTTCATTTTTTTTTTGGGTTTCATTTCGGCCTCCAAATGACCTACCACTACCCCTTCCTCCTTGACCACACCCTCTTTGTCTCCCTTCAAACCTTTTATTTAGTTTCTCTTCAACTCGCATGGCAAACTGGTATGCCTCTTCAACACTGGTCATTCTTACCAGACTTAACTCCTCCTAGATGCTAGGTCTCAACCCACTGATATAAAGAGAAACCTTCTCCTTATTTTCTTTTGCATGCCCCACTCTAATCAGAAGTCGATAAAACTCCTCTATATATTCTTGGACTGATTTTCCTTCTTGTTTTAACCCATGCATCTTCTTGAACAAATCAAGCTCATAATCAATAGGAATGAATTGCTTCTTCAATTTGTCCACCATACGATCCCACCTTGTGATCTTCTCCTTTCCTCTTATGTTTCTTTCCAATTGAACCTCTTACCACTAGATTTTGGCATGGCTTTTCAGTTTGGCCTTTGCAAACTTAACCCTATTTGGATCCCTCATATCTTCATACTTAAAGTAGTCTTCCAATTCATTGATCCAGTCGATCAACTCATTTGGTTTTAGATTTCCTGAAAATACACCCACATCAATTGTAGGTCTTTTCCCAAACTTAATAATGGCCCTAAAAAGCCTTTCCTCTGCCTGATTTAGAACTTCTTTGTCAAATTCCCCTTCTAGTCCAATTTCTTCTTCTTCATTATCATCCTCTCTTTCATCGCTTGCAGCAACATTTGTTCCTCTACGGAGCTCCTCCTGCAATGCTTGTACCTGCCTTTGGAAGGCTCTAACCTCCTTAGGATTAATAGCTCAAGCCCTTCCACCACACTCTCTTCATGGAGGCATCTTCTAAACTCAAACCCACAACTACATAGTCCTAGTGCAAACTACCTCACAGTCAGTGCTCTGTCTACACACTCAGGAAAACCAGCTCTGATACCACTTGATGGGGACACAACCCAAGCACAGAATGGACACAACAAGAAAGGGAAAATTTTATTCACTGTATAAATATGCTAATACATTAAGTATAGAGAAAATAGACTTCAAAACATGCCCTAGTGGCTTACAATAGTATAAATCTGGAGATAATTTCTCCTTTCAATACCTCCTCTCAAACTCCACTTCGAACTACCTTTTACAATGCCAGAAATGTTCTTAAATAGACCCTGGAGGGTTAAGGATTAGGAATAAATTCTAGAAAGTGCTAGTTTTCATCCACCAACCAAATAGAAGGTTCCAGAAGCCGTGTCAGAAGTCAACACAAAACTAGAAGAATCTAGAAATGGTAACTGAGCTTCTGAGAGGCATAACTTTCGAACCGTAGCTCCGATTGACAAACCGTTTACATTTCCAGAAAGCTCTCAAAGTGCTCTATAGTCCTATGGACCAATTACACTCTTCTCCCATTTTTTTGACCCAGTTCAAGGTCATTTAATGCCCCTAACTTGACTTTGAAGCATTCTTAGGATGTCTCCAAAAATTGAAAAACTGTGATAATTTTCAAACCGTGGGGCCTTTTGACCTAATTCTTTTTTTGGAATGCTCTAAATTACAATGAAAATCTTTCGACCAATTTACACTTTCTAGTTCACCAATATGATGGCTCAATTACATACTCCTTTTTTTTGGCATTTACACGTATCCCAAGGTGTTCAAATACTCTTTCCTAGAACATTGATAGTGGAACTGTGAGAATTGGAACCTTTATTTGACCCAAATGGGTATCCAAAAATGAAAACAAATGAAACAGAAACTAAGTCTAAGTACATTTTTTTGGTTGACACGGGATTGCCCTTATACCTCTGGATGCTCCTGCATCAAACATAGAAGAGTAAGAGGTATTCCTAGTTTGAAAAAGCATGACATGGGTTTATGTAAAAATTTCCAAATTGGTAAGATGGGAAAGACTAGCTTCAAAAGAAAAGACTATTAGTTAGAAGAAGTCTTGGAAATTGTTCATATAGACTTATTGGACTTATTGGAATAGAAAGCTATAGTGGAGAAAAGTTTTTCATTCTTTTTGTTGATGACTATTCTAGAATGTTGACAGTAATGTATATAAAGAAAAATTAGAAGCCTTCCAAAAATTCAAGTGGTATTTGGCAAGAGTGGAAAAGGAAACTAGAAAGAGTTTGAAATGCCTAAAGATTAGACAAAGGTGGTGAATTCATCTCCCATGAATTCAATAATTTCTACATTGAGAGAGGAATCAAAAGATAGGTATCAGCCCTTGGTATACCATAGCAGAATGAGATAGTTGAAAGAAGAAATAGATCTATCATGGATTGTGTGAGAACCTTGATGATTAAAAAGAATGTTGCTCTCAAATACTGGAAGGAAACTATCAACACTACAGTTCATACCTTGAATAGAGTTCAGTTGAAGAAAGATTCAAACAAAACACCTAATCAGCTATGGTATGGCTATAAACCTAATGTAAGTTACTTGAAAGTATTTGGCAACAAATGTTATATATTCAAAGAATCTAAAAAAGGAAAATTTGATGTAAAAGGTGATGAAAGCATATTTCTAAGATACTCTTGCAAAAATAAAGCATACAAATGTTTGAATTTGTCTACTCACAAAATCATAGAAAGTGCACATATCAGAATTGATGAGCTTGTAGAAAAGAGTGAAGAAGAAAGTAACAAGGAGCCTAAAGATTACAAAAGATATGTTTACTATGAACCTAATACCCTACCAAATGTATCTGAGAGAAAAGAAACTTCATCTCTTGAGTCCCCAGAAACATCACTAGTTGTTGAGTTGTAGACAGTGCAACCCGAGCTACAAGGACTTGAGTCACAATTAGAGGCTACCAAGCTAGTTCAAACCAAGCCTGATGGACCCGAGTTACAGACAAAAGGACTCAAGTTTGAAACTTAAATTGAAAAAGAAGATGGTGGAACTCATTCAAAGAACAAAGAACCTGTATTGGTGAGATATGTTAGAAGACATCATACACCTAAGCATACCATTGGGGACAAATTAGATGGAACAATGACAAGAGGAAAATTAAAAGGTACATGTTTACTTGCTGAATTTGAACCTAGAAGTGTTAAGGATGCTCTGGAGAATGAAAGTTGGATTAAAGAAATAAATGAAAAGATAGAATAGATATAATAGAACAAAGCTCAAACTCTTGTTCCTAGACCCAAGGATAAAAATGTAATTGGTACAAAGTGGGTATTTAGAAATAAGCTAAATGAAGATGGAAAAGTTTCAAGAAACAAAGCAAGATTAGTGTGCAAAGGTTATTCTCAAGAAGAAGTTATTGACTATGGTGAGACTTTTGCTCTTGTGGAAAGACTAGAAGGTGTTAGAACCTTACTGGAATATGTAGCACATAGAGGATTTAAAGTATATCAAATGGATGTCAAATCTGCATTCTTGAATGAAATTCTTGATGAAGAAGTCTACATTGAACAACCAGAAGGTTTTGGAGATCCTAGCAAAAGAGACATGGTTTGCAAATTACACAAAATGTTATATGTTCTCAAGAAAGCTCCCAGAGCTTGGTATGAAAAACTTCATAACTACTTGGTATAGATTGGTTTTCAAAGGACTAATGATAATAGTATTCTGTATATCAAGGAGGGACCAAACAAGAAGATTGTATTGGCATAAATATTTTTTGATGATACTCTATTCATAGGGAATGATGACTTATGCAAAGCATTTTTAGAAGAAATGAGTAAAGAATTTGAGATGTCTATGTTTGGTGAGAAATTTTTTTGTTGGATTGCATATACAGTAGAACAAAAATGGTATCTACATCACTCAATCTAAGTACATCAAGGAGATACTAAAAAAATTTGGAATGGAAGATTCAAGACAAGTTGGAACCCCTATGTCTACTAGATATAATATTTCCAAAAATGATGATTCCAAAGAAGTAGATAATACCACTTACAGATCAATGATTGAAAAATTGCAGTATGTAGTACACACAAGGCCTGATATTGCTCTAGTAGTTGGAATAGTGGCAAGATTCTTAGCAAATTCCAAGGTAAATCACATGATGGAAATCAAGAGAATCATGAGATATCTAAAAGGTACTAAAGACTATGGTTTATGGTATAAACTTGGAAGCAATTTGGACTTAAAAGTGTTTATTGATGCTGATTGGGCAGGAAGTCTTGATGACAGAAAAAGCACTAGTGGTGGAGCCTTCTTTCTTGGTAAAAGACTAGTATCTTGGAAAAGAAAGAAGAAAAATTATACATCTCAATCCATAACAAAGGTAGAATATGTAGCAATAGTATTCAATTTTCTAACATTATTTGGTTCAAACAACTGTTGGAAGGAATGAAGGTAGAGATCAAAGATCTAGTTGTCATATATTGTGATAACACTAGTGCAATCAATATATCAAAGAATCCAGTAATGCATTCCAAAACAAAGCATATTGTTATAAAATATCACTTCTTAAGAGATTTAGTGCAAGATAAAGATGTTAGATTTGAATATGTGAATACAAAGGAACAAATTGTAGACATATTCACCAAGCCATTACCTAAAGATGCATTTCTATATCTAAGAGGTAAGCTGGGGGTCATTCCCTTATTTGAAATTCATTAAATGAAGTTTAGTGAATGCATCAACTAGAACCTATTGAAGATCAATTAGTTGGTGCAAAATTAGCACGACCATATTGAAGATGAATCAGTACTTAAGGTACATTGGTATTTACAGAATTATTGTCTTTGGCATGTGTTGTCAAAGAGGGAGAAGTTTATTTTCATATCTTTGAGAAATTTTTGGAACCAAAATAAAGTAAGGAACCAGAGAGGGAGAAGTCTTCCAAAAAAAGAAGTTTTCTAAAAGAATGAGAATGTTCTAAATGAACTTGGTAGTAGCTGTTGCAGACAAAATCTAGTGAAAGGATGAGCTCATACTAAAAAAAGGAATTCTCAAGTTTAAATTCAAAATTTTATTGTGTTATGACATGTTGTGTTGCCATCAATGCCAAAGAGGGAGATTGTTGGATACAATTGATTAATTGTGTACTGTCGTTGATGTTAGACAAATGTCATATCATTATCAGTCAATATATGCCAAGCGCAATTGGGTAGTGAAAATAGTTCTTAGTGTCTATCGAGTGTTCTTGTGTTTACCTAGTTTAGAAGGCAATATCTACTAAGTTCACTCAAGTGTCAAAAGAAAAGTTGTAGAAAGTGAGTGTTAATCGAGCTCACTTGGTTAATAAAGGAAAATTAGATGGAACCAGTGTTAACTGAGCTCACTCAGTTGCTAAAAGATTTTTGCAAGTTTGCAGTGTGAATCAAGCATCTGTTGGTTAACAAAGGAAATTATTTCTGAGTCAATTTTTACCAAGGTGGGCTGGCCAATGAACGATTTCTTATTTTTTTGTATTAAGCTTAATTGTTTTATCTATTGATTCCAATTGACTAAGTGATGAATATTGATTATTCTAAGTTGTATTTGATTTGACTTGAAAAAGTGGAAGATATAAGTATAAGGTCAATTTGTAATTTCAAAATGCATAGTTCATGATGATGTGATTGAAGAGCTAGTGATGAGAAGAGGTAGAAAATTTGAAGGATAAGCAGAATATCCTTGTGGAGCAACAAAGATATATTTGATCAGGAAGGATCAAGTACAAGTTAGAACAAAGATCTATAATCAAAAAATTAGTTGCATTCAAATTAGGCCATGTCATTGTTACTCTCTAACCATTGTAGCAGTGATCTAAATCTCTTAACAGGGTTGGCTTAACATCTATTTGCAAATCCTCTAACAAGGTAGTAGTTCTATTGAATTGTCTCAAGACCTCTAACAAGGCCACTTCTAATACGGCGATTAAATTATTTAATAGGGTCACACCTAGCAGTGTGTTTTGTAACCTTTAACAGGGTTGGATCCTAACAGGGCTCACTTCAAAAGAGTGAAAAATGGTAACTAGTTGCAATTGGTGGTTTTTTCCAAATTGGGTTTCCACGTTAAATCCTGGTGCCATATGTGTTCATGTTATTTTCTATTATGTGTTTGCAACTTAGTTAAAGTAATATTAATCATATACAACATCTAAAGGTTTATATGTTTAGCATTTATCGAGCCAATTCAGTTATTACCGAGTTACAATATTCTGTATATGTTTATCGAGCTTTATCAATATTTAGTTTTCTAGTTTACATTTTTGTATTGACACCTAAGGGATCTAAGATTTATTTTAGTAGTAACTGATTCACCCCTCCCCTCTTAGTTAATCCTCTAATATTTCCAACAACCCTAATATCTATTGTGATGTTTAAGTGGAAAAAGATCAAATCTACCCATTTATGGATGCACAAGAGATGTTTATGTTGGTTGGTTCATTCTTGATTGAAAAATTTATGGAGAACCTATAAGGAATAGAGTAGCAGAGGAAAAGTAAGAAGCCTGGTGAAGTTTTATTGCTTGAAGGGTTTCCAAGTAGATCAGAAATGGAGAGTATAATGAAGTCTAGTAAATGAACCAACAATTGAGCTTAATGGAGATCTAAATTTTCAAAGTGAGTTTTATCTTGATAGATCAAACCTAGTTATTACTTTCTAACCATTATTGCAGCAAAATCTTTTAATCAAGGTTGACCTAACATTCATTTTTAAATCCTTTAATCAAGGTAGAATTCTAATGAAATGATCCAAAGCCCTCTAACTAAGCCACTCCTAATAGGTTGATTAAATCATTTAATAGGGCCACATCTAAAAATGTGTTTTGTAACCTTTAACAGGGTTGACTCTTAACCAAACTCACTTAAGAAGAGTAAAAAGGTGTAGCATGTTACTTGGTGGTTTTTCCCAATTTGGGTTTCCAAGTTAAATCCTGGTATCATATATGTGTGAATGTATTTTTTCATGTATGTTATTTACTATTATTTATTTTTCTTAGTCTACATATATTGAACAAAGAGCTAGTGATGAATGAATAAGTTAAGTTGTTGATGAATTACTATATTGGCCAAGTGATTATATGAGTTTGAATAAGTTGTTTAAGTTTTCAAAAGTTGAATCTATACATCTGGACTTAAGGATAATTGATTCAACCCCACCCCACTCCCCTGCTCCCCCCTCTTGATTATTCTAAATATTCTAATACAAACTCCATTGTTTCCTTTTTTAGATTTCATCAATTTTTTGAAGTTCCATTTTCCCCCTTAGACTCCAATAAGATTTCCCAATTATCCATTGGATCACACTAAGAGTCCCAAAACCATAGATAATTTATGATGGTTCTTGAACTTAAATGACTTTCCATTCAAATCCCTTGAGATGTCGATGCCTCTAGTTTAAATTAGGCTCTTGGGCTTTGATTCCTATTTTTGAAGTTAGAAAATTATGTTGTGTTTATTCCTTTTTTAACTTACACTTTTCTTTTATTCCTTTGGCATCATTCAAAGTGGTAACTTAGGAGTATAGTAGGCTCATAGAACACATGTCAAAATTTGATACTTGTTCTATAACTACTATTAATTATCAATAAAATATGATCTCTAAAGATGCTAAGTGGTGTGATTGGTCCAAGGGGTCAATCTTGAAAATATAAAAAGAGGGTGAACTAAGTAGAGAAGATCGTATTTCTTTCAGCCCATGAAAGGCCTCTTGGATTGGATATCTATGATGAGCTTACGGTTTCAAAAATAGCTACCATTTCAAGTAACTCAAAGGGTTTTCTTGTCTACTAAGCATATGATCAGTGGCCTAAAGAAATTAATTAAACATGGAGTTATGAATGTTAAAATATGTGGATTTGGTCACTTTTTGATGAAGGGTGCTCCCCTTAATACCATAAACCATAACAGAAACAAAGAAACAAAAAAAAATGCAAAAACAAAATATCGACTTCTTATTTGTGCTACAAATGTGGAATTAAAAAATTCACAAGTACAATATGCTAACCCAAATGGGCATCTTCATTACAGTAATCTGCAAGACAAGTTTTGAACTATAATCCAAAGCTATCCTAGACAATGTTCGGACTTTTCCTAAATAGGTAATTTTATACTACCCGAGAAGGTTCTAGATGCTCAAACTTAATACCTAGGACTAACTGACCTTGACAATACATATAGAGTCAGCTAAATACATTTTTGAAAAATTATTTTATAAATTTTGGTAGCCCAACTTTTGAAGGCCATAACTCTCCAACTGTGCTCTAATTGACTATTATAACCACTTTTCAGAAATGCCAGCTCCTGATCTACAGACTCGAAACTGTGCAAGCACCCTTCCATCAATTTTTTAAGCCTCATCCAAGCACTCTAAGGCTTCCAAAGATGAGCTTGAAGATTTTCATGCAAATTTTTCCAGCAAAAATCCACAATAACTTATCTAATACTTAAGTTGGAACAATGAGATTTTTATGGTAAGCTTATAATTCCAAAATGAACCTTCATGTAGAAAATGATAACATTTCAAGCTTGTATGATAAAATTACTAAAAATAGAAAGTTCCCATGAATAGTAACCACCATGTCTGCTAGTCCCTATTAAAATAGAAAAGATTGAAATAAAATATTTTTGGGTGATGCAATATTGCGCTTTCAACTAGGATGCTCCTACATCGGACACACGAGGTAATTTGAGAATTGACTCTGTCATGTCTCAGGTGTTCAGAGGAAAACCAATACAGTTAACCTCCTCCCTTTCTAGCCATGATGAACCCTCTATTGGCCTCCCTTTCCATTTGACTAAGTATTCCTCATTAGTTCTATTCCTTGTGCTTTTGCCAACATGACTATCCAATATCTCCTCAAACTCATTTGTAGTCAAACTAGTTGCTGGAATACTCCATTGCACTTCTGTAACTTCATCTCCATCACCTCCTTCATACTACTCTATCAAATTTGAAATGTTAAATACTAGTGAAATACTCAATTCAATAGGAAACTTCACTTCATACGCATTTCTAGAATCATGCCTTTTCACTATCTTGCATGGTCCCAACTTCTTCATCTTCAGCTTATTATATGTACCCACTAGAAAATTCTCCTTTCTCAAATGAACCATGACTTCATCTCCAATCTAAAATTCCTTATACCTCCTTTTCACATCTATCTTATCTTTATACTATGTATTCATCTTTATGATATGCTTTCTCACCTCCTCATGGATGTTCTTCAAATGTTCAACAAACTCTTCTGCTTTAGCATGACTTATCTCTCCTTTATCCACCTGCCTCAATTTAGAAGCATTTATGGGACTACTTCTATATACAATCTGGAATGGTGATTTATCAGTACTCCTATTGATATAATTATTATATTCAAATTTTTCCTATGATAAAATTATATCCTATCCTTTTGGATTATCTCCAACCAATCATCTCTGCAAGTTTCCTAAACTGCAATTCACAAGTTTTTGTCTGTTCATCAGTCTGTGGATGATGTGATGAACTAAATTTCAAATCTATCTTCAAATTCTTCCATAATGTATGCAAAAAAATCCAATAAATTTTGTATCTTGATCTAAAACTATACTCTTTGGTAGACCATGTAGTCTCACTACTTCTCTAGAAAACAACTCTACCACATGAACAACATCACTAGTCTTCTTGCAATGAATTTAAAATTTGCCATCTTTGAAACCCTATCAACCACCACAAAAATAGAATCATGTCCATGCTGAGTCCTAGATAATCCAGGAACAAAATCCATGCTAACATCCTCCTATGACTTATGTGGTACAAGTAATGACTGATACAACCCTGTATTCTACTTTACTCCTTTTTCTATCTAAAATATTTTGCAACTCTATACAAACTTCTTCACATCTTGTTGCAACTGTGGCTAGTAATACTTCTTAGCAACCAAAGTAATGGTTTTTGTATCTACCAAAATGTCTAGCCAATCCTCCATTATGCTTCTCCTTGATGAGATTCTCTCTCATTGAACTTTTGAGAATGCACAACTGACTTCCTTTAAACAACACATTATCCTAGATCATGAAATCCAACCACTTTGTCCTATCAAGTGTAATAGGTTCTATACAAGCCTTCCATGCTTCACCATAATTAGGATCATCTAGATACAAAGTACTAAGTTCCTTGAACCCAACCACCTCTATCTGCATTTCTATTAGAAAAAGTTGTCTTCTACTAAGAGCATATGTAACTCTATTAGACTTCCTACTCCTATGTTTCAAAATAAATGTATAACTCTACAAAAACTCAACCCACTTCAAATGCCTTTGGTTCAATTTTCTTTGACTATTCAAATATTGAAAAGCTTGATGATTAGTATACAAAACAAACTCCTTAGGAAGAAGATAGTGTCTCCACTTCTTCAATGCTTGAACTATAGCATAAAATTCCTAATCATAAACAAAATATTTTCATTTTGCATCATTCAACTTCTCACTAAAATAAGCAACAGGTCTACCTTCTTGGCTCATAAAAACTCCTATTGTAGTCCACTAGCATCATAGTCTAATTGAAACACCTTATTAAAATTAGGAAATCCTAAAACAAGTTGCTCAGTAACTTTTTGTTTCAATAGATTAAAAATCTTATCTGCTCTTATAGTCCACTTAAATTATTTCCTATCCCCTCTCATTGTTTCAGTTAGGGGTCCACAAATACTGCTAAAACCTCTTATGAAATTTCTATAAAAACTAGCCAGTCCATGAAAAGATCTTACCTTTGTCACACTCCTTGGAGTAGGCCATTCAAGGATAGACTTCACTTTATCTGGGCCCATTTTCAAACCTTCTACTAAGACTACAAATCCCAGGTATACTAGCTCCTTCTTTACAAAACTACACTTCTTCAAGTTTACAAACAAATTTTCTTCCCTCAACGTATCAAACACCTTGTGAACAAGGATCAAGTGCTCCTCGAATGTATTACTAAAGATCAAAATATCATCTAGGTAAACAATGACAAACTTACCTAGAAACTCCTTCAGTACCTCATTCACAAGCCTCATGAAAGTGCTCGGTGCATTGGTTAGCCCAAAAGGCATGACTAACCACTCATACAATCCTTCTTTGGTCTTGAAAGCAATCTTCCATTCATCACCTTCTCTAATAAAAATCTAATGGTACCCACTCTTCAAATCTATCTTTGTGAAATACTCAGCTCCACTCAAAAAGTCCATAATATCATCCATTCTTGGAAATGCAAATCTATACTTGATCGTGATCTTTTTGATAGTGCAAGAATTTGTGTACATCCTCCATCCTCCATTCTTCTTCAATGCTAATAAGGCTGGTACAACACATGGACTTAGACTCTCTTGAATCAACCCTTTCTACAACAACTCATGAACTTGTATGTTCAACTCTTCACTTTCTGCTAGTATCATTCTATGCACTGCCTTGTTTGGAAAACTAGCTCCTGGAACCAAATCCATTTGGTGACTAATCTTCCTTATTGGGGGCAATCCATCTAGTACATTATCTAATATAATATCAAAAAACTCTCCAAAAATATTTGCAACTTCTGCAAGTACCTCCTCTACTTCTTCTTTACTATCTTTTGGAATGATAGAAAAACACATATGCTCATGCTTCATAACTTTAAGAAACTCTTTTCCATCAATAAAACATATTATGCAAGCACTACATACCTTTCCTTCTTTCTCCTTCAATGGCATCAACCTATGTTTCACTCCATCCTTGGTTAGAGTGTAGGTATTTGCTCGTCCATCATGCACAACATATAACATACGTCCATAGGTATGATATCACATGATACCTCATCCTGGTAGCTTCCAATCTTGAACTTCATTAAGAGCTGCTCATTGGCCATGACCTTGTGGTTGCCTTGCACCCAAGCAATATGGTATGGATGCAGGTGATTCTATCTCTTTAGCTTCAACATAGAGACCATCATTTCTGATACTAGATTGGCAATATTTCCACCATCAATGATCACATCACAACACTTATCTTCACATTTGCACCTTGTGTGAAACAAGCTCCTTCTTTGATCAGGTTCATTCTCACCACTTAGCAGGACTCTTCTCTTAACTAGGATTTCTCCTCTTTTAGCATCTTCAGAATGTGATGATCTGACATCTTTGTCAAAATGTGCAACTTCGGCCTGGCCTTCTATTATTCAATTTGTCCTTCCTTGGGACTAGGTACATTCAAATGCTCTATGCCCTTCTTCTCCATAGTGAAAACATTTCCCACAGAAGCCTCCTCTTCTAGATCCTTGTCCTCTGCCTCTTCCTCTTTGATCTCTATTCTTCTAATCATGGAAAAAATTAGAATTATTTCCCCTTTGGCTTTGATTGCTACTTCAAGCCTCATCCTTATTCTTTTAATCATTAGTATGACCAGCATATGATTTTCTACTAGATCTTCCACAATGACCTCTTCCACTATTCTTGTTCTCAAACTTCTTGCTCAATTTTTCCTCAACTCTTAGGAAAAACTGGTATGCCTCCTCAATACTATTCATTTGAACCAAACTCAACTTGTCCTGAATACTTGGCCTTAACCCATTAAGATAATGGGCCACTTTCTCCTTATCAACTTTTACATGGCCAGTTATAATGAGAACTCAGTAGAATTCTTTGGTATACTCTTGAATAGATTTTCCCGCTTGCTTCATCCCTTGCATTTTCTTCAAAAAATCAAGCTCATAATCTATGAGAATGAATTATCACTTTAGTTTAGCTATCATCCAATCCAATCTGGTGATTTTGTCCTTTCCCTTTCTATTTTATTCTAACTGAACCTCCTACCACCAGATCTTTGCATTTCCCTTCAATTTCATCTTCACAAACTTGACCTTATCAGGATCATTAGTATCTTCATACTCAAAGTACTCCTCTAATTCATTGATTTAATCAATCAAATTCTCTAGGTTAAGATTTCCCAAAAATGTGGGAACCTCAAACTTAGGTCTTTTTCCAATCTTGGAGATGGCCCTAAAAAGTCTCTCTTCCTTTGGGTTTAGAATAGCCTCTATTTTGGCATTTTCTTCTACTTCGTCCTCATCCTCACTTTCATCTCTTACAAGAAGATTTATTCCTCTGTGCATTTGTTCTTCCAATTCTTGCATTTGTCTTTAGAGGGCTCAGAAACCCTTGGGTTTAACACCTACAACTCTTCTGCCACACTCTCTTCATGGAGGCATTTTTCGTGCTTTTGTTGAAACCCTAGTGCAAACTGCCTCATAATCGACAATCTATCTACACACTCAGCACAAACCATGGTCTTCATGTGAACTGCCTCATAGTCAATGATCTATCTACACACTCAAAAACTCTAGCTCTGATACCATTTGATGAAGGGTGCTCCCCTTAATACAATAAACCATAACAAAAACAAAGAAATAACAAGAAATGCAAGAAAAAATTTGACTTCTTATTTGCACCACAAATGTAGAATTATAAGATTCACAAGTACAAAATGCTAACCCACATGGGTACCTTCATTACAATAATTTGCAAGAGAAGTTGTGAACTATCACCCAAGGTTGTCCTAGACAATGTTCAGGCTTTTCTTAAATAAGCAATTTTATACCACCTGTGAAGGTTCTAGATGTTCAAACTTAATACCTAGGTCCAAAAAACCCTGACAATACATATAGAGTTGGCTAATATATTTTTGACAAATTATTTTAGAAATTTTGGTAGTCCAACTTTTGAAGGTAGTCCAATTAGGTATTATAACCACTTTTCAGAAACCCTAGCTCATGATCTACAGGCTCAAAACCATGTCAACGCCCTTCCATTGAGTTTTCAGACCTCATCTAGGCACTCTAAGGCCTCCAATAGTGAGCTTGAATATTTTTTTGCAAATTTTTCCACCAAAAATCCGCATTAACTTCTCTGATACTTAAGTTGGAGCAATGCAATTTTTATGGTAGGCTTATAATTTGAAAATGAACCTTCATGTAGAAAATAAGAAAATTATGAGCTCATATGACAAAATTACTAAAAATAGCAAGTTCCCATAAATAGTAACCACGTTATCTACTAGTCCTTATTAAAATAGAAAATATTGAAAATAAAATATTTTTTGGTGATCCAAGATTGCTATTACACCCAAGATGCTCCTGCATCACTTTTAACCTCATAAAATATGAAACCTAAATAAAATGTCAAAAAAAATCCATCTCTAGGAGGACATAGTTGTGCTCATACATTTCATGGAAAACATAAAAGTCTACTACACTATGTAGAAATGTTTACAACAAAGAAAATTAATCAAGGCCATTAACTGGCTTCTTAAATTATTTGTCTTTACTAACTATTTTCTTCCTCCTTTCATGCACATTGGTAACCAATTAGGCTAACATACATGCTAAGCATATAAACTATTATTAGATTTTCTTCAATACTAAGAATAAAGAAGATCTCTAACATTGGAAAAATATCACTTTGAGCAAGATGAACTTGCCCCTTTTGATAATCTCCCTAATAGTTTGAAATAAGTACAACCAAGGGAAACTTTTAGATATCTTATAGAGATAACAACTTATGGGGAATCCTCTTGATGGAATTGGGTATAAGATATAATCCTTCAACTTGTTATTATGATTTACAACTTTTTCATCTTGAAGGGAAACAAGGGCTAGCCTTGATAGTGTATCTAGTGGTATATATATATTGGTTACTATTTTAACTCATTCTGTTAAGGTAAGATGATATATTTTTGGATAAAAATGAGGCTTCAAGCTCATGCAAATAAATTTCCCACATCTTGTGTGATATCCCCATGTCACAATAATCTTTATGATATCTTAAAGAAGCAACCAATTCTTTTTCCTAGATTATTTTTCTATTGAGATATTAGACATAGGTAGGTAAGAAACTCCATGCATACTAGTGTATTTATCCTCAAATAAATGGGTTTACTTATGATGTTCTTCCTCCTCCACCTCTTTCTACAACATAGACCCCTCCTCTAACCCAGAGAAATTCTCACAAATAAAAAATTGGACATCTTATACTTGGGCAGGATAGGAATCTTTGTATCCTAAGATGGAAATCTTGGGAGGCTAACTCCTTCTAAATATAGAAAAAATTCCTTTCAGTTGATCCTTTTTAGATGGTGCATTTAGCAATATGGTGGATGAGTGGATGCACTAACTCTTAAAAACCTAAAAAGGAAGAGGATTTTCCTATCTTAAGTTGAAATTTTTGTATCTAGGAGTTTCATATGCTTTAGATGCATGAGCTTGAGAAATATTAATCATCATCTCTTTATTTTCTATAGTAATATTTCTTAAAATATCCTCCTAAACTTCCTTTGTCATGTTCCCCCCTTATACTCTTGGAGATAGGTCTAGTAAGCCTCCTCTCATTGTTGTCCTTTAGGGGCCTCCATACCTAGGAGATACATCTTTCATATAAGCTACAAATTCATTGGAAAAACTCAAAAATAACATAAATTATAAAATGATCTAATACATACCAACACTTGGACTTGAAACCAATAGATTTTGCACTCATAGTCACCATGGTGTTTTATTTAACCCCCTCCAAAGGTTGATGCCACTAAGAATAACACCCAAATTATTAATGGAAATAATTTTGAATAGTCCACCAATAGATTTTTTTGAAACTAACATGATCTTTGTCCCACCAAGTGTGCCAAATTAATTGGTTTAATTGGTGGAGGTTATAAAAATTGATTTGAATCTTTGAATATTTTTCCCACTCGATGTGCCAAAAATTATTTTCACAACAGTTTTCACCCTTTTCTATTGTGTTATCTTAAGGAAATGTTGTGAAACATGGATAAAGCCTCCAATTATGGGGCTTTTTCATTGAAGGTTTAATCTCTAGAGAAGACCAACTTCCTTACAATTAGGATGCACCTAAACTACTAGTTCTTAAGGGAAAACGGATAAGGAATGAAAAAAAGATAAATAGGGCGATGCACTAGATTGAATCATGGATCTCCCTACCTACAAATGCATATAACATAATAAAACATCTAACTTACATAGTCCTCAGTCATATATATCCTCTTAGGACTCATATGCAGATTACAACTTAGGTCCTACTAAGAAGATACATTCACAAGAAAACAACTATGAAGAATATTTAACACAAAAGATAAACTAGATGGATACAAAAGAGCCATTCAACATAAGTGCAGAAATATGAAAATATTATTAAATGGGATAAAAGGTAAAAACTTGAAATTTTTATTATGCAAGAAAAAGGAAATTATAGTTGTAAGGCATAGCCACTGCAAAGAATCAAAGAAGAAACCAAGAAATATGTACAAGAATTCATTTCAAAGAGTTCATGCATAGATATGATAATGCCATATTGGTTATTAAGTCAAGACCCTAACTAGGATAATGTTGCAAAAGAAAGAAATTAGACCAGAAAAATTTAAATATTCATGCAAGAATAATCTAGAAGTGACATAAAGGAGCGATTGCATGCTCTACAATAAGAATTACTCATATGTGTTAGCTCCAACTGATAATGTTGTTAATGTATATGAATGTGTCATATCAGTTGTTATGTTGTCATTGATATCAAGCCTTAATTGGTGAGACATTATGCTAATTCAATAGAGTGCCATATCATTTGACTAATGAAGAGGATTTGAAGAAAGTATAATGATGATGTAAGAGTTGATAGGTGTATAGTAATCAATGGGCACTTGAATGAGTTTGACTCTAGTAGTATAATGTTGGTTTGATATGATTTGATTAAGTGTTGAGATCATTTATAAACAAGATAGTTTGGTTAGTGAATGAAGGAGTCCAATATTAATTGAGATCATTTATAAACAAGATAGTTTGGTTGGTGAATGAAGGAGTCCAATATTAATTGAGCTACTATAGTTGTCACCAAGAACCTAATAAAGAAGTGAATATTGAACACTATTATCAAGAAATATAAAATTGGTTAATTGGACCTGTTATTGATTGAGCATATATGTAGTGCCAACTAAGAAATGAAAAGGAAGAATAGTTTGAAAATATTTGATTTGAGTCTGATATTTGGTGAAAATAAAGATTGTTTGAGAAGTTGAGAAGATAAGAATGAAGTTAGTTATAAGATCTATGGTAGGGGAAAAAAAAAGAAGATCTGATGAAGGAGATTTGATGATTTGAATTGAAGCAAAACATTCAAGGTGAAGGTGTGATACCCAAGTGTCTAGATTCAATAAATCTTAGTTGGATGAAGATATGAAAAATGTGATTAAACAATGAAACCTAGAAGATTCTAGAGGAGTGGAAAAAGGAGTGGAAAAAGTTTTATATTTAAGGGATGAAAACATTATTCATTGTCACTAATTAAGTAAAAGAAGGAAGTTGATAGTCAAAGGATAATCAATCAAAATTGCATTATGAAGATCAAGCAAGAGAAGTGTTAAGTTTATGTGATAGTTTAATCTTCCCAAGTTTGAAGACTTCCTTATTTAGATCTTTTTCTTCAAGTTGTTAGACTTCTTCTTGTGAGAACCTTGACGCTCTGATACCAATTCTTGGAATATTCAAATATGGAAAGAATACTTATGAGAGGCGGGGGGGGGGAGGTGAATAAGAAGTATCACACTTTAACCAATAAAACTTTTAACTAAAAGTAAATTGCATGCATGTAAACACATCAAATAAACATGAAACTAATACATGCATCAACAACACATAACACTGAAATTTGATAACCCAAAAACCCTCTAGAAATAAGAAGGTAAAACTAAGGTGGGGATGATACCCACAAAATTACTGCAGCAATATTGTTCAACCACTTCTGATGGTCTGCCCTGTTAAAGGCCTGCACTGTTAGAGGCTTTACACTGTGTCAATAGTAACTTGGTTAAAGGATTTATAAACACTTTACATGAAGTGTCACCCTATTAAAGGATTTAATCACCTTTTGATAAGGATCTATAGATAGTTGTTAAGCCAACCTATTTACATAGGGTTTCCTTTCTAATACAATGGTAAGAAAGTATTAGGTTTTATAAACCTGATAGTTTGCAATCCTTGATTGCTGAATGCAGGCACTTGTTGGGGCTCTCACTCTAATTTCAATCCTTTGAGATCTGATTTTTGTTCGTCTCCTTTGCTTTTTTCTGATCAACTGAATATCGAATTCCTGCTCTTACCCTCTATGTCTCCTTTCACTAATTTCACTATTTTTTCCTTTTTAACATGGTTCTCCTTCTCTCATCCTTGTTACAGTGAGACTTTTGTCTTCCTTAAAAAGACTTCAAAGACTTAGGGTTAGGTATGGATCTACAATCCACATTGAATCTCAATTTCTCGCTCAATACTTCCCTTTTGCTGATTGGTTGCATGCTTTTCCAATTTTCCAATTAGCTGCATGCAGATTGCATAGGAAATGTGAAAGATTCGTTCTTATCTCTAGATCTTTTGAGATTTACCTTGTGTCGGCTACAAAAATGATTTACATCATAGTTTATGCAATTACAAACTCTTATGCTGATATTCTGAGTTACTCAGCTCATGAAGCATTACTGATGCTCGACACATGTTGTTCCCTGGATAGCTCGACATCTAAACAAAACTATATCACTCGGCACCTGATATCTCTTGACACTTGATATCACTCGACACTTGATGAAACTAGATTGCTCGAAACATCACTGTGACTCTGCTCCTACTCTTTGCTCGGCATGTATAGTGAAAAATGGTTAAGTGTATTAACACTCAGCTTTCAAAATTATTCTTTAAACCAACAATCTCCCCCTTTGACATGAGTGGAAAAAACACTTAACTAAGGTCCTGTGATCTTGACATTATTTCATGCATCCTCTTATTTGCTCAAAATTTTTAAGAACAAATAACAATATACCTTATGACTCCCTGTGAGTTGATTATGCTTTGTACACTCAGTGACTTCTGTCCTATTTCTACATTCTGACCAATATGTTATATCAAAATTTTTCAAAATTCTCCCCCTTTCATCATACTTTCCATTTCATTCTGTAACTCCTTCTTAGCTTATATCTCCCCCATACTTAATCTCTACTTAACTCCCCCATACTTAATCTCCCCCTTTTTGACACTTATGTCAAGAGTTCGATAGGGAAATGCCATACTTGGCCAAAAATGTACTGTTTACTTCAAGGAGTACCTTCAGAGTTGCATCCTAATTTTCTAGTGCAATATCCAATGACTTATACTAGATGGCAATCTCTACTGCTAGGTGTACAAGTCCATCAGATGTAGAAATATTGGGGTCTTTCTTGAGGACTATCTCTGCATACATCTGCTCCTTATGAAGTACTTCCAAATGAGGAG
This sequence comes from Cupressus sempervirens, assembly GCA_028749045.1. Lineage (NCBI taxonomy): Eukaryota > Viridiplantae > Streptophyta > Pinopsida > Cupressales > Cupressaceae > Cupressus > Cupressus sempervirens. The sequence continues at coordinate 908,954,075 of CM053785.1, forward strand.
TGATTGAGGATTGAATTTGCATCAATTTGGCTTTGGTGGTTGCCTCCTCTACTGTTAAGACAACTAACTCTCTTTGTGTGTGAAGCGATTGGGAAAAATGCTTCTCACTCTAAGCTAGATTTGTAGGGAGTTGCATGCTAGAAATCTTCAAATTTCTCTCCAAGCTCAATATTCTCTAGCTAGTGTCCTATGTGAATGTGGAAAAATCACACAACTTGTTGTACGAGGAAAATATGTTTCCAAGTATAGTTTTGACTGTTTCCATTTTCTTAGCCAGCTCCACTTGTGATAGTGCTATATCACCGAATATTTTCTTATTTAACTTGCCTTGGATCTTTCTTTTTGACCATTCTAGTAAATTGGCATCTATATCCTGGTCTTCACTAGTCACCTAGTCAACTATATAAGATGGTTGCTCTATGATTGGCCTTGACTCATCTAGAGACTTTAAGCTAAAAGCTTCTATGAATATATCTTTGATTTCATTCATGGTATGCTTGTGCTTGTGTTCTCTTCTTAGTGCTTCTTGTCTCCTTCTTCTATCCAATGCACTCTAAATTTCATTGATCTCCTCTTCAGTGAGAGTGCTGGATTCATAATGTGCAATCTTTATTTCTTCGTCAAGCTCAGGAACTCCATAGTGAAGTTTCCTAACTACCCTTGATGAGCTCGAGCCTAGTGTCCTGATTTGTAATGGTAACCTATCAGTGCTCAGCTGCTGAAGAGTCTGTGTTGGAGTACTAGATTTGGGTAATGCAACCAATGTTTGTATTGCAAACTCCTCCTTCTTACTTGTCTCATATTTTTCTTCAGCTTGTTTATCCTTTTGGTGATCAATAGGTGGGGTTGAACTTACTAGCTATTCAAATATTTCTTTGACTTCCCCTACTGCTGCACTTGGCGTCTGAAGTGTATCAGTGACTACACTTGGTAGAGGTGGTGGAGGAAGGAATATAATACTAGTAGGTTGTATGGTCAAAGGTGGTTCTTGTGTTTTCACCTTGATTTCCTTTGTTTAAGCTACTGGATTCTCCAATTCATCAACACTGACCAATATAGGACTTGAACACAATTTCGCTACTAGTGTTGATTGGTCAAGGATTTTTGCTAAATCCTCTGCAGTTAATGGATTGATGTTTGGACTAGAAGTGTCTATAACATCCTTGATTTTGACAATCTGTGTAGGTGTGATGATGGCATGAGGAGGACTAGGAGGTGATAGCTGCGTGTCTTGCACACTTTGATCTTGTTGCTTAGCTGTATCTTTTTCTTCCTCTTTCTCTTCTGTATGTGCCTCTTCATCTTCCTTTTGTTCTTCAACCTTCTTCTCCACTTGTTCCTTTTCTTTTTCTTCTTCAACCCTTGAGTCAGACCTTGAGGTTCATCTTCAATGTCTTCTTCTTCCTCTTCTGCTGTTCCTTCTCCTTTAACACCAAATTTTCTCTTGATTTTCCTTACCAAATTTTCTTTCTTCTTTACTGCTGAGGTAGTCTTCAAATCTATTACCACCCTTGATTTTACAACATCATAAGTTCCAAAGGCTTTTGCATTCTTGTCAACTTCCTCTGTAAGGAGAGTTGTTATTGATACAGAGGCTTGATCAATATCGAGTTCATAACCTAGTGGCTTAAGCCATCCCACTCTAGGTATGACTGCTTGTATATAAATATAATCAATATCTACAAGAAAACAAATGTCTTTTTCATATTTCTCAATCAATGAGACTGGAATCCTCATTCTTTTTTTCATGGACTGTTTGAAGTCCTCAAAGTAGCTGGTCATTTGGGCATCAAAATTATCACCCATCTGTTCAATATATCCATTGATCTATTCAACAATTGTTTTATCTGGATTCTATTTCACCTTACCCACAGAAGGGAATTCTTTCATCACATAGAAAAACATGCACACCAAAATTGATCCAAATTTGTAATGAGCTCCCTTGCTCTTCCTTATAGCTCCCAGATTCTCATTAATCTATTGAAACATGAGCTCTGCTAGATCATAGGTATGATCCTTTTTAACCAATTTGTATGCAACATAAACTGCTATACAAGGCACACTATTTAACCTACTTGACTGATAGAATTTGTGTGAAATGATTCTCACAAAAAAATCTAGTAGGGGTTCTGTGATTGTATCAATAGTCATTCCCCTATTGTTCCATTTAGCACCTATGTTTCTCTCTATTACTTCCTTTTTGTCACTACGCAAGGTCTTTGGCCAATCTAGGGTTGGAATACCAGTAACCCTATGAATAGTTTTCTTGGTAAATTTCACTGGCCCTATTTCGAACCAAAAGGCTCCATCATGTATTCTGCTCAAAACTATGTGTACCCATTCAACTTTGAAAACAATTGAAAACTCTAGGGTTTTGGTCAATCGCTTTCTCTCGATTATTGAGAACTCATCTTTCAGTATTTTGTTCTCACATAGCTTGTCATATGCATTATGAATTTCTAGATCTCTAATGGCTCCAATTTTGTAGTTATAACATCTACGAACATCTTGGACCATGACAACTTTATCAAAAATAACGGATAATGCACCTGCGGGATCATTCTTGTATGCAACTTCTAGAATGAGCTTGAACTCAGGTTGCTTGACTTCATTACTAACCAACTGTATTTCATGACTCTCTTTTCCCTTAGTGGTTCCAGACCCAGATGCCATTGTTTGCCAAACTAGGGTTTATAGTTTAAACAAGTTTATAAACACTGTGTAGCTCGACACACAAGTAAAATACCTCAAATCAATGAAACTCTTGCTAAATCAGTGTGGAAATCCTTGCAAATGGCTTTTAAGCTGCCCTTGATCTTCTGAGCTCTTTTCATCTTTGCTTCGAGTTTGAATGGTGAGAAATGATCGAAAATTGACCTATGTACCCTTCAAAATAGAGCAATTAATGCTTAGTGTGCTGACAACTGTCTACTCAACACTTGAAGGATTTCAACATGACTAGACACCCATTGTGTTTCACTTCGCTTAGCTCCCATTGATATTTCACAGCTCGGCATCAACTATCAACTCGATCGATGTTAGCAACTCAGCACCTGAAGAAAACTTCAATAGATTTTGCACGACTCTCAATTTTGACTTAGCATCTTTGCTTATGTTGATTTATTCTTTATAGTTCTTCTATGTCTTGGGACTGATGTATGATATAACTTAGTATATCAGTCCCACACACCCATTCTTGCTTAATTAGATGAAGTGTGATCACTTGACCCATTAGGTGAAGTGATCTCTGCACTTGATGTGCTGCACTCATCTTTCTTCTTCCATGTCTTATTCATCTCACTTTTGATGTGTTCAACATCTATCTTTGCCTTTCCATTGTTGAACTCTAAACTTGGTGCCTTTGACCTTGTTGGGCAATTCCTACTGATATGACCAATTTTCAAGCAATTTAAACATGTGGTTTGACACAACCATCTTTTATAGTTCCCCCTGAAATGTGTTCTTATGCAATTCTAGGGTATATGTCCATATTCTTGACAATAGTGACAACTGTACCTGGTGTTGTAATCCCAATGACTTTCATTCCCTTTTGTTTTTGTTGGCTGATTTGATGTCCACATAGGCTTTGATCTACATTCAAATGCCCTATGTCCATATTTCTTGCAATTATGACAATGTCCATCAAATCTTTGTGTCCTTGTGACATTGGATCTGCAATCTTATGTCATATGCCCTTGCATTTTGCACTTGTGACAGTGACTCTTGCTTTTATGTGTGTTTGGCTGATTGATTCTCCTACTCCTGCAAACATTAGCAGTATGCCCCTTCTTATTACAGTAATGACATGTGGGTTTTGAATCCTTACCTTTGTTGCTTCTTTGTTCAACACTCTTTGATGATTCTTCGACTTCTGTGCTATTGTACCCAAGTCCTGATGTATCATGGGTTGATCTTGGGGATTTCAGAAATTGCTCAAAATACTTGATGGCTTCATTGGGTTTGTTGAAGCTCTCTGAAATTTCCTTTTCTCTTTTCAATTCTTTCTGCAATTGTTCATTCTGCATTTTCAGTGTAGAGATCTCAATGTCTTTCACATTGAGTTCATGATGAAGGTTCATCATTTGGGCAAGTGTATCCATCTGCATGTTTGAGATCCTTGTTAATTCAGTACTCTTTTCTTCCAGTTTGTTTGCAAGATTTCTTTTGTCATCTTCCATCATGACTTTGTCTTCAACTGCTCTTTTCTTTTGTTTAGTAATTTCACATAACATTATGGCCTGTGATTCATATTCCATCTTGAGAGATCTTATCTCATTCGCTTGATCTTTTTTTTTCTCCATCAGTTCTGCTATTGCTGCATCAAATTCTTTAGTATCTCCATTGGCAAATATATTTGTAGTATCAATCTCCTTGTAGTTTATCTCATTTTCAGCTATGGCTAAATTCTATCTTTTTTTAAAGGATTTTCTCAGTTCCTCCCTTGCCTCTACTTTGTGTAGAGCCAGTTGCACATCAATCACTTGATTGTCAATAATCTTCCCAAGTTTGAAGACTTCCATCTTTAGATCTTTTTCTTCAAGTTGTTGGACTTCTTCTTGTGAGAACCTTGACACTCTGATACCAATTGTTGGAATATTCAAATACAGAAAGAATACTTATGAAAGGGGGGGGTGGGGTGAATCGAAAGTATCACACTTTAACCAATAAAACTTTTAACTGAAAGTAAATTGCATGCATGTAAACACATCAAATAAACATGAAACTAATACATGCATCAACAACACATAACACTGAAATTTGATAACCCAGAAACTCTCTAGAAATAAGATGGTAAAACTGGGGTGGGGATGATACCTCATTTTCTCTCATCCTTGTTACAGTGAGACGTTTGTATTCCTTGAAAAGAATTCAAAGACTTAGGGTTAGGTATGGATCTATAATCCACATTGAATCTCAATTTCTAGCTCAATACTTCCCTTTTGCTAATTGGTTGCATGCCTTTCCAATTTTCCAATTGGCTACATGTAGATTGCATAGGAAATGTGAAAGATTCATTCTTATCTCTAGATCTTTCGAGATTTACCTTGTGTCGGCTGCAAAAATGGTTTACATCATAGTTTGTGCAATTACAAACTCTTATGCTAATATTCTGAGTTACTTAGCTCATGAAGCATTACTGATGCTCGGCACATGTTATTTCCTGGATAGCTCGGCACCTAAACAAAATTGTATCACTCAGCACCTGATATCTCTCGGCACTTGATATCACTTGGCACTTGATGAAACTAGATTGCTCAGCACATGATTGTGACTCAAATCCTACTCTTTGCTCGGCATGTATAGTGAAAAATGGTTAAGTGTATTGACACTCAGCTGTAAAAATTATTCTTTAAACCAACAAGTGTGTAGATCAACCATAAGGTTGTATAAGGAAGAAAGAAGAAAGAGATAGAGTGAAAGAAAGATTTGAAAAAGAAAGATAGTACTAATCCTAAATAGAGCATTTCAATATTGCATTCTAACCATTGTATTAGAAAAACTCTTAGCTGAGTGTACCTAACAATCTTATTTGTAAATCCATCATATGGTGACATTATGTTAAATATTTTGTAAGTACAGGTTAAATCAGGCCACTCTATAGATATTTAGGAGTGATAAGGTTTAGATGATCTTTGGTGAGAATTTTCTAACATGGTCCCATTAACAATCTATTTGTAACCTTTAACAATGTAGGTTCCTAACATAGATCACTTTAGAAGAGTGAAATTTTTGGGTTGCTAGTTCTTAGGTGGTTTTTCCCTTATCTTAAATACTTGTGTCAAACTTGTGTGAATGTTTATTGTGTTGTATGTTATTTCAAGTTTATTTTTATTGTTGCAAAAAAATATATAGAAAAATGTTAACTCTAATACTTGGTTATGAAGTTAATAGTTTCTTGGATGATTAAGTTGAATATTAGATCTGATTACTAAGTTATTGATCTGAAAGTTTAAAGAGCTTGAGTTTGTGGGAAAATGTTTTAAGGCCTATAGGATAACTAGTTAGAGTTGATTCACACCCCCCCCCCCCCCCCCCCCCAAGTTATGTAACAATTGGTATCAAATCTTGGTTCTTGAAGGGACTTAAGCTAAAGATATGAAGATGTATAAGTGAGAGGTTCCTAAGATGAATAAGGAGAACTTTACATTATGGAAAAGTAGAATGAGACTATATCTATCATGTATTAGAGACAATGCATTACATTATCTAGATCATCAACATGTACCTCCTACTCCACCTATGATTGTTGATCATATGAGGAAAAAAAAAGATCACAACAACTTGATGATTGAGATTGCTTCTTCTCTTGCTAATGTTAATTTTGATGATATTGAAAACTATGAAACTATAAAAGAAATGTGGGATAAGATTAAACTTGTGCATGGTGGAGATCTAAATGTGTTGACAACCAAAGTTTAAATCCTAAGAGGAAACTATGATGAGATGAGGATGAAAAAAGGAGAGAACATTGTTCAATACAGTAACTAAATCAAGGAAGTTATTAGTGCCATCAAAGCTATTGGAGGAGTCATCAGTGATGAAGAAGTTATAAGTAAGTACTAAGAAACCTACTACCTATTTATGTTATTAGAGTATCTTCTATTCTAGAATTTAGAACTATGCCTGGTAATGTTCTTACTCTTGATGGTCTATTCAGTAGATTAACTATATTTGAACTGAGTAACTTTAATAAGTGTACCTAAAATTGAGAATTCTTTCAAGACATCACTAACTATTGGGATTTAAAAGAAAGATAAAAGTAGAAAAGATGATAGTGATTCAGATGATGATGATGATGAGATGGAAGAACTTGAATCATTGTTAGCTAGAAGTCTACTAAGAGGTAAATGAAGATTCAAAGGTAAATTGCCTTTGATATGTTTTAAATTCAATGAAGTTGGTCATATTTGAGCTAGATTCCCTAATAAAAACAAGAGTGAATAGAATGACAAGAAGTAGAACAAGTACCAAAGGAATAAGAATTACAAAGACAAAGGAAAGAAGTCATGCTACATTGCTAAGGAAGAGCATACCAAGTCAAGATTAGTTGATGAGAATAAAGGTGAGGAAGTTGTAAATCTTGTTTTGAAAGAAGATTCAGATGAGGAAAGGTATGAGAATGAAAAAGATATTATTTCTCATGTTAGTAGAAATAACACATATATTATTGATAGTGTTTTCTTACATCACATGATTGGTGATATTGATAAGTTGGATAATTTAGAAGAATATGATGGAGGAATTGTCAAACATGGAAATGATGTTCCATGTCGTATGAAAGTTAGAGGATCATTGATGTTGAATGATTAAATCAAATGTGATGATGCTTATTGGATTCAAAGATTGAAGTATAATTTGTTGAGTGTTGCACATCTGAATAGCATAGGTCACTGATTGAAGTTTCTGAATAGAAAGGTAAAAATATTTGATGTTGAAGGACAATTGACAAGAGATAATATATTTTACCTAGATCCTACTATGACTATATGCCTATTTGCTAAATTTGAAGATGTATGGTTGTGGCACAATAAATTTTTTCATGTAAACTTTGAGAATATGGTTAAAGTGAGTAGAAAGAAGAAAGTGAGAGGTTTATCGAACTTGTATAAACTTGATAATGCTATGTGTAAACAATGTCAACTCTGTAAAATGACCAAATCTAGTTTTTCTAGCAAGTCACATTCATCTAATGATATTCTTGAGTTAGTTCATACTAACATGTGGGGTCGTATGAAAGTTGAGAGTTATTATGGTGATAGATACTTTATTTTTTTTGTTGATGATTATTCAAGAATGATGACAATTATGTTTCTTAAAGTTAAATCTTATGCATTTCAAATATTTAGGTGATATAAGGCTAGAGTTGAGAAGGAAACTAGTAAATAGTCGAATTATCTAAGATCCAATAGAGGTGGTGAGTTAATGTCTAATGAATTTATTGGCTATTGCATTGAGCATGGAATTAAGAGATAGTTGTATGCATCGAGTATAGCACAATAGAATGTAATTGTAGAGAGGAGAAATAGATCTATTGTTGATTGTGCCACAACCCTGCTAATTGAAAAATGAGTTGCACAATTTTTTTGGAGGGAAGTTGTAAGAACTATTGTTTACACCCTCAACTAAGTTCATTTGAAGAAAGGAACAAGAAAGACACCTTATGAACTCTGGTATGGTCTTCACTGAATGTAAGTTATTTCAAAAAAACTAGAAGTGGGTGTTATATTCACAAAGATGCAAGAAATGGAAAGTTTTATTCAAAAGGAGATGAAGGTATATTCTTAGGTTACTCTATTGGGAGTAAGGATATAAATGTTTGATTAAAGTGATTGATACAATGATGTAAAGTGCAAATGTGAGAGTTGATGAGTTTTTAAATAAGAATGATAAGGAGAGCAAGAAAGAACTTCAAGATTACAACAAGTTTGTCTATGTTCAAGATGATGCACCTAATAATGCACTCATGCACTTGACTAAGTCATTACAATGGTACACTAAGAGACAATAGAAATAAATTGTGCAACAACAAGAGCTACCAAGAAAATCCCTGCACTACTTGAGTCACAAATAGAACACCTTGAGAAGAATGGTGAGCCCCAAGAAAGTGATGATAATGTTGGAGAAAACAAAATTGAGTTTGTTTCAAAAAAACATGTGAGAAGGTACCATTCACCAGATCAAATAATTAGAGACAAGATTTTGGAGTCATGACAAGAAGTAAGTTGAAGGATAATACATGTTTGATTGTTGAAATTAAGCCTAGGACTATGAGAGATGCACTTGAGAATGATTAATTGATTAATATTATGAATGAGGAAATAAATCATATTGAAAAGAATAATACATAGACACTAGTACCAAGACCTAAAGTATAAAATGTGATTAGAATAAAATGGATGTTTAGGAAAAAATTGAATAAGAAAGGAGAAGTTTTGAGGAACAAAGCTATACTTGTTTGTAAAGGTTATGCCTAAGAAGAATGAATTGACTATGGTGATACTTTTTCACCTATTACTAGATTAGGAGTCTAAACTCTATTGGCATATGAAGCTTACAAAAGCTTCATGGTTTATCAAATGGATGTTAAGTCTTCTTTTTATAATGAAATTTTGGAGGAAGAGGTCAAAAATGAACAACTTGAAGGATTTATGGAGCCAGATTAGAAGCACCTAGTCTATAAAATAAATGAAGATTTTTATGGATTGAACCAAGCACCAAGAGCATGGTATGAAATATTACCTTCATATTTTATCAGAATTGGATTTGTTAGAACAAGTGACAACAATAGCTTGTAATTGAAAAGTGAAGATGAACATAAGGTACTGATTGTAGAAATATTTTTTGATAATATAATAATTGGTGGTAATGATTTGTTGTGCAAGTCATTTTTTGATCAAATGAATAAAGAGTTTGAAATGTCCATGTTTGGTGAGATTAAGTTCCTCATTAGTTTACAAGTTCATCAATCAAATGGTGGAATACATGTGACTCAATATAAGTACATAAAGGAGATATTAAAAATATTTGGTAAGGATGAGTCAAGGCTAGTTGAGACCCCCATGGTCACTAGATTTAAATTATTTAAGGAAGACAACACTACTGAAGTGAATGAGACAAAATACTAATCAATAATTGGAAAGTTGAAACATTTTATACATATCATACCTAATATTATACATGCATTTGGTATAGTTGCAATATTCTTAATCAATCCTTAGGAGACACATATTACTACAATAAAGAGGATATTCATATATTTGAAAAGAACTTAAAATTATGGATTATGGTATAAGAAATATGGTGTTTTTGAGATAAAATTGTATACTAATGTTGATTGGGCTAGAAGTGTGGATGACACAAAGATTACTAGTGGTGGAACTTTATTTTTAGGAGAAATGTTTATTACATGGCTAAGAAAGAAATAAAGTTGTATTTCCCAGTCCACTGTTGAAATTGACTATGTTACTTTTGTAATTAATTGTTCAAATATTGTATGGATTAAGCATCTATAGGAAGGTGTACAAGAGGAAGTAGCCAAACCTATTACTATCTATTGTGACAATACAAGATCTATTAACATATCAAAGAATCTTGTGATGTGAGCAAAAAAAATCACATATCTATCAAGTATCACTACTTGAGGCAACAACTTTGAGAAAAATAAGTTAGATTGGATTATATGAATTCTAAGGAGTAGATTGTAGATATATTCACAAATCCATTTCCTAATTATGCTTTTGAGTATTTGAGAGGAAAGTTAGGGGCCCTTCCCCTATCCAATATTCACTTATCAAGGATATTCACTCTTTAGGACTGTTCCTAGAGTTGTGGAAATATTTATAATGAAGTACATGTATTCATTACATGCAAGGTACAAGGTATAACTACAAGGTTTTATAAGTTTCTCTTTGAATCTTACAGTTATCTTTAGCATTCTTGTCAAAGGGGGGGAGACTGATAAAATTGGGAGATGTTGTGTATGATAGAAACAAGGTGATGTAATCCCAAGGGAGAGATGTAGTGTATGAGACTAGTATAAGTAAAGGGGGAGATGTGTGAGTGAGAAGGAATTATTGTTGAAGAATATGTATGCATGAATTTGATGCTAAAAGAATGATTCAGTGCACCCAAAGAGGGAGAGATAGTCAAAGAGGAGAATGAGTTGTAGATGTTTTTGAATAGACAAGTATATTCAAAGGGGAAACATATGTTGTAGGCTAAGAAAATAGAGTCTAATTTAGAGATCATAAAGTTTCAAAGAACCTGAATGAAGTTGAAAAATTGAAGAGGTGTTGGTATATGGTATATTATTTTATAATGTCTAAATGATATGTAATGGAATGTGTGTGTGTGTGTGTGTGTGTGTGTGTGTGTGTGTGTTTCCATCAATACCAAAGGGGGAGATCATTAGCTCTAACTGATAATGTTGTTAATGTATATGAATATTTCATATTAGTTGTTCCATTGTCATTAATGTCAAGCCTTAATTGGTGATCCATTATGCTAATTTAGTAGAGTGTCATATCATTTTGATTGATGAACAGGATTTGAAGAAAGTATAATGATGATGTAAGTGTTGATAAGTGTATGATATTCAATGGGAACTTGAATGAGTTAGACTCTGATAGTATAATGTTGGTTTGACATGATTTGATTAAGTTGTCACTCGGAAATTGATAAAGAAGTGAAGTTTGAAAAAAATTAACTGATCAAGATCAATGTTAATCAAGCCTAGTATTGACTAAGTGCATGTACTATTAACTAAGTGAAGAAAAGAAAGAATAGTTTGAAAGGATTTGATCTTAGGCTGAAATTTGGTTAAAATAAAGATTGTTCAAGAAGTTTTGAAGATAAGGATGAAATTATTTATGAGATCTATGACTGGAGAAATTCAAAGAAGATCTAATGAAGGATATTTGATGATTTGAATTAAATAAAAAAGCATAAGGTGAAGGCATGATACTTGAGTGTCTAGATTCAATTAATCTTAGCTAGATGAAGATCTGACAATTGTGATTAAGCAAAAAAACCTGCAAGATTCTAGAGGATGAGAAAAAGTTGTCTATTTAAGGGATGAATGCATTGTTCATTATTGTTGATCAAGTTGAAGAAGGATGGTTATAGCTAGAGGATAATCAAGAAGAACTACATTGTGAAGATCAAGCAAGAGAAGTAATAAGTTTATGTTTTAGTGTGTGGATCATCCAGAAGGAAGCATAAGGATGAAAGAGGAAAGACATAGAGAAAAATAGAGATATGAAAAAGAAAAGTAGTGTTAAATGTAAAAAAATCATTTTATTGTTTCAATGGACTTAAAAATATTATTTTAAAATTCATTGTATGGTGATATTCTATTGAATTTATACAAGTCCTTTAAATCAAGCCACTCTATAGATATTCATGAGTGATAAGGTCTAGATGATCTTTAGTGAAAAATCTCTAACAAGGTTACATTAACAATGTGTTTGTAACCATTAACCAGGTAGGATCCTAACATAGCTCACTTCAAAAGACTAAAATTTTTGGGTTACTAGTTTCCAGTTTTTTTTCCTTTTAATAGGGTTTCCACGTTAAATACTTGTGTCAAACTTGTTTGAATTTTTATTGTGTTGCATGTTATTTCAAGTTAAATATTTATTGTTGCAACTCAATATACATAAGAATGTTTACTTTGATACTCAGTAATGAAGTTAACGGTTTGCTAGATGATTAAGTTGAATGTTAGATCTGGTTACCGAGCTAGTGATCTAAAAGTTTAAAGAGATTGAGTTTGTGGAAAAGTATTTTAAGGCTTGTAGGATAATTGGTTATAAATGATTCACCCCTCTTAGTTATCTAACAATATGAATGCCACTTTTTTCCTTTATATATCCTTTGTGGCATAGAAACATGGGCTTGAGGTTCTTTTGAAATAATAAATAAGCATAAGAAAGCTTACAATGTAACACTTGTTGAGTAGAAAGTTGTTGGAAAATTGTATTGGGGTGAATCAGGTATATTTGGTTATCTTGTAGTCCCTTCATCAATTACAAGATCACCCAGCAAGAGTTCAAGTGGGAGAGCCAAAAAATGAAGTTTCCTTTGGTTTTCACACCAGTTCCAATCAAAATACTTCATCATCACAGATCTTGACTTTTCTATTATGAAATTCCAAGTTGTGACCAAAATTATACTTTAGTCCTTGTACCTTATTAGCATCATCATATCTTATCTTGTCATTCAACATTAGTGATCCTTTCCCTTTTACTGGACATGGTACATCATTACCTAGCTTATCGTTACACCATTATTAATTTCCTAGAATTTATCAAATTTACTTAAGTCACCAGTCATGTGATGCTAGCATCCACTATCAATAATCCATGAATCATTCTTGCTAATATGTTAAATAAGGGTAGTTTCACTCTCATACCTTTCTCCATTGAGATCTTCCTTAATAGCAACATATACCATCTCAACTACTTCCTTTTCATCATGTGCTCTTGTTCAACAATGTAGCATGATTTCTTCCCTTTGTCTTTATAGTCCTTGTTCTTCCTATATTTGTAATCTTTCTTGTCATTTCTATTAGTCTTACTATTGTTAGGACACTTACCAACAAAATGACCAACTTCATTGCACTTGAAACAAATCAATGGTAGTTTACCTTTGTATTTACCTTTAATTCTTGACAACCTTGCTGCAAGCAATGCTTCAAGTTCATCCAAATCATCTTTAGATTCAAATTCCCTTTCTTCCTTAATTTTCTTCTCTTTCTTTGAATTTCCAATGGCTAGAGAATACTTATAAGAATTTCCAAGTGTAACCGTTATATTATCATAATTGCTCAATTCAAATGTAGTCAACCAACCAACTAAATTATTAAGTGTCAAAATAGTGCCAGGCACAGCTCTCACTTCTTAAATTGCATAAACTTTGATAGGATAAATAGGTAGAAGAGTTCTAAGAACTTTACTTACAATTTCATAGTCATTGATAATTCCTCTAGCAACTCTAATTACACTTACAACTTATTTGATTTGGGTCACATACTATGAAACATTCTCACCTTCCTTCATTCTCATGGCACCATACTAGCTTCTAAGACTTTTAGCTTTGGCTCTCAACACATTTAGATCTCCACCATGTACAAGTGCCAATTTATCCCACATTTATTTAGCATTTCTATAGTTGTTGATATCATCAAACTCAACATCATTGAGTATAGATGCAATCTCAATCACCAAGCTATTGTGATTCCTCTTTTCAATCAATTGCTCCATAGTGATAGGAGTTGGAGGTTTAGTGTATTCATTCTCTAACTAGTGAGTAATATTATCTCCAATTTCAGATAGGTGTAACCTCATTCTTTCTTGCCATGATGAGAAATTTTCCTTGTTCAGCTCTAGTACCTCTCTCTTATGCATCTTGTGATCTTTAGCTAAAGTTCCTTTAAACATTTTTTTCAAGCACTCTACTCTAATACCAATTTTTAGATAACTGGGGGTGAATTAGTTATGTTCAATTATTCTACAGTCCTTTCAAATACTTTAGTACCAAAAAAACTTTATAAACATAATAAGAAATTGCTTAGGCATCTCATTCAACTTCATAATTAATACATATAATCAAATTACTCCAAACTATTCATTCATTGTCTATATTATTATTGAATGCCAGTAACAAAACTTAGTTGTTACCGAATTTTAGTCAAAAATAAATAACATGAAAATCAACTTAAAACGTGACAACATTCACACATTTGACACCGAGATTTTTAACATGGAAACTCTCTAAAGGGAAAATCCCCCTAGGACCAACAAAACACAATTTTAACTCTTCTAAAGTGAGCTTTGTTAGAAGGAAACCTTGTAATAGGTTTACATACACATTGTTAATGTGACCTTGTTAGAGGATTTATGCCAAAAGGTCATCTAAACCTTATCACTCCTTGATCTTGTCTAAAAAGTGGCCTCCTTTAAAGGAATTACAAACATCACTATCAATGTTACCATATAGGATTTCACATACTTGTTAGGTCCACTCAGTGAATGAGATTTTTCTTGCTATAATGATTAGAAAGTAATACTATAAATTGATTTGTTAGGTTTAGTACTATCTTTCTTAATAATATGTCCTTTATGCTTTATCTATTTCTAATCTTCACTATCTAATCTCTTACTAGTTGATTCATACCTTCACTCTTTCACTTTTTACTTAACTCTTCTTGATCTCTTCTTTTCTTTGCTCGGTTCACCTAGCTCTTACAACTTCACACTTTTATCTCCTTAATCAGCAACTCCATCAGCAACCAAAAAACCTATTCAACTACTCCTTAAATAATAATCCATGTGCTTCCAGATTCTTCTAATTATTGCCACTTAATCACAATTGGCATCTTAGATTCATACCAAATACAGTGAATCTAGACACTTAAAAAATTTAACTTTAATAAAAATTTGTGCTCATCCTTATCCTTCTTCAATCTCCATCATTATATCTACATTGTATTTTTCTATTCATAAATCTTGTAACAAAATTTGACTTGTTCCTTTAAATATCCCAAACATTCTTTATTTTCACCAAAAGTTGGCTTCAAATTCTAGTTTTACAAACTTGTTCTTGTCATTGTTACTTGGTGAACATATCATTTCACTTAGGTAATATATCACTCAATCAATACTCAACTCTCTCAGATAGCACTAAACTTTCACTTACTTTGCTAAACACTCAGTGTACATTGTCGTCCTTCTTTAACCTTGTCACTTAGTGTAGCTTGTATAACACATTACATTATAATATTACAAGATTGTAAAACAATCAAACCAACATTACATTATCATTATCCAACTCATTCAAGTGGCCATTGAATACCATACTTATCAACTTTATCTTCAACATACTTTCTTCAAATCCTCTTCATCAATCAATTTGATATAGAACTCTACAAAGTTAGAATAATGTCTAATCAACTAAGACTTGACATGAATAAAGACATAAGAACTGATATGACTCTTTTACATGCATTCATAGCATTCTTAGTTGTGTCATTATTTAGGGCTAACATTGTATGATCAATGTTTTCTTGAGCCTCTATTATTCTTTTTATCATTAAAAGTCCCTCAGATGAACACCTCCACATAAATACGACCACTCTTCCTTTTTTTTTTTTTTGATACAGTAGTTGATAATACCACATCATATTTCATTACAACCCCTTGTTGATAAAAGTGATCATTTTGGAAAGTTATTTTTCGTACCCCATAAATATCTAACATTTTTCAAAAAAATCTTGTTGTTAAATCAAAATATAGGGGAAAATCCCTAGTCACCACCTAGACTAACTTCACATGCCCAAATCTCCTAAACTATAAGTCCAATTATGCCAATTTTTTTGTGTTTAGAATAACTAGGGGGTGAATCAATTACTCAAGGTCCATAAGTACCATTTGATTAATTAAACATAAAACTCTTATTTTTCTACTTATCATGTTGCTCAGTCTTGTATAGTCTTAAAATGGAAGCACTTCCATGTTAAAAGAATTTAGCCCTTCGAGTAAGTGGTCTAGGGTCATTTCAAGTGACTTGAATGGGTTTTTTCATGGATCTAGCATTCTTCTTCTTCTTCTTCTTCTTCTCTCTCTCTCTCTCTCTCTCTCTCTCTCTCTCTCTCTATATATATATATATATATATATATATATATATATATATATATATATATATATATATATATATATATATATATATATATATATATATTTCTAGCCTATTTCTAACAAATTGCTCTGTGAAACTGAGGACTTTGGCCTCTGGGTCAAGGGTAACCTTCTGGGTCAAGGTTGACCTCGACCCTGACCTAGGTCAAGGATGACCTTGACCCTGATCTAGGGTAGGGTCGACTTTGTCCTTGACCCCAAGTCCCATTTTTAATTTTTGGAAGTTTTGGGATTTCAAAATTTGGAAAGTTTCTTTCCCCGTTTCCAGGTCAGCTATTTCAGATTTCAAAATGGTAAACTCTTAAATTACATTCAATCTAGGTATATTCGTAGGGTTTAAAGTTAAATGGGATTTAATGCTCCTATGTGAGCCTTCTCTAGGGGTTAAAGCTCTAGATCTTTATATAAGGAAGCTCGCTTCCCTCATTTTGAGATCTACTTTCTATGTATTAATTGAGGACTTTTTGAGGAGTGATTATCTACCTTTTTCATTAGCACATCTACTATCTATGAGAAACTACCTACTTTTCAAGTGAGCAACCATTCTATCATTCATTTTTTCCATTGAAGATCAAGGATTGAAGAATTAAAGCCTTTGAAGGGATTTGGTTCAAGCATTCAAGATTCATCATTCAAAACCCTAGACCTAAACACCATGGTGGTGTGATCTTCCTTCAAGATCCTTTGTTCATCTTCAAGATCTATTCATTCTTATATCAAGGCAGATTGTAAGCATACAATCATGGAGGTTTTGATTTACATTTGTTAATGTTATGTTCAAGCTTTCATATCTATATACTTGTTTACATTTCAAATAAAATTACATATCTATTGAGTATCATAGCTTCTATTGGTGTTTTTCAACTACTAAGCAACAAAATGCTTAATACTAAGATAATAAAAGCACAAACAATCTAAGGATCAGCTATTTCCTATAAACAATTTAATGTGTTCCTTATTTTGACCCAATAGCAATGAAATCAAGATGGATTTCCTACTCTTTAGGCTATGCAGAACCAAGGTGGGTATACCTAAGGGATGGTTTAAATGAATACTGCTAAGTAAGAATCTTTTAGTTTCATTCTAATTCTCATCTCTTATCTTTGACATATACATAGTCTATTCATTCCAAGACATTTTAAAATGATATACATCCCTTAAAAGCATATTTGGTCACAATTCTTCTAAGATTTGCAAATATTTCTAGCAATAGTAGCTAACTAAGGCTTAGAGATCAAATGCAAACAAGTATTGACCAGCATTGATAACTCTTTTGAACAGTAAAGTAAAATGGATTTTGAAATTAAGTTTGATGGTTCTTCATGATCTTTCCTTCTGTAGACTAAAATAATTAGATTAGTGCCTAATTTATTAGGATCCAAAGTCTACTCAATTCCTAGATCTTAATGATTGCATTACAATCAATATTATTAGGAATTCTGACTGAAACTTATTCTTACAGACATCCCTTCTATTATCATGCTAATCCTATCAATTTCACTAAAGCATTTACTTAATTCTTTGAATTAAAAGCAATAGCAAATTGACATACAATCTAACTTAATTATATTCAATTGAATAAGACTACCTCATACAATTTCAAGGCAGCCAAATAACACAAATGGAGACAAGATTCGGCCAAAACCAATGTAGTGATGGTATGTCTTTGCATTGATTTATTTTGAAAAGTTTGCATACAATTGAATAAAACTCAGAATAACTCAAAACCATGCATTTAGATCTTGCCACACTGATAGAACTCATAAATTTGCAAAGAAAAATATCATAAATTATCTTTAAAAAATAACGGACTGAATAGACCTAGTTAAGACTTAAAAAGATAATAATTTGGACCTTTTCTCTAACCCTAGGATCTCAATTATATAGTGTGAGATGCAAAAAGCTTCAAGCTAAGATAAAATGACAACTGTCCCTTAAGACAAAAGACATTTACATTCTGCTATCAAAAAGAAAAAAATTTGTATAATAGAAAACTTATACATCATAGTATTCCTTTGGTAGGTCCCATTTCTGTTACACCTCCAAATGCTACTGATTCCATGATTGGCTCCTATGCTATTTTGGCTCTTTGGAATATGCAGCTATTAGACTGGCCAATGTTACATCTTGTTCTGGTACTTGCAAATCAACCTCAACTCAAGGATTTTCATTTTTTCCATCATGAATTAATAAAACCACCTTTATTTTTGCTTCTTCCTCTGCCATGTCATCATTTTCAGCTTTTGCGCCTACAAATGCAATTGGTTTCTTGTGTTGGTGTAAATAAGTATTTACTATTCACACTTTACTTAAGTTTACTTAGGTTAATGTATTATTTTATTTTGTGACACACGTAGGAGTTTGTGTACTCTCATGAGTTGTCATGTTGACAACACAAAACTACACAACTCTAATTCAACACATGGTATCTACAACACTATAGTTTGCATCATTCACTAAGTTGTCATGTAGAAAACACAATTATTCATATTCCTAATTTAGCACATGTTGTCTATAATACTGATTTGCATGCTACACCATTGTAGGCTTATTCTCTCATCATCATACTTATTTCTATGCTTAATGGAGGATAACCCATATCTGGTGGACATGTGTCTAGTTGTATGACTTATCATGTTGCTAACTTCTATGCATTCTAGAAGCTCTCTAGAGGCCTTTATATATAGGCACTCCTAGTGTACTTTCACATGGCATATTGAATGAATATATCGCCATTCTGATCATACTCTCTCTTTGGTCTACTGTTTTGCTTGTGTTTGAGTTCCTTAGTTCTTTTGATCTCTTGAAGGTGCATCAATGATTTGTACTTCATCTTGATCCATCTCATCACCATCACTTTTACCTTCTCTCCACTTCTCTTTAGAAGCAATATCTACCATCCACTTGTCAAAAAGTGTGTCATCTGGACAATTAAACTATAGGATATCGTTTTGCTTCTTAATCACATATTCAACCTCTTTATCAATGTTAACAAAGTCTTGTTTCAAAGAATCAAAGAATAACTGGACCTTCACCATTTCTTCTGTTGTGGTTGCCCACCATGCATGTCATGTTTTGTTTATGACTTTATTCATTCTTTAAAAAAATAAGTCATCTAATTCCTTAGCCCACTCATCTTTACTTTTTAATTTATTCTTTCTATCTAGAGCATGTGGGAATAAGTCAAATTTTACACTATTGTACTTATCCAAGTAACTAACAATTCTTCTTTGCAACCCAACTCTTCTGTCATCAAAATCTAGGAGGTAATTAGTAATATCAAAAGTTTTTTCAATGTAGTCATGAGAAAATTCTATAACATAATAACATAACAATGTAACCTTTTTCCTCCTCTTATTCCACTTATTAACAATGGGTTTCAAAATCTCTTTGCTTGCCTTTATCTCCTCACATATGTTTATTACCCTTGCTAACTAATCATAGAATAATGGCCATTCAATTTTATCAACCAAATACAAAAGAGCCTTTCTCAGTTTATCTTCATATTTCACATTTAACTCTACATGTAGTGCCCATAGTTTGCTCTTCTCTTCTTCAAAATCTTCAGTCATATAGTATTGTGGCCTTTATGGAGTATCTGGTATTTGAATAAGAGGAGTGGATTTAAAAGGCTCCACTGGTGGGCGAGGGTATGTAATCCTTGGCCTGGAAGACCATCCCATGACTTTTTTTTCAAGTTCAATCCTTTTTTGAACTTCTTTATTGTAAGCCTCCAAAACTCTCTCATATTTAGCCTATAATTCTAACCTTTTCCTTTCATCTCTCTTTGTAGTGGCCAAAGCCAGGTTGGATATGTCAACATTGAAATGTGTAGCCTCCACATTAGTTGTATCTACTACAATTTTGATAATTATATTGCCCATCAATCTAGTATCATCCAACTATTAGGAAATAATCTTGGATCCCTTTCTTATGGACCAAATAACTAAGGAAACATGCTTTGCACTAAATGTAGTACCTTTGATTTCTTTCTTGCTTTGATCTTGTAGGTCTAATTTATTAGAAAAAAAATTGAAAACTAAAGCATCTGCTATATCCCAATTGGGTAGCAGCAAAACACTTGATGCTTTCACCAATTGTCTCCCTTCCTCAGGGGCCATGTTTTGGAGTTCTTGCATCATTTCATCTTTTATTTGGCTTTTTCTAGCTACCTCCTCCATTTATGGGTGCTCAGTCCTCAACTTATTGCACCTTTCCTCATATTTGCCTATATTTGATCTCCATGCAAATTGGTAAAAAGCTCTTGACTTAACAAAATTGTCATCTAACAAAAATTCATGGTTGGCTTATTCTATTATAGGGTCCAATCCCCTTCCTCTATAATTTTCCATTGTCAAATCGAGGCTTGGCATTGGAGGCTCTTGAGGGTTTCCCTCATCCAGCTCTGCTTGGGTAATAAATACTCCCCCTTGGGACCCCATCTATTCAACTTTCTCCCTAGTGAACTACTCCTCTCCAATCTACAAAAGGGATTGGGTAGGTGAATACTCCTCAATGGGAGGACCATGCTCTTTTATTATTTTCTACCTCTTAGGGAGGGCTCATTAGGTCTCTCTTCCAAGACAATGTTGGTGAATCTTATTATTTGTTTTCCTTTATCCATAGTGGTCTCCTTATTCTAGATCAAATTATAACCTGACCTTTTTGGACAATCAATTGTCATGTTCCCATATTGGGAGTGAATTCCAATCTCTTCATAACCTCTTTGGCCTTATCTAGATATGCATAAATAAAGAATTGTATTTCTCATTCATGGTTTCCATTGTTTCAGGAAAGGTAATCATGAGTTTATTGATTCTATCTGCCTCTGTTACTGTATTACCAAGAGGTGCATAATCTTTGTCAAAATAATTAATAAATTCCAAAACCCTTGAGAAAACCCTCCACTTTTTCTTCTTGGTCTCTTGCTCCTACAATGAGAACTCATTTCTGATTATATCCTCAGGGTAATATGGCTCATGCTTTATAGAACCAAGCTTAGCCCTATGTCTAAAAAGAAAATCATAGAATACCTTAGTATCACAAAAATAGGGATGGGATACTACCATCTTTTACTAATCTAGTAATTTGTGTAAAATCAACCGACCACCCTTTGTGAACACAAACTAGTGAACTACAGTACAAGTTGGGAAAATTGAGCCTCTTTGTTGTTTTACCAAATAATTTTCCTCCATTGCTCCCATCTTCCATAGTATCTCAGCTATCCCCACCTTTAGAGGCACCTAGTAGGGCAATACATGAGGAGTCCCCTTGAAATCATAAACTCTAAACATACTAGAAATAGAGTATGGTATAATGTCTCCCTAGTTATGTGAGACTTTCAAACTAGAGGACTTATCCATGGGTCTGATAGAATTTACTAGTGCCTTAAGAACTCTGAGATTGTCACTTAATAAAAGGCACCTTAACTTTGAGGAAAAATACCTATCAAACCTGACAAAACTAGCCTTTTCTTCATCCCAAGTCATATCTACACTCCACAACTGAATTGGTAGAGCTTCTCCCTCCTGTTCCCTGTTCAAATCCATTTCTTTGCCAAAATATGTTACACCTTTAAACAAGAATATATACAGCAATAGTGAATAATGACCAAAAGTTTTTTCCACCTTGCCCTTGGCTATTCCAACTAGACCTATATGGATTTCTTCTACTAAGTATGAGGAAAAATAAAAAAGAATGTCAACACCAAAAGAAGAAATTTGAGCCATCATATACATAAAACTTATAGGCATAAAATTCTGCTCATTCTCACTATAAACCCTACACAAGGTTCTATATATCTCCACAACCTAGGAAGTAAAATATTCCTTCTTAAAAGGTTGTTTAATAGATTTTGTGATCACTGGTTAGTTCCCAATTGTGCTTGTGTGTGCCCTTAATGCACCCTATCTGATCTTATCCCTCTTAGATATATATTCTTTTTCTAATTCTTGTAGATCAATAGGGATATGATAGTCTAATAGTGGCTCAAGACCAAAAACTTCTTGAATCTCCTTAGGGCTTATGGTGATGAGACATTCACCATCCAACCTCCTCACTAATCTGATTTTTGGGTCATAATTTTTAGCAATGACCTCTGATAGGTCATAATCCATGAAAACACTAGGAACCACTAGTTTTCCTAGGTCAAAGTTCTAGATGTTCCCATGAGGGGCAACCAACTTCCTTTCTAAGAACCATTTTTTGAAAAGAACAAGCCCTATTTGAGAAGTCTTAGCATCCCTAACCTAGTTTCCCTAATCATACAATCCATCAATAATTTTGAGTCTAGGGTTCAGAGTGGTTAATTTCTTCACTTGGGCAGATTCATTAGTGGATTCAGGCAACAATTCAAGGAGGTCATCATGTATGTTTCTAGAAAAATAATCAACCTACCCTAAGAAAACCTTCTTTGGAGGCATAGTGAACGAATTTGCAAAAAAACTAGAAAACTTTAATGTATATGGTGAGAACAGAAACTTACTTTGACTCTTTGCTACCTCCGACAATTCTACAATATTTTGTGGACAAGTTGCAAATCTTTCATGTTGTGGTCACCCAGTGCAAATTCTCAGTAGCTCTAAATTCTTTGAAAGCCTAGAGATTTTTTCATGTATAAAAGAAATGACAATATTTTCTACAATATACTCTATTCTTGGTTTGTACGAGGAGTTTTAAACCTTCATGAATGAACTATAAGGAGAACAGAGTGGTAGCACCTTCTAATTTTGAAAATATGTCGTCAATCTGAGAAAAATTTGACAATCTAGGAATAAAAACAAGAATGACTCACTTTCCACTCACCAAGCTGGAAGTCAACCCAATTAGCTTTCTCCATATAAGCTTTTCTTTCACTACTGGCAATTTGGACTTGTCCCACTAGCACTTCGTGGACATGTGTCACTTTCTCCTTATGTTGCCATGCTTAAATGGTGAGCACATTCTTTACATGATATAATGACCATCATCAATTCCACTTCAATCTGATGATGTGTATTTGATCAGTGATTTAGTGTGACTATGGTGGGTCCCTCCTTTTCTTTCTTAGGTTGCTATGTCACTACCCCCAAAAAAAAGACCAAGTCCTCATAATGACTTAGCGATAATTGTTGATTAAATCTGATATGATGGTCTTAAATCTTCATACGCCCTTTTCTTTAGTGCGTTACTATGTCATATGTGATGTGGCAATATTTTGACGATGTGGCAAACCATATGATATTTTAATCCTTTCTGTAACACCATAAAATTGAGCCCTGTCGTGTTTTGTCTTTTCTGGTAAGGCGTTATGTCACTACTGACACTTAACATGGATTTTTTGGTCATGACATGGTGACCTCTAACATACATGCTTTAACTAATGCCAATGTGTCACACTAGATATCTGATTCATCACTGACTAAGAGACTCTTGGGACCCACCCTTTAAATGTTACCACATTTCCTTTTTTTCATCAAGGCTCTTGCATTTTCTAGTTGTGACATAGTGACCTCCCAAAATTTTTCCAAACCGGTGATGGAAAATAAGCACATTCCACCTAGTTTTTTTCTCTAATGTTGATGCTCATGACATCAACCTGACCACCAAGAACTTTTAAAATAATGAAAAACTAGAGCTACATTTTTTGTTTCCATCACCATCTTTTTATTTCGCAATGGTCGCCATGTTGTGTAGGATAAAACACTCACAACTTTACAATGCAACATGAAGACCACCATAGATTTAGGAAAGATCTGATGGTAGGAAAAACTCAAGAAGAAAAGACTGAAAAGTTTGAATTTTAAAAAGATTTTCTCGAAAAAAAATTATTTTGAAAACAAATTGCTTGCCCAAAAAACATTTGAAAAATACAAGCAACAAACCTAACATGTTCATTTGGGACATGAGATTTTATTTTAGTAGGGTTTCACCTAGGGTTAAAGCTACATAAAAAACCAAACCCTTATTTGATTTTTATATCTAAATTTAGAAAAAAACTGCCTTGTGAAAAATTAGACCACTAGCTTCATTGTTAGATTTACTTCTACTACTTGTTAGCTTTCTCTATTTCAATTCCATTATTAAGTTTGATTCCAAACTAGGGTCTGATTGAGGTAAACCCCTAATATAATAAATAAAACCATTTTTCTTGCATATATAGGTGTGGAACAATGAATTGGAGAGTAGATTTAGATACCCTTTTTGTCAAACTTGCATGATCCGCAAACAAAATTTTTGTCAAAGCAGTGTAGGTCAAGGTCAACTTTTTGGGGTACAGTTGTGCCCCAGGGTAAGATTGTGCCCTACCAATAGTGTCAAGGTTGACCTCCCTTTAGAAAGATAAAATATTTCTTGGTTTTCTCTGCCTTGACATTTCTAATTCGAAACCAATTGTAGATTTTTTAGAAACTTCATACAGACATTAGAAATCACCATTTTCTAGATTCAATGTTAGTATTTGTCTTTTATCTATTTCAAGTTTTAAGCATGTACTCTCCAATAATAGAAATATCACACATAACATCTCCCCCCCACCCTCCCCCCCCCCTCCCCTCTTTCTCCCTATTTTTCATCACTTTATCCATTTCTGCATTGAACACCTTCTTGTGTTTAATCAATTTGGATCATTCCTTTTGAAAATTTGGGTTGTGAAGAGGCTTTCCATTTTATTTCTATTCATTTTGGTGAACCCAACATGCTTACCCTCTTTTCTTTTGTGGAATTAGATGCCCAATTGCACTTTGTGGTGTTATATTTCCTTTCATTCATTAGGTCTTTTCTTGCATTAATTTTAGATTTAGTTTATGCTCTTAAATTTTAAAATTCAAAAATACAAAAAAAAAATTCTATATATTCCATAAAATACAAAAAACATTTCTTGCATTTTGTTTACTATGAATATGATGAAGATGCTTTGGTGTGTGGTTATGTTCCTTATTACCTTTCTTTTAGCATCTCTTTACCATAATTTTGATGTTTATGAGAGTATCATTCATTCTATTATGTTCATGATCTTTCATTCTATTCTTGCTTATGCCTTTGTGAAATTAACTGATACTAGTCTTTTTATATTTAAAACTTTCCTTAATAATTCATGTGGTATACTTATTTCTCTTTTGGATTATGTGAAGGATTTGGTAGCTAATACACCATCTCCTACTCTTCCTAATCTGAATCCTATTATTCTTAATCTGATGCCTAATTCTCCATCTCTTGACCCTAGTTCTTCTCATATTTTTGACGAGGTTCAAGCTATAGTTTAGAATATAGATTTGCAAGACTTCTTTGATTTACCTTCTCCTTTGATTAATGATGATATTATGGGAAAGAGTAAAAATACTTCTTCTAAACCTATTATTTTGTCTTATACAACATTTTCTCATAAGCATGATAAACAATCATCTCTTGTAGAACATTTACATGATACGTACACTACAGGATATATGATGATCACTAAACAAGGTTACAAAGGTTTAGAGCCTAGAGTTAATGAGCATGTTATTAAGTAGCATATTCATTTACCCTCTAAATTGGATTGTATGGTGCTGGTTGTTCTAAATCTCAATTCAAGGTGGGTGATGTAAATCATCATCCTCCCCTACATAAATTTCTTCTTACACCTACTTTAGATAACTCTAATATTTGTCAAGAGGTGGATAAATAGGTGTATATTGAATTAATAAATTCCAAAAAAGAAATCTTTAAACCTAATCCAAAAGATGCCTTATCCAAGTACAAATGTCTTTTTCATTATTGTAATATACACTTACTTGTTGATTGTAGACATTTTAAATTGTATGTTTGTGAACAAGTTGCTTTAGGAATTATATCTCACTCTCATGTAGTTTTACAATTCCTTCATAATTTTGATATAGGGGATTCTCCTCCTGTTGATATAATATAGATCTCTTCTCCTCTTTTCTTTGGACTGGGGGGCAAGAGGTGTATTTTCATCCAGTCTTCTAAGATCCATTAGGATTTTAGCATATTTTGTGCCCTAAGCTTAATCAGTATTCTTTTTGTTCTATCTCTCTATGGTTTTCTATTATGTTTAAATAATTCATAGAGTCTATTCAAGATATCTTTTCTATCAAATTTGTTTTGCACAAGTATCTCTTGTCTTCCTCCCTTGGGGGCAAGGTTCTCCTTTCTTTCTCTTTCTCTATGGAACTACTTTCCTTAGCTTCGTGGTACTTATTTATATTGCAATATTATTTCTTCATATTGATTTATGTTTTGACTATGGATAATATTTTTATAAGAGGTTTTTGTATTAGAGTTGTTTTCCTCATTCCAAAGATTATTTTTCTTCATCCTTGGAGGGGGCTTGATGCTTGAATCTTTGTTCCTATTTGATTTGAAAGCTGATTTTTATTTAAAAGCACTCCTCTATGATGGGGTTCTTTTTGATAGGATATTTTTTCTTTGGGAATCCTTTTTCCATAAGTGACATATCCTTTTCATGATTATCTATACTCTTGAATGTAGGGGTCAATATCCCTTGTTAAGAATATAGTGTACATTGTTGTTAACATGATATCTCCTTACATTGTGAAATAGGTATTCTCTTCTTCTTCCTTATCATGCCTCATAGATAGCCATGATAAGGAGGGGGCATATATAGGCTCTCCCTTGTACTATAGTTTTTATTTTATATGCTAAATCTTGGAAGGTAACACACATAAGTTGCTAAATCCCAAAGAGATACACATTTTTCATTTTATATATATGCTAAATCCTCTAAATGTAGTGCACATAAGTTGTTAAATCCTAAAGGGACACACATTGATAAATCCTCTAAGGGTAACACACGTAAGTTGCTAAATCTTGAAGAGATATGCACCTTTTCAAATTTTCAATATGCTAAATCTTTAAAAGGTAAAACACATAAGTTGCTAAATCCTGAGAAGACACACATTTCATATTCATAGTAATATAGGAGGTTGGATCCATGAATATTCCACAAGCTGTCAGAAGACACATTTACAATTGCAAGAATAGTTTATGGGTGAACTATCAAGTTTGGCCACCTCTTTGGCTCTCCCTCTCTTTTGGCGATTCATGGTAAGGTGGGCATCTTATTGGGTGAGGTAATCACTTCTTCTTTTTCTTTTTTTCTTTTTTTTTATTCTAGTAGGATTGAATCATAAAGTTATTTTATTTATAGTGTTGCTCTTGTCTTTATTATATAATAACTTATGTGTTGGAAATATTCAGGACTAGCTAGGTTACTGAGAGGGGAGGGGTGAATCGGTAACCTCAAAACTTTTAACAATTTCAGCACTTAATAACATAATCCAATTATCATAGATCTAATCTATTGCATGCATGAGAAACTAAAAGCATAAAACATTTTGAACACGATATTTGGTGACCCAGAAACCTTCCAAATAGAAAGTAAAATTGGGGTGGGGATGGTACCCACAAAAAATCAATATTGTAGCATAAAGTTGGCTTGTTAAGGCTTACAATGATCACTTCTGATGATTTTCCCTATTAGGAGCAATTAGGCCTACTAGGTCCACCTTGTTACAGGTTTTACAAACATACAATGAAGTATGCACTCGGTAAAGAGATTTAAGAAAAGACTGTTAAGTCTACCCTATTAAAGGATTTGAAGTTGATTTACCTCTTAGGATGAAACAATAAATTTGACTTACAACTAAATTTTTGATAAAGATCCTTGAAATACTGATCACCTTTACATGATAGATGTAACTTTGCTACTACTAAAAATAGCCTTCCAATATACTTTAATCTGCTAGTGATTCACCTTCGCATGCTTTTCATTTTATTTGCATTCTCTCTTCTCAAAAATTACTGCACTTGGGTATGATACAATACACTACATATATGCCAACCTAATTCACATAATTACAAGGTTAGCCAATACACAAGTTGACACTAATATTACTAAGTCAGCCCAAATGTAGAAACTCAGGTTCTGAAAATTGACTTGGTAACTTTCTATACACGAAATCCACTGTCATTACTCGGCATCATCATGCACTCGATAGAAGTAGAGGCTCAGTCTATACTAATCACTTCAAAGTAGTTTTGAACTTAGTGTACACTGGTGACTTGATAGATACAGTGTAACTCGATGAAAATTGCATTCATGTTTACCATGCCTTCACTCAATAAACACTAATCATCTCAGCACTTAGTTAACATTGGTTTTGCTTCACAAGAATTGATGAGTTGGTGGACATTACGAAGCTAGGAAAACACTAAACTACTTGGCAAGAATTGTTGGTCTTCACACTGCCTAAATTCACTTGGTAACCACTGAATTACATGACAAACACTGAACTACTTGGTAAACACTAGAGATTGATCAAAGAGCTCAGTAACCATACATAATCTAAATAAGTGTTGTCACTAATAACAAACTTAACTTAATGCCAACATTATGTTCTTATGTTAGCTTTCCAAATATGATATTAGTGTGAGAAGTATTTCTTAGCAAGGTTTCTTGTGCTAGTTGATTTCTGTTTGTTTGTACTAACCTTTTTCCTTTATGTTGTTTTGTTTTTGCACCCTCGTGTGTGTATGTTGAGTTAGAATCTTTAGCTTGGGGCTTATGTCCTTATCTAACTATTATTTTATCTCATTATGAATCCACTTGGATCTCTTCTTTCTTTTCTTCCTTTACTAAGAGTTTGAATTGAGTCCATACACTTACTAAAGTGGGGGTTAATGTATCATGTTAAAATGGAAGCACTTTCATGTTAAGAGCATTTAGCCCTCTAAGTAAGTGGTTTGGGGTCATGTCAAGCACCTTGAATGGGTTTTTTCATAGATCTAGTAGTTTTCATCCTATTCTATTTCTCTCTCTATTTCAAGCCTATTTTTGACAAATTGCTCTATGAATCTAAGGACTTTGGCCTCTAAGTCAAGGATGACCTTCTAGGTTAAGGTCAACCTTGACCCTGACCTAGGTCAAGGATACCCTTGACCCTAACCTAGGGTAGGGTTGGCCTTGTCCCCAACCCCAGGTCCCATTTTGATTTCTAGAAGTTTTGGGATGTCAGGCTTCAAAAAGTTTTTTTTCTTGCTTCCAAGTCGGTTGTTTTGGGTTTCAGAATAGTAGACTCTTAAATTACATTTTATCTAGGTCTATTCCTAGGGATTATGGTTAAATGGGATTTAATTATCCTATGTCAGCCTTCTCTAGGAGTTAGTGCCCTAGATCTTTATATAAGGAAGCCTTCTTCCCTCATTTTGAGATCTACTTTACATCCATCAATTGAGGACTTTTTGAGGAGCAATTATCTGCTTTTTTCATGAGAAAATCTAGTATCAATGAGAAACTACCTACTTTTCAAGTGAGCAAGAATTCTATCATTCAATTTTTCCATTGAAGATCAAGGATTGAAGCATTCAAGCCTCTAAAGGGATTTGGTTCAAGCATTCAAGATTCATCATTCAAAATCCTAGATCTAGCCATCATGGTGGCATGATCTTCCTTCAAGATCCTTTCACTAGTACATTTTCACTTGTTTTTCTACCAAAATTTTTGACCAAAGCTATGATTTCTTTTTTCTTTTGGTTTTCATCCCTATGTTTGTCGAAAATGTCCTAAGTTTTCCCAAGTTGGTTGAAATTTTGACCAACTCAGGTCATAACAAAGAAAAGGTATGTTATTAAGTATGTTATTATTCTTATTATGCAGGTTGGGATTCATTCCCACATAGGGTATTATTAAAAATTGCAGGTAATATTGGGGCTCATTTTGTAGTGATTATGGGTACAATTTTGTAAGGCTCGTATAATTTTGTAACGTTCATTTTGCAGTGTTGGGGGGAATTAGGTTATTTACTTTGTCATGATGGATAAAAGAAAGAGGATCAGGGCATGAAGGGAAGTGACTGGAGATGGGGAAAGGGCTTGGATGAGAGCAAATTTTTTCAAGTTCCCATTCTCCTTTCTATCAATTTCTTTTGAATTCGAACCTTGTTGATTAACATGTAATTCTATATTCAAAATTTACTTTAGAATGTCTATTTGGAATTCAAAACTTTCTGTTATGAATTAATCTTTGAATTAAAATGTTGTGTGATGTGCATCTACCTTCTACCCTAGCCATTGAAGATGAACCAAACAAATTGACATAAAATCTAAAGTAAAACTTAGCAAAAATATGCTTCAACCGTAACACTTAACATTATGCTTAGCTGATCCTTTTTTTTCCCCTTAGGTTTCTAAAGTTCTTAGAATCCTTCTTGTGCAAAATGTAACTATAGTTTACATATTTGAGTACACAAAAATACAAATTGGGAAACCATGGAACCATTTTGCAAACCCAGATGCTTGTGTTCTAAAAATGATGGCTTTAGCTTTTAAACAATGACATTGACATCCTTTCTTAGCAAACATAGTAGTTTTTAGAGATATGTTATGTTGTTGGTAATGGTGTGTCTTGGATTGTGCAATCTATTTTCTTTAAAATATTTTTCGATACTATATTTGAATAGTATTGGTTTAAAATAACTAGTTGTTGCTTAATGCTAAGCAAATTGTGTTATCCAAAAAATTAGGTATTTCTCAATGTCTTTAAAGAAATAATTTGGGAATGAGTATTTATGAAAATTTACATGTCACACGTTATGAATTTAACTGGTGAAAGGTTTGTAGATATGTATATTCATTGGTCTCTCACTCCCTATTACAGAATCCTCTTCAAAAATAGTCCTTGTAAGAGTAACAGGCCATACCAAGGGCTTTAGGTCTAAGTTCTTGTGTACAACACAAACTTGAGCTTATGGAATTGCCTATATAGATAAGATGATTCCTAAATTTAAATTTTGAATAATTCATGGGTGAACACAAATCAAATGTTCCCCACAAATCAATACCATTTCCACCTCATCAATGAGTAGTCTTTCTCTAAGAAATTGAATTTAGTAGAAAGAATAAGAGAGAAATTCTTCAATTTAAATGTCAAAATATGTAGTTGAGCACAAAAAGATTAGGAAGTGTAAGATACCAAATATCCAATTTGAGCCATAGCGGAGGTTTGACCCTACTATTTCTCTTCCAATTGATTTAATAATCAGCATCTAAAAAAAATTTATTAGACCCCATTTTGAATGTATGCACCTTGCAACCCATTGGAAGGATTTAAAAAATGCATGTACCCCCCAGAGTAATTCAACGCATTGGAAGGAACTAAAAAAAGAATGTACCCAAGAGCTGACTAGCTATAAGGGGGACTTGCAAATATTTACCTTTTCTAGGTATGGATCTCTAATCATCTATAGGACTTGGGAATACATTCAATGCTAATTGATTTTCTAAACTTGGTGATGCTGATGGTGATGAAGTTATAAGAGCCCTTGTAGAGGACATTGGCATCTACTGTGTGGTTAAGATTCTAAGAGTTTGAGTTAGATGAGATGCAAGAAACTTTAGCTTTCTAGTATGCAGTTGTATCCATTGCCACTATTTTGGAGGTTACATGGCACACAGCCACAAGCTTATAGTCTCAAAGAGATGAGAGACATTTAGTAGCATGTTATATTTATTTTTCATGGAGGGATCATATTTTGGAGCTGCATAACAATTTCTAGTGCAATATAAAAAGTAGGTAGGATAGTTTGAGTACTGCTCTCTATATGGTAGATGTGGTAGTTACCATAATTGTACATGAAAACGTTGTGGAGATTTCCTCAAATTGTCAAGTCACAAGAGTTAAAAAAAAATTTCTATTACAAGGATTTTTTCTAAAATATATATTAAAAAATTGAATTATCTAAATTATTTTTCAATAAATTAGAGAGGGATGATAGTTAGACCTTTCCCAAAATTGTCCCACTGGATGACAATGGGTGCATACTTGATGTAGTTAGATAGCTTAGAAAACTTATTCTTCACCAATTTTTTGTAGATAACTACTTGCTTTGTTGTATGCATAAAGTTTATGTGTAGCATTCACATCATTGTAGTGTTATGAGTTGACAAGGATGAGGTTGGGGAGATACAAGATTTATTTTTGGTATTGCCTTACTATTTTAACCTAGTTAGTTTGATAGAACAAGTTATTCATCATTTGTTTGAGTGGTTGATATGTTTGGTTTGCCATCAATTCCAAAGAGTGAGATTGTTGATATATGATTGAAAAGATCATTTAAGTAAGAGAATTGTTGAAGAAGTGTTTTAAATCATTATTTTTTCACTGATGTCAAACCTGCTATATGCTGGTAAGACAAGTACTTATATGTTTCAAGCACTATCACTTAGTTGATTGATGAGAAGGATTTGATCAACAAGATGTAACAAAATTACCTAGAGGAAAGGTTGAGTTATGATTATGTATTGAAGTGTAAGAATCAGTTAAGACAGTGATAACATAATGTATTGATGATCTATTTTGAGGTTACAAAATGATTGGCTACACTAAGAAAGTTTAGAAGGAAAAGATTGGACAAAGTTCATTTGCTAAGCCTGACCAAGTTGATAGAAGATGCTAAGCAAAGTTAGTGCAAGCCAAGAAAAAAGTCATTTGGAGCTTGTTGGATACAATTGTTCAATTGTGTGTTGTCTTTGATGTTACAAAAATGTCATATCAGTTATTAGTTAGAGTCTACCAAGCTTAGTTAGCAAGATAAAAGATAGAGTCTACTAAGCTTAGAAGGTTAGTAAAGAAGGAAATTCAATATCTATTAAGCTTAGTCAGTATCAAAGGAATGTATGGCAGAGGATAGTGCTTACCAAGCTCTCACAGTTAGCAAAAGAAATGCAGTTCTTACCAAGTTCACTCGATAGCCAAAGGATTTTGTAGAATTTATAGTGTTAACCAAGTTGAGATGGTTAACTCAGGAAATTATTTCTGGAGTAGTGTTTATCGAGCAGGGTCAGCCAATGAAGGATTTCATTATTTTAGAAAATAAAGTTTATTTTTTTAATATAATATTTGTAGCCGACTGATGTATGGTTTATTAATAAATGTAACTTGTGAATGAGCTGACTTGATAATTTGAATGGTATATATAAGAGGTCAAGTTGCAAATTCTAAGTGTGTGATGATGATTGATTTGATATGAATGTGAAGGAGGACTGATTATTGAGAGAGATTTTGAAGGATGATCAGAGATCATTAAGGAGCAACAAAGCTATATTTGATCAAGGAGGATCTAATGGTGCAGAATAGAGATTTGTAATCAGAAAATTCAGTTGCATCTTATTCAGGTCAATTCATTGTTACTTTCTAACCATTGTAGCAATGATTCCAAAATTTCTTAACAGAGTTGGTTTAGCAGCCACTTTGTAAATCCTCTAACAAGTTGACAGTTCAATTGAATTTTTCTAAAGACCTCTAGCAAGGCCGCTCTTAATAGGGTGATTAAATCCTCTAACAAGGTCACACCTAACAATGTGTTTTGTAACTTTTAACAAGGTTGGCTCCTAACAGGGCTCACTTTAGAAGAGTGAAAATTGGTAGCTAGTTACTTGGTAGTTTTTCCCATATTGGGTTTCCAAATTAAATCTTGTGTCTCTTGTGTTCATGTTATTTACTTTTGCATGCATCTTAATAATTATGAATGCATAAAGATCAGTAACAAGTTAATCTACCAAGTTACAACATTTTTGTAAATGTTTACTAAGTGACAACAGTAACTTGTTAACATCTAAAGGATCTGTGGATTTGTTTTTGTGGTAACTGATTCACGCCCCTCCCCCACCCCCCCTCCACTTCTTAGTTACTCCATCTATAATTCCAACAATTGGTATCAAAGCTTTTTGTGCTCGTAGGAAAAGATTTCAAGGATCTAAGCTAAAGATTAGGATGTCTTACAAAAGGAAAATTCCAAGACTTAACAAGGACAACTTCGTAGCATGGTAGGGATTGATGAGACTTCATCTTGCTTCTATTGGTGATACAGGATTGAAGTACCTTGATGAAAAATATGCAAAACCTTCTGGCACATTATTTGTCAATGATATTGCTGAAAAGAAGGCTCACAACAACATGATGATAGATATTTCATCTGCCCTAAGTTATGAAGAATTTGATGATATCAAAGATTGTAAAATTGCTTTTGAAATGTGGAACAAGCTGAAAGAAATCTATGGAGGTGATGATAATGTGAGAAGAGCCAAAGCAAAAAGTTTGAGAGATCAATTTGATCAAATGAGGATGAGAGAAGATGAAAACATTGAAAAATATGTTGAAATAGTTAGAGCAAGTGTTAGTGCAATCAAAGCATGGATATATCAAGTAGGAAACAATCATAAGTAAAGTTTTTAGAACACTACTTCCCATTTATGCAATCAGAGTTTTTACAATTTGAGAAAGAAGCATGAAGCAAATCATAAGATAAATTTAGAGGCCATATTTGGAAGATTGACTACATTCGAGCTAGACAACTATGATAATTATGTTCTAGCTGCCGAGAACATTGAATTAGCATTTAAAGCCAAGCTTTCACTCAAGGAGAAAGGCAAGAAGATAAATGATTCTTAGTTAGGTAGTGATGAAGAATCAAAAGAGAGTTCAGACAGTGATCTTGAGGTGGTTGAAGCTCTACTAGCAAGGAAATATTCAAGAGGCAAAGGGAAATACAAAGGTAAGGTCCCTCTAATCTATTTTTCTTGTGAAGAAATTGGACATATTGCTGCTAGGTGCCCAAACAAGCAGAAAAAGGATGAGACGAAAGGTCACAAGTGCAATGGAAAGAAAGATTTCAAATAATTCAAGGACAAAGGTAAGAAAACATGTTTCATGGCTAAAGATTCTAATGATTATGATGATGAAGAAGTTGATAAAAAAATTTACATTGTTGTAAAGGATGAGTTTGATAATGATGAGGAAATGGCACTTATTTCTCATGTGAGCAAAAATGATACATGGATTATAGATAGTGGTTGTTCTCATCACATGACTAGTGATAAAACTAAGTTTGAACATTTTGAAGACTATGATGGTGGCAATGTGAGGTTTGGTAATAATGAACCTTGTTGCATAAAAGGAAAAGCAAGAATCTCTCTAACCAAAGAACTTGTATGTGATAATGCATATTGGGTAGAAGGACTAAAATAAAATATGTTAAGTGTGGCACAGCTACTCAATAATGGATTCAAAGTGGAATTCATGCATGGAAAAGCAAGACTGCTGGATGACAAAGGAAAGCTGATTGGATCAAGCACTCAAACAAAAGGTAACTTGTTTTATCTTGAACTTGGTGAATGTTCATGTTTTATTGCTCAAGTTGAAGAAATTTGGTTATGACATAGGAGGTTATGTCATGTGAACTTTGATAAATTGGTGAAAATAAATAAATTCAATAAAGTAAGAGGCATTCCTAACATAAAGAAACCTGAAGTTGGTCTATGCAAGAATTGTCAAATTGGAAAGATGGGAAAGACTAGCTTTAAAAGTAAAAACTATCCGTCTAAAGAAGTTTTAGAAAATGTGCATACTAATTTATGTGGACCTATTGGAATTGAAAGTTATACTAGTGAAAATATCTTCGTTCTTTTTGTTGATGATTACTCAAGAATGATGACTATCATGTACCTAAGAGAGAAATCATAAGCATTTGAGAAGTTCAAAAGGTATTTGGATAGAGTGGAGAAGGAAACAGGCAAAAAACTGAAATGCTTGAGGTTAGATAGAGGTGGTGAATTCATTTCACATGAGTTTAATAACTTTTGCATTGAAACAAGAATCAAAAGATAGGTTTCAGCACCTGGAACTCCTGAACAAAATGGAATAGCTGAAAGAAGGAATAGATCTATCATGGACTCTGTAAGAAGCTTAATGATTGAAAAGAGCATTGCTATCAAATACTGGAAGGAAGCTATCAGCATTGTAGTTCATACCTTGAATTGAGTACAGCTAAAGAAGGACTCATTCAAAACCCCCTATGAGTTATGGTATTGCTACAAACCCAATGTAAGTTACCTAAAAGTATTTGGAAGCAAATGTTACATTTTGAAAGAATATAGAAAAGGTAAATTTGATGTGAAAGGTGGTGAAGGAATATTTTTGGGATATTCATGCAAGAGTAAAGCATATAGATATTTGAATTTATCTACTCACAAAGTCATAGAAAGTGCACATGTGAAAGTTGATGAGTTTGCAGAAAGAACTAAAGAAGAAAGAAAAAGGGAACTAGAAGACTACAGGAGGTTTTTTTTCATTGAACCTGATATAGTACCAAATACGCCTGTCAATCAAAAATCTTTAACTCTCAAGTCTTTAGTAACCAAGTTGCAAGAAGTTCAAACCAAGCTATATGAACCTGAGTCACATTCTGATGCTACTGAGCCAATGCCTATTGAGTCTGAAGGACTCGAGCTATAGACAAGACAGTCAGAACCTAAAGCTAAAGTGCAAGAGGATGAAAATACAAAGTGTTCAAAAGGCAAGGAACCTATATTAGCTAAATATGTTAGGAGGCATCATGCAACAGATTAGATCATTGGAGATAAATCTAAAAGAATTATGACAAGAAGTAAGTTGAAAGGCACTTGTTTACTTGGTGATTTTGAACCTAGAAATGTCAAAGATGCATTAGAAAATCAAAGCTAGATTGAAGCTATGAATGAAGAGATAGAGAAGATAAAGAAAAAAAAAGCATGGACTCTTGTAGCTAGGCCTAAAGACAAAAATATGATTGAAACTAAGTGGGTATTTAGAAACAAGCTAAATGAAGATGGTGAGGTATCAAGGAACAAAGCTAGACTGATATGCAAAGGATACTCTCAAGAAGAAGGTATAGACTATGGAGAAAATTTTGCTCCTATTACAAGATTGGAAGGTGTCAGAATCTTACTTGCATATGCTGCATACAAAGGATTCAAAATTTATTAGATGGATGTCAAGTCAACATTTCTTAATGGTATACTAGATGAAGAGGTTTACATTGAATAGCCTGAAGGTTTTGTTGATCCAAACAAGGACATGGTCTACAAATTACATAAAGCATTGTATGGTCTAAAGCAAGCTCCTAGGGCATGGTATGAAAGACTACATAACTATCTTATTCATATTGGTTTTCAAAGAACTAATGATAATAGTAGCTTGTATATCAAGGAAGGACCAGATAATAAGATTGTTTGGGCAGAAATATTCGTAGATATACTTTTTTTATAGGAAATTATGATCTTTGCAAAGAATTTTCAGAACAAATGAACAAGGATTTTGAAATGTCAATGTTTGGTGAGATCATATTCTTTGTTAGTCTTCAAATTCAGTAGAATAAGAATGGCATCTACATCACTCAATCTAAATACATCAAGGAGATACTAAAATTGTTTGGTAATGAAGACTGCAAACTACTTGGGGCTCCTATGTGTACTAGATTGAAACTTACCAAGGATGATGAATCAAAGGAAGTGGATTAGATATTGTATAGATCAATGATTGGAAAGTTGTAGTATGTAGTGCATACAAGACTAGACATTGCCCTTGTAGTTGGTATTGTAGCAAGATTTTCAGCTAAACTAAAAGAAAATCACATGATGGAAATCAAAAGGATCATGAGATATTTGAAAGGAATTAAAGATTATGGAGTATGGTTTAAACTTGGTACAAATCTAGATTTAAAAGTGTTTACTGATGCAAATTGGGTAGGAAACGTTGATGAAAAAAAGAGTACAAGAGGATGAGCTTTCTTTCTAGGAGAGAGGTTGGTTTCTTGGACAAGTAAAAAGAAAAATTGTACATCCCAATCCATAGTAGAGGTTGAATATGTAGCAGTAGCACTAAACTATTCAAACATTGTTTGGTTCAAATAGTTATTGAAAGGTATGAAGGAAGAAATCAAAAAACCTATAGTTATGCTTTGTGACAATACAAGTGCAATTAACATATCCAAGAATCTAGTGATGCATTCAAAAACTAAGCATATTGCTATAAAGTATCACTTTGTCAGAGAATTGGTGCAAGATAAGGAGATCAGATTGGAATATGTCCATACAAAGGAACAAATTGTTGACATATTCACAAATCCTTTACCTAAGGATGCATTCTTGTATCTAAGAGGTAAGTTAGGGGTCATTCTCCTATCTGAAGCTCACTAAAATATAGTTTTAGTGATGCATCAACATGAACAGAATTGAGTATCTATCAGTTGATGTTGCCAAGTAATGAAGACATTGCATATGAATCAATACTTAAGCTACATTAAATTTCATTTGAGTTGTGTTGTCTTTGGCATGTGTTGTCAAAGAGAGAGTTTACTATCATATCTTTCTAAAATTTGCAAGAAAAATAGAGTTTATGCAAGAGGGAGAGATTACTATGAAAGAGGGAGATTACTGTATTTGAGAAGTTTTGTGGAATGAAATGTAAGAGAGAGAAGCATTCTATTAGAAAAGAATTTTTTTCAAATTTCATTCTGCTATGACATGTTGTGTTTCCATCAATGCCAAAAAGGGAGATTGTTGGATACAATTGCTCACTTGTGTGTTGTCTTTGATGTTACACAAATGTCATATCAATTATCAGTCAGAGTCTACCAAGCTTAGTTAGCAAGGAAAAAGATAGAGTCTACCAAGCTTAGAAGGTTAGCAAAGAAGGAAATTCAGTATCTACCTGGCTTACTCAGTCATCAAAGGAAAGTATGGCAAAGGACAGTGCTTACCGAGCTCTCACAGTTAGTGAAAGAAATTTAGTTCTTACTAAGTTCACTCGATAGCCAAAGGATTTTGTAGGATTTTTAGTGTTAACAAAGTTGAGATGGTTAACTTAGGAAATTATTTTTGGAGTAGTGTTTACCAAGTAGGGTCGGCCAATGAAGGATTTCATTGTTTTGAGAAATAAATTTTATTTGTTTAATATAATATTTGTAGCTGACTGATGTATGGTTTATTGGTAAATGTAACTTGTGAATGAGCTGACTTGATCATCTAAATGGTATATATAAGAGGTCAAGTTGCGAATTATAAGTGTGTGATGATGATGGATTTGATATGAATGTGAAGGAGGACTAATTGAGAGAGAAAATTTTGAAGGATGATCAGAGATCATTGAGGAGCAAGAAAGCTATATTTGATAAGGAGGATCTAATGGTGTAGAATAGAAATCTATAATCAACAAATTTAATTGCATCTTATTCAGGTCAATTCATTATTACTTTCTAACCATTGTAGCACTGATTCCAAAATCTCTTAATAGAGTTGGTTTAGCAGCCATTTTGTAAATCCTCTAACAAGGTGATAGTTTAGTTGAATTGTTCTAAAGACCTCTAGCAAGGCCACTCTTAATAGGGTGATTAAATTCTCTAACAGGGTCACACCTAACAGTGTGTTTTGTAACCTTTAATAGGGTTAGCTCCTAATAGGGCTCACTACAAAAGAGTGAAAATTGGTAGCTAGTTACTTGGTGGTTTTTCCCATATTGGGTTTCCACATTAAATGTAGTGTCTCTTGTGTTCATGTTATTTACTTTTGCATGTATGTTAATAATTATGAATGCTTAAAGATTAGTAACAAGTTAATCTACCGAGTTATCACATTTTTGTGGATGTTTACCAAGTGATAGTAGTAAGTAACTTGTTGACATATAAAGGATTTGTGGATTTTTTTTTGTGGTAACTAATTCACCCCCCCTCTCAGTTACTCCATCTATAATTCCAACAAAGCCGACTGAAAGAAATTTCTAGTGGATGCCGAGAAAACTAATAGGTGCTAAGCAAGTTAGTAGATGCCAAGTGATTTTTAGTTGATGTCGAGCACCAGTAAAATTCAATTAATGCCAAGTGATTTTACAGTAGATGCTGAGTAACACAGTATGTGCCAAGCATCAATAAATTGATAATGCCAAGCTACTGCATTATGAAAAAGATTGAAGATTCAAAAAATAAAAGCTAACAAGTTTGTTTTCTTGGAACTTGTGAATCAGGAGGAAGATAGGATTGATGAGCTGAGGCATAGAATCTTATCTAAACCATTTTGGAGGATAATTCAAGTGAATTCTAGGAGAAGTTTGTAGAGAATATAAGATATGAGGTAGATACATTTTATCTTATCTAATCCATTGAAAACCCTAATTTTTGAAATGGATAATGAGCTAGAAAAGAGTTCTAATTTCCTATATGTAGGGATGTCTACTCATGAAGCAATGTTGGATTGAGGTTAGAGAGTTTTGGAAGTAAAGATCTGACAAGGAGAAGGAAGAGGGTTTGCTTCATCAAGTGACCCAAGAGAAGAAGTTGGCAATGATGAGCTAAGCAAGAAGGCTTAAAGAGGATGAATGATTGGAGGGTGAACAAGCTATCAGACCTGCAAAGATCGGAAGCCAAGTAGAGATGAGGACTAAATAGTGATCTATAATTTGCAAGTAAAGTTGTAAGTTGTATTAGATCAAAGCTCTATTGTTACTTTCTAACAATTGTATTAGATTAGGGTAAATCCTCTAGAGAAAGATTGACTTAAAAATCATTGAAAAATCCTTTAACAGGGTGGCATTCCAAGTGAATGATGTAAAGTCCTCTAAGAAGGCTCACTTTTAACAAGGTAATTGAAATCCCTTAACGGGGTCACATTTAACAGTGTGTGGTATAACCTTTAATAGGGTTGACCTTTAATAAGGCATCACTTTAGAAGAGTGAAAAAGGAGTAGCATGTTACTGGTAGTTTTTTCCAAATTAGGTTTCCATGTTAAATCATTGTGTCAAATGTACTAATGGATATGTTGTGTTTTATCTTTTATACTTCTATATGTTAATATTACAGTAACATATCAGTTTAGATTAACACAGAATGAATGCATTCATGGTTGAAAAAGTTTTAGGAGTTCATTGAATTGTGAAAAGTTTTATTTTGTACATCTAAACCTTGAATAACTGATTCACCCTCCACCCCCCGCCCCCCCCCCCCACTCTCAGTTATTCTAAAAGAATTCCAACAATTGGTATTAGAGCTCAGTTGATTAAGAGGATTAGTTTTAAGGTACCAAAAGCATAAAGATCAAGATGTCAAAAAGAGAGGTACCTAAGTTGAATAGAGATAACTTTTTTGCATGGAAATTTTTGATGAAGCTACACCTCAGAGGACTTGGAGATTATGCACAAACTTTCATTTTAGTAGAAAATTTTGATCCAACAGGAGCCCTAACTATTGAAGATTTGAAGAAAAAAAAGAGCACAATTAGGCGATGTTGGAGATTTCCTCT
Organism: Cupressus sempervirens; assembly: GCA_028749045.1. Lineage (NCBI taxonomy): Eukaryota > Viridiplantae > Streptophyta > Pinopsida > Cupressales > Cupressaceae > Cupressus > Cupressus sempervirens. The sequence goes on from CM053785.1 coordinate 908,995,374, forward strand.
GCCCTAAGCTATGCTGAGTTTGATGATATCAAAGACCTTAAAAGTGCAAAGTAGACATGGGGTGCCCTAGACACCATCTATGGAGGAGACAAAAATGTTTAAAGAGCCAAGTCAGAGAGCCTAAGAGGTAAATTTGATGACATGAGAATGGAAGAAGGTGAAAATATTGCTCAATATTTTGCTAGAATAAAAGAAGTTGTTAGTGCAATAAAAGGTGCTATTGGTAAAATAGATGATGATATTATGTGAAGTAAAGTCTTGAGAACATTGTTGCCTATGTATGCCATTAGAGTGTCTGCAATCCAAGAGTTAAGATGTATGCCAAGAAATGATCTAACCTTTCAAGGTTTAGTAGGAAGACTCACTGCTTTTGAGCTATCTAATTTTGACAACTACAACCCAGAAAGTATTAAATCAGCTTTCAAATAAAAATTATTATTGAAGGATTCTAAGGAGGTAAAGCCAAAGAAGAAGAAAAAAAGATAAAGTATGCATCCAGTGACAACAGTATAGATGAAGAAGACATTGAACAATTGGAAGCATTGTTGGCCAAAAGATTTCACAAAGGAAAAGGTAAATTCAAAGGTAAGCTACCTATCATTTGTTTTAATTGCAATGAAGTTGGACATATTGCAGCAAGATGTACAAAGAAGAAGAAATTTAGAGAAGGGAACAAGCACAAAAATAGAAGAGAAGATGATGGAAGAGACTATAGAGACAAAGGAAAAAAGTCATGCTACATTATTGATGAATAGAACTCTGATAAAAATGATGATGAAGTGGTATATGTTGCAATGAAGGATGAATCAAATGAGGATGAAGCTACTGCACTTATGACATGTGTGAACAAGAATGAGAAATGGATCATTGACAGTCGATGCTCACATCACATGACTGGAGACAAGAGTAAGTTCACTACCTTAACCTATTATGATGGAAATAGTGTGAGATTTGGTAATGATGCACCATGTTTAATAAAAGGAAAAGGGTCTATCAAACTCATAGACAAGATTTCATGTGATAATTCTTATTATGTTGAAGGATTGAATTATAACCTAGTAAGTATGTCACAATTGAATAATTTGGGGTGTAAAGTTGAGTTTGAAAACAAATTAGCCAAGATATATGATACAAATGGAAACTTGATTGGAGAAGGTGATCAAACTAGGAGCAATTTGTTCTATCTGGATATAGAAGATGTTACTTGTCTTATTGCAAAATTTGATGATGTATGGCTTTGACATAAGAGATTATGTCATGTTAACTTTGATAATCTGATTAGTATTAGTAACATGAATAGAGTTAAAGGTTTTCTTAAGTTGAAGAAACCAAAAAATATAATGTGCAAACAATGTCAGCTAGGCAAGATGACAAATACTTTTAAGGAAATACTTGAAATTGTTCATACTAACTTGTGTGGACCTATTGAAGTGCAAAATTACAAAGGAGACAAGTATATAATGTTGCTTTTTGATGATTACTTTAGGATGATGACAATCATGTTCCTAAAACAAAAATCAGATGGTTTTCAAATGTTTAAATGAAACATGTAAGAGCTTAAAATGTTTGAGATTAGATAGAGGAGTTGAATTCACTTCACATGAGTTTGAGATGTTTTGCAATGATAGAGAAATTAACAGATAGACATCAGCACCTAGGACCCCTCCACAAAATGGAATTGTTGAAAGAAGAAATAGATTTGTAATGGATTATGCTAGAACACTCATGATGGAGAAAAATGTTGCTCTAAAATACTGGAGAGAAGCTATAAGTATTGTAGTAAGAAAGGTACACATTCAACACCTTTTAAACTATGGTATGGTCATCCACCTAATGTGAAATATTTTAAGGTATTCAGAAGCAAATGCTATATTCTTAAAGATGTTAGGAGTGGAAAGTTTGATGCCAAGAGTGAAGAAGGTGTATTCCTTTGTTACTCCACAAGAAGCAAAGCTTACAAGTGTTTAATTACTAACACTAACAAAATTGTGGAAAGTGCAAATGTGAATTTTGATGAGTTTGCAGAAGAACATGAGGTTGAAACTACAAGAGAATCAAAAGATTACAAGACATTTGCATACTATTATGAAGGAAATCCTACTAAAGAAGATGTTAGAAATCATGTAGTAAACTAGCAGAAAGTTTCAACTACTACCGAGTCACATCTTATGAATGTCGAGTTGCATTCAAATGCTGAGTTACAGAATGAGGAGAGTGCACAATCTGACTCTGAGATTGGCACACATGAAAGAGATGCCAAAACACCTGACAAAGATGCACATAGTGATACTAAAGCTAAGAGACAAAATGCAGCCATAAGAACTAAGCCAAGATTGTCCAAATATGTCAAAAGACACCATCTTGCAGATCAAATCATTGGAGACAAAAATGCAAGGCCAATGATAAGAAATAGGTTGAGAGGTGAAGCATGTTTGTTAATCATCAAGGAACCTAACACAATGAGAGATGCATTGGAAGATGATGATTGGTACAAGGCTATGGAAGAGGAAATTTGGTAGATAGAAAAGAACAAGACTTGGAGCCTAGTTCCTAGACTAGAAGACAAGAATGTGATTGGCATGAAATGGGTATTCAGGAACAAGCTAGATGAGAATGGTGAAGTGACAAGAAAAAAATCAAGACTATGCTGCAAAGGGTATGCACAAGAAGAAAAAATTGGCTATGGTGAAACATTTTCCCCTATTGCAAGAATGAAAGGAGTAAGAATTGTGCTTGCTTATGCTACATACAAAGGTCTTAAAGTCTATCAAATGGATGTTAATTATGCATTTTTGAATGGCATATTACAAGAAGAGGTCTATATAGAATAGCCAGAAGGATTTGTGGATAAAATAAATAAGAATATGGTATGTAAACTGCACAAAGCCCTATATGGATTGAAACAAGCACCAAGAGCATGGTATGAGAGACTTCATACTTATCTTGTTAAGATTTGATTTGAAAGGATAGATGATAACAACAATTTGTACATGAAGACAGAAATAGAAAGAGGTATACTATTATCTAAAATATTTGTTGATGACATAATATTTGGAGGACAAGATGCTTTATGTAGAGATTTTGCAAATAAGATGAAATACGAGTTTGAAATGTCAATGTTTGGTGAGATCAAATTCTTTGTGGGATTTCAAGTCTATCAAGTAAAGTATGGTGTATCTATCACTCAGTCAAAATATGTCAAGGAGATATTGAAGACATTTATACTTGAGGATTCAAAACTAGTAAGTACACCTATGGTAATAGCACTCAAGCTATCAAAGAATGATGAATTAGTTGAGGTCAATCAAACATTATATAGATCCATGATTGGAAAATTGCAATATGTAGTACACAACAGACCTAATATTGCATTAACTGTGGGGATAGCTACTAGATTCTCTGCTAACCCTAGAGAGAATCAATAATGAGATACTTGAAAGGAACAGAAGAGTATGGCTTGTACTATAAGAAGAATGGAAAGTTTGAACTGAAAGCCTACACTGATGCTAATTGGGCTGGAAATATTGATGACAGAAAGAGCACTTGTGGGGGAGCATTTTTCCTAGGTAGAAGACTTATTACATGGACAAGAAAAAGAAAAGTTGTACTTCCCAATCTACTGCTGAAGTAGAATATGTTGTTGCTGCTATCAATTGCACAAACATTGTATGGATCAAATAGCTACTAAAGGAAATGAAGGAAGAAATCACTGAACCAATGAAACTTTATTGTGATAATACAAGTGCTATAAATATATCAAAGAATCTTGTAATGCATACAAAGACAAGGCGCATTGCAATAAAGTATCATTATGTAAGGGAGTTGGTTCAAGACAAAGAGGTGAAGATGGAATATATAAACACAAAGAAGCAAATTGTTGATATCTTCACCAAAGAATTACCTAAGGATGCTTATGAGTATCTAAGAGGTAAATTAGGGGTTATACCCCTCTTAAAGGTTCTATAAAAAATAGAGGGAGTACCCTGCATCAAACAAGCTGATATTCATTGCATACAAATTGATGCAGTGGATCTTACTTTAGGAAATTGCCGAAAGTAATCACAAGAGTTGGAATTTTAAATTAGTCACAACCAAGGTGACAGAGGGAGTAAAATTGAAGACCTTGCAAAAAGCTTATATATGCATATATAAAGATGTCAAGTGTTAAGTATATGGCTTTGCTATTATTGTCAAAGAGGGAGAATGTACAGTAAACTAATTAAGTGCTTATTGATCAAGAGGGAGATGATCAGAAGATCAAAGTAGACAATCAAGGGAGAAAGAAGAGTTCATCATCAGAAGATCAAAAGATTGAAAGCAATAAAGAGGTAGAAAGTAGAAAGAAAAAGGGATATATTCAGATATTCTATTGATCTATGACAGAAAAAAATCAGATAAGAAGGAACTCAGAGGGAGAAGTCTTGAGTTATATTTTGTAACCTAAGAAGAAGTTGTTGATAGAGGGAGAAGTGTTATTCACAAGATTTCTTTTTGGTATTTCCTTACTATTTTAACCTAGTTAGTTTAATAGAACAAGTTGTTCATCATTTGTTTGACTAGTTGATCAGTTTGGTTTGCCATCAATGCCAAAGAGGGAGATTGTTGATATGTGATTGAAAAGATCATTTGAGTAAAGAGAATTGTTGAAGAAGTATTTTCAATCATTTTTTTGTCACTAATGTCAAACTTGTTATATGCTAGTAAGATAATTGCTTATATGTTTCAAGCAGTATCACTTAGTTGATTGATGAGGAGGATTTGATCAACAAGATGTAAGGAAAGTACCTAGAGGAAAGGTTGAGTTATGATTATGTATTAAAGTGTAAGAATCAGTTAAGACAGTGATAACATAATGTATTGATGATCTATTTTGAATGTACAAAATGATTGGCTAGACTAAGAAAGTTTAGAAGGAAAAGATTGGACAAAGTTCACTTGCTAAGCCTGACCAAGTTGATAGAAGGTGCCAAGAAAATTTAGTGCAAGCCGAGAAAAAAGTTAGTTGGAGCCGAGTGAAAGCAATTTCTAGTGGATGATGAGCAAACTAATAGGTGTCGAGCAAGTTAGTAGATGCTGAGTGATTTTCAGTTGATGCTGAGCATCAGTAAAATTTAGTTGATGCCGAGTGATTTTACAGTAGATGTCGAGTAACACAATATGTGCCAACCATCAGTAAATTGATAATGTTGAGCTACTACATTATGAAAAAGATCAAAGATTCATAAAATAAAAGCTGACAAGTTTGTTTTCTTGGAACTTGTGAATTGGGAAGAAGATAAGATTGATGAGCTAGAGGCACATAATCTTATGTAAACCATTTTGAAGGTGAATTCAAGTGAATTCTAGGAGAAGTTTATAGAGAAGATAAGATATGGGGTAGATACATTTTATCTTACCTAATCCATCAAAAACCCTAATTTTTAAAATGGATAATGAGCGGGAAAAGAGTTCTAATTTCCTATATGTAGGGATGTCTACTCATGAAGTAATGTTTGATTGAGGTTAGAGAGTTTTGGAAGCAAAAATATGACAAGGAGAAGGAAGAGGATTTGCTTCATCAAGTGACCCAAGAGAAGAAGTCTACAATGGTGAGCTAAGCAAGAAGGCTTAAAGAGGATGAATGCTTGAAGGGTGAACAAGCTATCAGAGCTACAAGGATTGAAAGCCAAGTAGAGATGAGGAATGAATAGTGATCTGTAATCTGCAAGAAAGGTTGTAAGTTTTATTAGATCAAAGCTCTATTACTTTCTAACAATTGTATCAAATTAGGGTAAATCCTTTAGAGAAAGGTACACTTAACAATCATTGGAAAATCCTTTAGTAGGGTGGCATTCCATGTGAATGGCCTAAAGTCTTCTAACAAGGCTCACTTTTAATAGGGTGATTGAAATCCCTTAATCGAGTCACATTTAATAGTGTGTCTTGTAACCTTTAACAGGGTTGGCCTTTAATAGGGCATCACTTCAGAAGAGTGAAAAAGGAGTAGCATGTTAGTAGTGATTTTTCCCAAATTGGGTTTCCACATTAAATCATTGTGTCAAGTGTATTGATGGATATGTTGTGTTTTATGTTTAATACTTCTCTATGTTAATGTTACAGTAACATGCCAGTTTAGATTAACACACAATGAATGCATGCATGGTTGAAAAAGTTTTTAAGGGTTCACTAAATTGTGAAAAGTTTTATTTTGTACATCTGGACCTTGAATAACTAATTCACCCCCCCCCCCCCCCCCCCGTCTTAGTTATTTTTGAAAATTGATCTTCAAGTTGTTGTGTTTTTCAACTTCTATTGGATGCTTTCATATATGTTTGGGATGCTTTTAAAATTCCCTACTTGTTGATACATTACATGCAATATATATGCCCTAGATAAAAGTTTGCCATATATTGATCTTATTTTCCAGTTGTTCAAATAAGGGAATATTTCTTATTAGAGTGGTCATTGTGTTCTGTATTTTTCACCTTCATTTATATACCATTTTTTTCTGTTGGATTTGAGTATCAAATGACATGTTTCTTGATAGAGTTTCATGAAACTATTGTAAACATGAATTAATTTGTTGTAGTCTTGTTCATGGTCTCTTATGCTTAATATTCAGGTCATCTATGGATAATAAAGCTTTAAAATTGTTTTTATCTCTTATGGAAATGCTATTGTTTATGCTATGACTACATGAAATGGTTTAACTTATTCAGGTTTCTAGTTTTATTCAGGTTTCCATAGATGCAGAGGTGGACAACAATGGGTTGGAGAAATCTTAGAATCTATGAGAATAGTTGTGCTCAACCATTTTGGTTTATATTTTCCTATTTAGTGAATGTATTTTTTTTTTTTTGAAATGATCTATGGTTCTATTTTTTCTTGGATGTGATGTTTATTTTTCGAGGGAGTATGTAGAGTATTGCCAACCTTTTATCAAATAGATTGCATACTTAGTTAGTGATGATGATGATAATTCTTCGTATCTCGCCCAACAAGATAATCACTAGAGAAATTGATTGTGATGTGGGCTTGGCACTTTATACACTAATTTGAGAAGCATTACATATGCTAAAACATGCAATTTCCATAGACATATACGAATTTCAAAGTGAATGTGATATCCCCCAAGTCCGTGATAGTAAAAGGCTAAGTGGGGCTTCTTTTATATGTTTAGCACATGAAATATATTTTCAATGTCACATACAAATGTATTCAAATTTGTTTTCTCATAAACTTATAAGCAACGAATCCAATTGTCCATTGAGCTTGTTTGTCTTTCTATTGAGGTTGTTTGTCTTTTATATTAGATAGAGCATTTGAAACTTGGTTTACTTATATCCTACAAGTGAGGCTACCTAAGACACGTAGGGAAAAATCTCCACTCTTGCTAACCTTGTTGGTGCCAACTGCATATTGGGCACAAAATATGATATCTGGGTTCCTCTGCTCAGGTTTGTTTAGAGGTTATCTTCTTGCCACCTTGCCACCCAGTGTTCATTTTTCTTGTTCTTTTAGTGTTTGAGTTGCAACATGGTTGTCTCTACCTTCCAAATGTTTCATTGGATTTTGCAACATGCAAGCTTTATTCCTGTTAGAATAATCTCCTAGCTTCCTAGAATTTTCCAAGTTAAATTGCATGCATGTTGCATCTCATGTGCCCAACTTCCCTATAGTTTTCCAAGTTGTTACAATGAATGTTTGAGCGTCTCCTTTGAAAAAATCACATTTTTAATCAGCAATTGTTAGTGTGAACAAGATTGGTGGGAAGGCAAGTAGTTCATAAGAAATGTAGCTCTTAAATAACTCACTAGAAAATAAATATCCATAGATGAATTTGTTTGATTCATTTTCTCATTGGTGGCTTGGAAAAACTTGTAACACAATTTTTTTAGATAGCTACAGATATAGACATGCATCGCTAGATTAAATTTTACAAATTCAATGTATTTACAAACTTTACAGTGTGAGGTTGATATAGTTGAGCACTTTGATAATTAGCTGACCCCAAATACAAAAACTAGGGGGTACCGTTAACACATATAGACTCGCAAGAAGTGAGTTGATTTAGAATAATAGGAAATAGTGTGGATAGGACACAAAGAAATCACCCAGTCATAATTGTTCAGACCACATGGCCAATTGCTCTTTTCCTCTAATATTATCCATGCAGTCATCTACTCTTGCAATTGTTAAACGTGTTTCTATTTTTATAAAGAAAAAAACAAATTTTCCATTGGAAGTGGTAAACAAAAAACTACTACACTTTCATATATGCTTTGCTAGATATTTTCATCATTTAGTTTTTCTATGATAGGGGAGAAACCCACCATCATAGTGAAGTGAGAGGATCAAGTAGTTCTTATTGCCAAACAATTTTTATTTCCCCTTGTTGCAGCTTGATTACCATTCACAAATGTAGTTTATTTTCTTTTAGTTTCTTATTATGCTAATCTCAAACTGGATAAGAAGTGGAACTTTGTTTCTATTTCTTTCCATTTTAGCTTTTCTAATATGTTATCACGTTAATTTTAAAGGCTATCCATACCATGTAAAAAATTTGTTTATCTTTTGTAGATTTAGATGGATAAATATGTGCCTTAGTAATTGCATAATTGGACTATTTGTAAACCAAATGCAGATGCACAACCTCAATCAGGGTTTAACGTGAACCTTTTGGGAAGGACACACTATCATAGAACAAAGTAAAAATATATTAACAAATAGTTCATAGGCTTCTCTAGTATCTTAAATGTTGCAATACTAAAGTTTTTACTCTTAAATAATTCTATACATGCATGTGCAATCGATGTTATTTCCACCACAATAAGGCCAGTTGCTCACAAGAAGTAGATACAACAACATTACATTTATTATGAGACTACGGAGAGCTAGGTTTATTCAAACATATCAAAAATGTAGAAAAATCCAAGGGTTCAATTGTGAGTTATGGATCCTATATAAAGAGATATTTCTGATTGTCATTATCTAGAAAATTTGACTAATTACATCCAATATAGATTTTGTTTTGTTACATTTACCTTAACCCTTGGACACAAAACTAAATGCATGATAAATTATGATGATTATACTCTCTAAAAAACAAATAAACTCATTTTTTATTGATTATAATCTAAGATATAATTAAACCCTTGATCTTAACTCTACGAAAGAAGGTTTTTGATTAGTTTTAAAAGATTCATTCAATATTTCATCACTATCCACGACTAATCACACAAGTAGATTCAAAAAAATCTTGGATCATCCCTTAATCATTTAAAAATAAAATATAAGGCCATTCAAATCTATTTAATAATCCAACAACATCAAAGCTTTTCAATTAGAGAATGTTGTGGAAGCAAACAAGGATATTTGGCCATGTGGATTGATCCACTTAGAGATTTGACACTATTGGCATTAAGATCTTTGCAATAAAGAACTAATCAAAGTGCTAGAGATGCCTTCCCATGCTGATCTAGATAGGCAAATTGAACAAGTCTTAGACTGGAAGCCATTGTTAGAGGCAGAGGTGAAAAACCTATACTGCCAGGCCAAAGCTATTTCACTGTTTATAGGATGAAATTGCAAATTTCTTTAATTATTTGCATCCTTCATATGAATGTTTGATTTAAATTGGTAAATGGGTTACAAAGAGTAGATGTTTATCTTTCTATTGAATTGTAACAGTGATCATGTATTCCTAATTCTTGTTTGAATTGATTAGAATCTTGTTGCAAACTATAGAAGAGATTGCTATTAATTTTTTTTTTACTAAAATTTGGAAAGTTACCTGGATCTCTGCCTCAAGCTTGATGTAGTGATACATCCTATTTTAGGAAGAATTATGTGGATGTTTTTCTTTAGACATTCTCATTTCTAGGGATCATTGGGATATTACACTTTTGTCAAGTAGGAAGAGATGTGCCTAGGACATATTAGATCATTTAAGATAATTGAGATGGAGGGATGGATACTGTGCCTTTGTTCGCATGCATCCAAAAATAGGGATATGGCTCACTTTTATCATGTTGTTTGCCAGGTTTTGACTTAATTATGCTAGTTTTTCTTTTCATAGAAAACTAGTCACTGAGACTAGAATAATAGAACCTAGCCATGTGTATTAGGATTGGATTCTTTATTAAATCTTATTTTTCCTCTCAATATAGTTCCATCTTGTCCTCTTCTTTTCCTGACTTCTATTATTTCTTTTTCTTTTTAATTTTGAGTCTTGAACTTTAGTTTTCTTGGGAGTTGTAGTTGTGGTGTAATTGAATCACATTGTTGTCACATGACTACAAATATAGACTAACCTCATTTTTTGTTACCTCTTTGTATTGACTTGAGTTAATTTTCAAAAAAATGAAGTTATACTCTATATGATTGGTGTAATATTCAGCTATTTTGTAGGAGTAATTCTATAAGCTTTATTCTATAGAGGTATTTAGAGAAATAAAATGTTGTAAAAGATAACTAGCAAGATATTTTTTACTTCCTCTAATTTTAGTTTTGAAGCAATGGTACAATAGTTTCCAAAATATAAGCTATGCAAGATACTACTGAATGAAATGTACCTATTTCAGCATTCTGGTTTAATGAAATTTTGAAAGGGTAGAACTATTTTGTTTATGCTACTTAATGGCTCCATATATGAACAATTTACAATTTTAGAGGTGGAATCATGAAGCTTTGTAGGTAAATTTATTTAAGACAAGAAATGTCTAATGCAATAGTTTTAATCTCTTTAATCCAATGAAGTATCTAAGTGTTTTTTTGTATGCAGTTTGGAGGAGGTGAAAAAGAGAATATATATTGTGTGCACAACTATTCACATAGGATTTAAATGTGAAATATCTGAGGAACTTGCACAAGTAATGGAGAGTATGTGTTCTTCTTTGTACTGTTAGGCAAGTCCTTCAATCCCATATTGACATCATAGAGTGGATTAATGATCTAGGTAAGTCCTTCAATCTTGACTTTGCACAACATATGCTAAAATTTCCTTTGACTAATGAACAGGCCAGCTACATCAGATTAACATTAGCACTTATCTCTTTGACTTTAATATCTTATCAAAGAGCTCTCCACCTTTACATAACTCCATCAATTTGTGAACATGATCGTCATCATCTTCAAACATATTGTAGAAATGGATTTTAATCATCGAGTCTGGTACTCATAAAATTTTCTCAAATGGATGCCTAAATTTTTTGAATTTTAAGGCTCCATCAAGGGTATTAGGATATTGTAATGTTTCTTTAATAGTCATTGTTGTTAGTCTATAGTCTATTAGATAGTTTTTATTTTTGTTTCTAATTCACATTGTTTCCTCTAAGCACGTAATCTTTGTAAATCTATATATGGATATTTCATCTTCTTTGTTTAATACAACACCAATTTACTATAACCCTCATGCAGTAGGAGTGGTGCTCCATTTATTTTTGGTTAAAATGATGTCAAACCAAATAATGACCATAATCTAGATCCTTTTGAAGATTCAAGGCTATTATACAAGTTTCTAACTGTATTTATTTCAAAATCAATAGTTCAAATGATTTCATTTGAATTGTCCTAGACATATATAATACATAACATAATATTGAATTTTTCAACAATCAATTGAAATTTATTTTTATGACTATAATGTTGTATCATACCATAAAATTGATAATTTGTTTTTTTTTTTGTAGACTAAATGGTGTTCGGCACCTAGCTATGAATATGCTATAGAATTTTTTGTTGGAAGTGGTTGTTATGACATTACTTGCAAATGCTCATATAACTTTTTCTAGAATGTAAGTTATGTTTTGTGTCTTAATTTGCTGAAATCTGATTGCACCAACAATTAGGCTTTTCCCTTTAGTGACATAAAAGGTAAACATGCTGAATTGATCATTCAAATTTGTTTCTTCCCATGTCAAAAGTTTTTATTCTTTTGTAACTCAAAAATCCTCCAGTGTTTAGAAGAAGCTCACTATCCAGTGGATTGTGAGACAATGGCAAAGTGTATCTTGAAGAACAGTGCAGAGTCCAAAAACATGAATTGGTATGCTCTAATGAATTTGACTTATAGACTTTTATTTAAATCTCTCCAAGTTACTTTGACCACCCTCAGTAAGATATTGGTAAATATGCTTGTAGGGCTTGAAGCATTTTTCTTGTTTCTTGATAGTAAAATTAATCATCATTATTAACATCAATACTTCTTAGAGAATGACTTGTTCATCTAATATAACTTTAAGTTTCCTATATTTTTAATTTTTCAAATACATATCATTTCATGTTTATTTTCTTCTTGCTACTTGTAATAGTTATTACACATCATCTTTCTTATTGCTGGCAATTTTTTGGCCATCAGGATGAGGTGCTCATTGCTGGTTTAACCTCAAGTTGCTAGAAATTTTCCTTTCAATCTTAGCCACGACTTGCTAGAATCTTGTTTATAAGATAGAAAATGAGGAAACAACAACATTTATGGAGTAAAATATTGCTAATACTTCAGATACAAAGTAAACCCACAAAATGTTGACAAAATGCCTCGTAAAGAATTGAAACCCAAGAATGGAATGTGCATATTCTTTTACATGCACTAAAGTAATGATGTGTAAATAAACTCTAGAAATTCCAATTAAACCCCTAGTACAACCTTTGCATATGATTCAATGGAAATTTTCAAGCAGAATTTAAATACATAGCAGTTTTGTGTGAAATTTTTGTGCATATCTTTGTTTCTAATAGTTAAAAATTAATGGTCTACTGGATTTGGTTAGTATTGTGGATTTACTTTCGTGTGAATTTGGTTTGAAACTAAAATGTTTTATATTCTATGAGAAAGATGTTTTCCCAAGGTCGACCAGACATGCAAGTTTCTTTATTTTTTAATGATAGTAAAATTGAGGTTCATTACTGGGGTCATAACTTTAAATTGCACCATTGGATTCTTTTCAAATTTGAATATCTTTTTGTGATCCTAATTCTCCACAAACACACTAGAACAATTTTACAAATTCAGTCTAGGTTGGAAGATATTCATGTCTATGTACTAGTCTATAAAACTGTCATCAAGAAGATGATCTAAGAGAGAGTCCACGGGTAGGCATTCGTTGGGGGAATTCACCTGCTCTTTTTTTGTTTTAAAACAACGTAGTTTGGTCAAATTTTGACCATCTCTTGATAGTTCTTGACCAAGAATTGGTTTAAATTTTGACCAATTATTGTTAGTTTTCTACCAAGAATTGGTCAAAATTTCCACCAATTCTTGATAGTTTTCGACCACCATTTGGTCAAAAATTTGACCAAAAATGACAAATCAGAGTTAGCAAAGACAAAAACTTTTTGACAAATATATTCATCAAAATTTTGACCAACCTGAAAGTTGGTCAAAATTTTGATGAGAGAAATTACCATGAACTACTTGGTCAAAATTTTGACCAACTTGGGTCAAAATTTTGATCAAAATTCATTGAAAATTGAGTTCAAATTTACTAGTGTTTGTTCATCTTCAAGATCTATTCATTCTTTTGTCAGGGTGGATTCTAAGCATACAATCATGAAGGTTTTGATTTACATTTGTTAATGTTATGTTCAAGCTTTCATATCTATATACTTGTTTATGTTTCAAATATAATTGCATATCTATTGAGCATCATAGCTTCATTGTTAGATTTACTTCTACTACTTGTTAGCTTTCTCTATTTCAATTCCATTATTAAGGTTGATTCCAAACTGGGTTTGACTAAGGCAAACCCCCCATCCAACAAAAAAAACCATTTTTCTTGTAAATATAGGTGTGGAACAATGAATTAGAGAGTAGATTCGGATACCCTTTTCATCAAACTTGCAAGATCTACGAACAAAATTTTTGTTGGAGCAGTGCAGGTCAAGGTCAAATTCTTGGGGTACAATTGTGCTCTGAGGTAAGATTGTGCCTCGCTAATAGGGTCAAGGTCAACCTCCCTTTAGAAAGATAAAATATTTTTGAGTTTTGTCTGTCTCAACATTTCCAGTTCAAAACTAGTTGTAAATTTTCTAGAAACTTCATACAAACATCATAAATTAGAATTTTCTAGGTTCAAGGTTAGTATTTGTCTTTTATCTATTTTAGGATTTAAGAATGTACTCTCCCATAATAGAAAGATCACACATAACCCCCCCCCCCCCCCCTTCTTTCTCCCTATTTTTCATCGTTGATCCATTTCTGCATTGAACACCTTCTTGTGTTTAATCAATTTGGATCATTCATTTTGAAAATTTGGGTTGTGAAGAGGGTTTCCATTTTATTTCTATTTGGGTCTCTATTGTATTGATAAACTAAAATTACTATCCCAAACATGTTCATACTTTTCTAAATATAAAGTGTAAAGCATATTAAGCATTCAACACAAGTTTGACACTAGGATTTTATGTGGAAACCCAATTTGGGAAAAACCCACCAACAACATTTCACTACTTTTTCAATCTTTCAAAGTAAGCTCTGTTAGGAGCCAACCCTATTAAAGGTTTACAATACACACTATTAAATGTGACCTATTTAGAGGATTTCATCACCCTGTTAGGAGTGGCCTTGTCAAAGGACTTTGATCATTCCATTTTGAATGTCACCTTCTTAAAGGATTTACATAGACTGTTAAGTCCTTCAAATGATTGTTAGGTCAACCTCTTTTAAAGTGATTTCAATGCAAACTATTCACAGTGACTAGAAAGTGAATAGAAAGAAAATATGTCCTATCCTCGACGCCAATTTCCAATAGGAATGATCCAAATTGATTAACAAAAAGAAAGTGATCAATGCACAAATGGATCATGTAATGGAAAATAAGGAGAAAGTAGGTCCTATGGTCTTCCTATTTTGAGAAGTATGTGCTTAAATCTTGAAATAGATAAAAGAAAAATACTGACCTTGAAATAGGATAAATCTAGAAAATGCTAATTTTTAGTGTCTATGTATAGATTTAGGAATCCCTACAACCTATCTAGGACTAGAAATGTCAAGAAAGAGAAAACCTAGAAAAATTTTATCCTTTTGATGGGAGGTCAACCTTGACCCTAATAGCAGAGCGTAATCTTTCCCTGGGGCACATTTTTACCCTTAAAAGTTGACATTAACCTACACTACTCTGATGAAATTTCTATTTGTGGATCCTGCAAGTTCGACAAAAAGGGTATCTAAATTTGCTCTTCAATTCGTCATTCCACACTTGTATTTGCAAGAAAAATGGTTTTTTTTTTTGGATGGGGGGTTTGACTTGGTCAAAATCTAGTTTGGAATCAACCTTGAAATGTAATTGAAATTGCAATATGTACAAACAAATTAAATGAAACTATTCACCTTGCTTATATTGAAATCCTTGTGGAGGATTTGAATCCTTGAATCTATAATTATGGATGCTCCAAATGAATGTAGAAATGTATGTAGGATGTCTCAAATCAATGGCATTAGATCTTCAATACCAAATCTTGAATGTATCTTTGCATACAAGAAGGCTTGAATGAATGTGGATGGAGAAATCTTCAACAAGAGGGCTCCATAGAGATTGAACCCTTTAATAGCTAACATTGGACCTCCTTGATAACTTGGATGCTTAAACACTTAAATGCTTGAATACTAGTAGATATTCACTTCATAGAACAATTGAAGTAGAAAGATAATAGTTTTCTCAAAATCATAATGCATCTTAGAGAAAAATGAGAGGAGGAGGCTTCCTTATATAGAGATCTAGCACAAACTCCTAGAGAAGGCCGACATGGGAGCATTAAATCCCAATTAACCTTAACCCCTAGAAATGGACCTAGATTAAATTTAATTTAAGTTTCTACCATTTTGAAACCTGAAACAACTAACCCAAAAGTGGGAAAAAGAAACTTTCTAAAGCCCGATGTCCTAAAACTCCTACAAATTGAAAAATGGACCTAGGGTTAGGGATGAGGTTGACCATGCCCTAAGTCAGGGTTGAGGTCATCCTTGACCTAAGTCAGGGTCGAGGTCAAACTTGACCTAAAAGTTCATCGTTGACCTATAAATTCAAAGTCCTTAGTTTTATAGAGAAATTTGTCAAAAATAGGTTAGAGAGAGAGAGAGAGAGAGAGAGAGAGAGAGAGAGAGAGAGAGAGAGAGAGAGAGAGAGAGAGAGAGAGAGAGAGAGAGAGAAGTAGAATAGGGGGAAAACAACTAGAACCATGAAAAGACCCATTCATGGCACTTGACATGACCCCAAACCACTTACTAGAAGGGCTAAACACTCTTAACATGGAATTTCTTCCATTTTAAGATGATACATTTAGCCCCCACTTTAGCAAGAGTATGGACTCGATGCAAACTCTTGGTAAAATAGATGGTAATGAAAGGATAATAATATTAAAATCAAAGGGACAAAGAGATCCTCAAGCCTCTAGAGACTTAAGTCTTTTTCAACTCTAAGATCACAATAAGAGAGACATCTCTAGAAAAAGATAAAAGGAAAGAGAGTGTGATTATCTCTACCAGTGAGAACTTATGTCTCATTGTGAACCACACAAGGAAACTATGCAACTGGAAAGATGGAATTGAACCGTCTAGTGAATGTGGCTACTCACTAGTCAACTGATCAAGGATTTACTCTTAATAATATTCTATTCTATAAGAGTAAAACCAAGACACAAAAAGAGATCTAATCTTAAGAACACCTTCGACCTTAAGGGATCAAAAATATTTGAAACTGGAGGGATCAAGAGATCCTAAAATATAAATCCATGCTTTAATGATTAGTCATTAATTGAAAAAGGGAGAAAAAGTATCTTGAAAAATTATATATATGTATTGAAAAGTGTATGTGTACAATAAGTGAGCAGAATGTATGTCCCCACATTAAAATCATTGCTATCACTTTAACAAGAGCAATGGCTTTGACAAAAACATAAACAACTCTACTGACTATGTTTCCACTACAAGATGCCCCCAAATGAAGACATATCAAGGGAAATAGTACATAAACATATAGAGAACACAGAAGGCATCTACCTATGATGGGGTCAATATGATCATAAGATAATATATATATGATATTATTACAAATGAATTGACATCATTCCCCAAAGAAAGTGGAACTACAATCACAAAGGAGGAAAGATCACATAAGAGATAAAAATATGAATCTTTTTGGACCATGATCTAGAGACCAAAAATAATTAGTGCTACCAAGCTATGAATCCAAGTAGATTACACAAGGAAACATGTATGAACAATAGTATAGGTACAACATAACATTCAACAACATATGTAAGAATAAAGATTCGTATAGAGGAATAGTACAATAGGTTTAATTCTTTTATCACCTTGCACCAATAGAGCAACAAAGATCTCCCTTTTTATGAAAATAGAATTGATCTCCCATGGGTTATATCCTAGACCAAAGGTTTAACTCCTAAGATTGAGATTTTCTTCTAGACTTCTCTACAAAACAAAATTCTCATGATAGATAATCTTAGAAAAATAGGGATAATCATTACCAATTGATGTTGTCTTTGCAGGAAGGATATGAAATTTGTTAACCATATTTTTCTTCTTTATTGTTATTCAAGGGATATTTGGAAGGAAATTTTAAATTTATGGGAAATTCAATGGACCTTTCAGGAGAATCTCTTAGACTATTTTCTAAGCTAGAGTAGTCCCTTTAGAGGAGAACGTATTAGCACCCTTTAGCGGTACTCAATCCCCCACATTTGTTGGGGCTTATGGAAAGAAAGGAATGATAGGATATTTAGAGATACCATCACCCCTTCCTATTTCATGGGAAAAAAAATCATCAAAAACTTAAAGGAGAATTTTATTTCCCATTTTGGTCCCTCAACTAATCTCAACATGGATTATCCTAGTCAAAATTGCATAGGTAAAAAGGAAAATTTGAGGGAGAATGTCATCTAGTTATCTCCTCCTAATTGATGGATTAAGGCTAATTTTGATGGAGCTTCCAAAGGGAACTCTAGAAAGGCTAGCTATGGGAGTGTCATAAGGGATTGTAATTGTAATATCATAAGGGCCCAAGCAATTCCCCTTAGTATAACTTCAAGTCCTAAAGCTGAGATGACAGGGGCCCATTACATGATCAAGTTGGCTAAGGGTACTGCTTGCAGGAACCTCTAGCTAGAAGGTGACCCTAGGAGGATAGTCAATATCCTAAACAATAAATAGGACCCTGCATGGAATATTTCTAACTTAGTGAAAGTAAAGAAGACCTCAAATTTTTCCCTAATGTGTTCATTTCTCATAACTACTATGAGACAAACACGTTGGTAGATTGGATGGCCAACCTAGCAATTCAAAGTAACAATGTCATCACATGGACTGACCAACTAAGCATGGATGTCATATTAAGAGAAAAAGGTAAGTATGAGAGAAATATATCTTGAGAAGGGAAAATAAATATTTGATATGCATGCGGCCTCCTCATATCTAATCATAAACGCTTCCATTTATTATTTTAATTGGAATGGTTTCTATGCTTGCATGTCTATCAGAATGTCACACAGATTATGGTTATTTTTTGAACTTTCAAGAGGTAATACGCAAAACTTTTCTTGGTACTTTTTTCTACTTTTTTTTAGTCATAGAAATCTATAAGAAATTATCTCTATGAATATGGGTAGGGAAGCAAAAAAATTGGAACCTGAGAAGTGTTGCTATTGGAAAAAGAAGAAAGAAGTATGGCATCAACTTGAGAAAGGAAAGGTGACTAGTTTTATTGAGAATCTTCATGGCTACAAACCTCATGTGATAGACAACTTTTGCAAAGCTTGGGATGGTGATAAGGTTAATATCTATGATAGAGAGTTCACCATTAATGTTGATTTCATTACTAAAGCTACTGGGCTAATGAATGAAGGAATGAAATTTTGTAAGCAGAAAAAAAAAGCTTCCAAAGAGGTAGTCAAGAGCTTTTCCAAAAATGATCAAGAGGATGCTAAACTAGTTAAGGTTGGTAATTTTTATGACCTTGCTCAAATTAAGGATATCTGGCAAGAGGTTCTCACTTATGTGTGGATGTATTTCATTTTGTATGGTAGGGTTTCTAGAGTACATCTCTATCACTTTGTTTTTTTGAATCATTTCTAATACAAGAAAGGAATTTCCTTCCCTTACTAGTTGGCAAGTATCTCCTCTCTGGGCTAAAAGCCCACAAGAAAAAGGCTCCTAGACCTATTATCCATGAGGGTCTCATCCTACTTATCAAATATTTTTTGTCATGATAGTACTCCTGCTCAATCTATTTCTATTTTTAGTAGAAAATAGAAGAGGGATGATGAAGTTTTGCCAAGTAGAAAAATAAATTGTTGGTGACTCCTTATTGAAAAAAAAAAAGTAGTTGTCAACATGCCCTAGTGATGAAAATAGACTTTGAGCATAGCTCAAAAGATTTAGAGGATGTTGAAGCTCCCTTGGATGATGACACAGCCCAGACCATGAGTGATAGGTGTTCTTTTGAGAACAAGGATGTTTCTTTAAGTCTGGATGAAACCTTGGCTCATGATTCTCTGCTTTCTTCCGCTAGTATTGTTAGCAAGTGTGATAAGAAATTTTCTCATAAGGGTAAGGATATAGTCTCCTCCTCAAATCATAAAAGAATTAAAATAGTTATCTCTATTTTGAAGACCAAAGATGCTACCATAAATGAGGATAGTAAAATTTTGGTGAAAACGGAGGGTATGAATGATTCAAAGAATACCAGTACTAAAGGCATAGATAAGGCCATCAACCAGACCTCCCAAACTCTAGAAATGAAGATTGTTTTGACCTCTATTATTACTTCTCTTATCCATGTTCCTATGTTTATAAATACTCCTCTGGCCAATAGCAACCATGATGTTACCAATCCTAGTATACCCATTGTCGACACCTAGAAATTCAAGGAAATTCCCCAATAGAATACAATTTTTGATGATGTCTAGGATTTAAAAGAATATGACAATGTACTAGAATTTTTGTACAAAGAAAAAAATAGAGCCAATATTGTGATAGATTTGGACAATTGGATGTACAATGCTATAAAAAAAATCCACATTTTTGTTTCTTCCTTGCAAGGAAAATCCCTAAGTTTACAAGAGAAGCTAGATGAGGAAAGTAAGAAGTAGACAGAGCTAGAAGCTCTAGTTGGGAATATCCCAAATAAACTTTAGGAGTATGAAGCTTCCCTAAAAAAATTGATAAAGGATAGAAAAATGGGAATGCAGGGTGTTACTTTGTCCATCATGGTTGTTGTTGTGTCAATAGGGAAAGCCTCTCTGGAGGAATTGACTTTGACTAGTCATGCTCCAATGTTGGTTGGTGGTCTGAGCAGGTGCACAAGACAAAGTACCAAGAAAGCTGACCTCTAGATCCCTATGAAGAGCATTCATAACTCTCTCAAAGAGGTCATTATATTAGGCTCTTCTATCATTGGACCTATTAAAGACCTAGTTTAAGTTTTTGTCTTTTTTTTCCTACTCTTTTGACCCCTGTTGTTTTTGTTGAATCATGTTGGTTGTTGGTCTATGTAAAACCAGCTTGACTTGGTTGTTGTTCCTTGTAAAATCAGCCTTCATTTTTTACTTTGAACTCTGGGTTACTGGTTCTTGTAAAACCAATTCATGAATTTGTTACTTTTTGTATAGGGTTTTAGGCCCTTTTCTCACTTGCTTTTACCTTATCAAAATAGAGCAAAATTGATCTTATAAAAGAATCTAACAACATTTAGCAAACACATCACAGGATAAATATAGTACAACAAATAAACACACAACAAAGACTATCATGAAGGACTAGCCAACCAAGAATGTCGTGTACTCTCCCCAACTCATTGTATATCATTTAGGGAAGGTGGATAACTCACAAGAGGGACTATATCCAACATAGTAGGAATGATAGTGAGTTCCAAACAAGGATCCTCTTGAGAATCACAATATTCAATACTAGCTGTAAGTTTCAATTGTGAGGAAAGCATATTAGGAAAATTAATGTCAATGTCAATAGTTTCATATTCATCATTAACATCATCAACATCATTAAGAGTATCTTCTTCATCTAGATTAATCAAAATAGGATCTAAGATATGAATGGAATCATCATAATCATGCAGCTTAATATCATTATTAGCAACTTCTTCTAACACATCATGCCTATTTGTATCCAAACAAGGTAAATAGTTTTGAAGAATAAAACTTCAAGCTTTAGCTTGAGCATGACACTTTTTATGGAGTTTATCAATAGATGGATTATATTTTGTCTTACTTGAAACATGTTGACAACTAGGAGGAACAACTATGAGATCCTTCACAGGTTTAATAGGAGGATTAATAGGAGTATCAAGAGACTAACAAGCAATGGGAGGAGCTTGATTAACATATGTAGAAGCCATAGATTAAGGAGGTATAAAAGGTGTAGTCAAAAGACCATAGATAAGATCCACTGGAGATAAACTTAACTTGAGAATCTTAAAATTCTTAGAGGCTTGATATGAATGGAAAAAATTATTAGGTCAAAAAGGACACAAATTAGGTAATGAAGGCCAAAAGAAGTCAATGGTAGTAGATTCCTTGAGCCTAGAAGTATGATATAAACTATGATTAACTATCTTCACTTCATCATCATAAATAAACTTAAGACATTTATGAATAGGTGAAGCAACAACATGCATTGCATTTAAACATGGTAAACCAAGCTTAATTTGAAACTGATTAGAAGTAGGAACAACAACAAAGGTAGTGTTCACCATTTCTCCACAAAGTTCAACTGATAAATCAATAGAACCAAATGATGGATAAAGAAAACCATTAAAATTTTGAATCCACACATCTAATGTATCATAAAAATCAAATTGCAAACCTTTCATAAAAATATTTTCTTCTGTAATCACATTAATTAAGAAGGTAGAATCAACAAGACAACCACGAGTGGGTATCTTAGAAATCTTACCATAAATATAAAGGGGACCATCATAAGCTTTAGTAGTCTCAGAATTATCAAAGGAAATCAAAAGTTCTTGAGGTCATTTTTTATTAGGTTGTTGTCAAGGTTTAGGTTGAGGCTTCAATTTAGGCTTAGGTTTCAGTTAAGGTAGAGCTGAAACTTGAGATTGAAGTGGAGGTTGAGATTGAGGTAGAGATATAGATGGAACCACATGCTCCACTTTATTAACAACATGATTAAGATCATCCATCTTTGAATCATACACAATATCCATAGAAGATGGATGAGAAATAGTATTAGTATCATGTGTAGGTAAAGGATTCATATAGATTTGCATATTTTGATTAGGAGGAGAAATATATTTATTCCCACTACCATCAAAATTATTAAAAGATAAAGCATTAGAATCAATTAAGTGTTGAACCTTATGCTTTAAAGAATAAAATTTCTCAGTATCATGACCATTCTTGTGATGATATTGACAAAAAGCTTTCGGATCAAAAGATTTAGACATCATTGTACTAGGTAAAAGAGGTCAAATAGGAGGTAAAGTAATTATATTAGTAGTTAACAATCTATTCATAATAGAATGTAAAGATTTAGAAAGAAGAGTAAATGTATGATTTAATCAAAAAGTAGTAGCTGCAAAAGTGGCAATATGAGATGCAATAACAACTTGATCAGCAATTGCATTTGCTTGTTTATTTATCTTGACATAGTTGTTGAATTTTTGAACTTTATTTTGATTAGGAGTAGCATCACTTTTATCAACAGGAAGAGGAGCCATTGGAGTGGTGCTTTCAAATTGACTCACTTGTAATTGATAATGATGAAGCACTACACAAAGTTGTTGAAAAGTAGTAAATTTAGTAAGTTGAATCTTATCTCTAATACCCTTTTGCAAATTTGAAATAAACATACATTGAATATCAATATCAAGAATAGGATAGGAAATCTGAGCATGCAAATGCTTAAATCTACCAATAAATTCAGTCAATTTTTCTTTAGAATTTTGTTTACAATGCACCAAATCAGTCAAAGACACTTGTGGGTCAATGTCATTTTGAAATTGTTGAATAAAAGCATTAGCAAGTTGAGGAAATGAAGTAATAGAAAAAGGAGTCAAGGAACAAAACTATTGCAAAGCCTTGTCACAAAAAGTTAGAGCAAACAACTTAGCTAAACTCCTATTATCATGATCATGATCACTACAAAGGATTTGAAATGTTTTAACATGATTAGCAGGGTCTCCCTTACCATTATAGTTCTCAAGATGAGGCATTGGCTTGTTGAGGAATGGGAGTATAAATAATATCTTGGGACAAAGGACTTCCCATGTCACACGTAGGAATACTAAACTTGTTTTGAGTCAAAGATGAAAGTTGTTGTTGTAAAGATGACATAGTTTGAGCCAAACTTATAACTTTTGAATCATTAGAAGAAATAGGAGAACTAGAAAAATTAGAAACACTAGGAAAAGTGTACAAAGCTACAAGAATAGAAGACACAATTGAAGGAACACTAGGAACTACAGTTGGCATAAGAGTAGAATAAGTAAAAGGAACATTATTATAAGAAGGTTGTGATGTAGGAAGGGACACACAAGGAACACACATAGAGATAGAGGGAACTATCACAATCACCAAAGAAGGAGTATAAATAGGAACACTAGGAAGAGGAACAAAAAAAGGTTCTACACTAGTGACAGGAGGAATCAACCCTAAATCTTGAGCTTCTTGAGCTAAAGGTTTAACACTAGAATACATAAGGTGAGTAATACCATGCAAGAGATTAACACCTTGGTCACTATCATGAAGAACTTTCTTAAGAGCCTTTATAGCTTGAATAGAATCTTGATTATGGTTTTATTGAAGAAGCCAATTACTCATTTTATCAAGTTCATTTGAAAGTTTTTGGACTTGCGTAGGAGGAACTCTTAAAGCATCATCCTCATCATGAGATGAGTGAGAAGAGTTATTCTCCATATGAGGATTAGAATTAGGAAGAATCAAAGTCTCATCCAAAATCCTAAGGAAAGGAGAAGAAGACTCAGGCTCAAAGATACCCATAAGTCTACCACTACTTCTAACCCTAAGATTAGAAGTAGGACTAGAAGTAATAAAGCTCATAAACCAATGCAATGTAAATTAACTAAACTAAGAAAAAATAAAGCATAAATAATTTTGTATTTTAAAAGATATTTTGCAATTTTTTTATATTTTTGAATTAAAATGCAAGAGCATAAACAAAATCTAATCTTAATGCAAGAAAAGACCTAACAAATATGAAAAGAAATATAAAAGCACAAAGCACAATAGAACATCTAATTCAACAAAAGAAAAGAAGGTAAGCATGTCGGGTTCACCAAAATGAATAGAAAGAAAATAGGTCTTATCCTCAACCCTAATTTCCAATGGGAATGATTGAAATTGATTAAGTGCAAGAAAGTGATCAATGCACAAATGGATCATGTAATGGAAAATAAGAAGAAAGGAGGTCCTATGGTCTTCCTATTTTGAGAAGTATGTGCTTAAGTCTTGAAATAGTATAAATCTAGAAAATGCTAATTTCTTGTGTTTGTGTACATTTTCAAGAATCTCTCCAACCTGTTCCAAACTAGAAATTTCGAGACAGAGAAAACCCAAAAAAAAAAATTCCTTTTGAAGAGAGGTCAACCTTGACCCTGATAGTGGGGCAAAATCTTACCCTGGGGCACAATGGTACCCTGAAAATTTTACCTTGACTTGCACTACTCTAACAAAATTTCCATTTTTGGATCCTACAAGTTTGACAAAAAGGGTATCCAAATCTTCACTTCAATTCGTTGTTCCACACCTATGTCTACAAGAAAAATGGTTTGTTTATTTGGATGGGGGTATTGCCTTGGTCAAACCCCAAGTTGGAATCAATCTTGAAATGTAATTGAAATTGCAATATGTATAAACAAAGTAAATGGAACTATTCACTTTGCTTATATTGAAATCCTTGTGGAGGATTCAAATCCTTGAATCCACAATTATAGATGCTCCAAATGAATATAGAAATGTATGTAGGATGTCTCAAATCAATGACATTAGATCTTCAACACCAATCTTAAATGTATCTTTTCATAGAAGAAGGCTTGAATGAATGTGGATGGAAAAATCTTCAACAAGAGAGCTCCATAGATATTGAATCCTTCAATAGCTAATAATGGACCTCCTTGATGACTTGGATGCTTGAACACGTGAATGCTTGAATGCTAGCAAATCTTCACTTCATAGAATAATGGATGTAGAACAGTAATAGTTTTCCTGATATCACAATGCATCTTAGAGAAAAATGAGAGGAGGTGGCTTCCTTATATAGAGATCTAGGACACAAACTCCTAGAGAAGCCCAACATGGGAGCACTAAATCCCAATTAACCTTAACACCTAGAAATGAACCTAGATTAAATGTAATTTAAGAGCCTACCATTTTGAAACCCTAAATAGCCAACCCAAACGTAGGAAAAAGAAATTTTTTGAAGCATGATGCCTCAAAACTCCCAAAATTTGAAAAATAGACGTAGGGTTAGGGACAAGGTTGACCCTACCCTAGGTCAGGGTTGAGGTCATCCTTAATATAGGTCAAGGTTGAGGTTAAACTTGACCTAAAAGGTCATCTTTGACCTAGAAAGTTAAAGTCCTCAGTTTTACAAAGAAAGCTGTTAGAAATAGGCTAGAAATAGAGAGAGAAATAGAGAGAGAGAGAGAGAGAGAGAGAGAGAGAGAGAGAGAGAGAGAGAGAGAGAGAGAGAAGAAAAATAGGGGAAAACAACCTAATCCATGAAAAGACCCATTCAAGGAACTTGACATGACCCCAAACATGTAAGTGCTTCCATTTTAAGATGATATAGAAAGAAAATAGTAGGGTTTTGATCTGTATGATTACAACTCACTTTGCAAGTTTAGATCACTATTTGGTTCATGTGTTGAATCATAGATAAGCTCTCCATTTTCATCTCTATTCTTGATTCGCTTAGCAACCCTTCAAGAAATCAACATTCTCCCTTCAACAAGACTTAATCCATATTTCTCATATTTCACTTATCAATATTAGTAAATGTGTGTAAGCAATCTCCTTTAGCTTCACATTCACTCTTGCACTTGTGCATCTCTAATTAACCTTCTTCTATACTCACCTCACACACATTCACCCTTATTTGTTTGACTTTGTACCTCCTTAAATAGGAAATTCTTGCTTTACTATTTTCAATGATCACTGTAGATCTTAGGGTTTACGATCAAGTTCAACACAATTCATTATATCTATCCATCTTCTTAATCTTCCTCTAGAAAATTTTCTAGAATCCATCTGTTAGGTCTTTATCTAGTCCTCACCTTGAATTTAATGATGCAACTCATCAATCCTATCTTCAACACATTTTTCATCTACCAAGAAATCAATTGACTTGGTTTGGTTTCACAATTTCCTCAAATTCATTCTCAAAACTGTTACTTGACAATCACTAAATTTTGACACTTGATCATTACTTAACACTTGGTCACTGTAAAACTTCTAGCTCGACATCAACTATATTTCTTGATCAACACTAGATGTTCTCAGCATTTACTATGGCTTGTTTGACACTAGCATCACTTGGTATTCCTTAACCATTTACTCTATTTCTCAACTTAGCTTAACTTTCTTCATATGAGTAATCACTTTGTCTCATCAAAGTCTATCTAATCAAATGTCCATTTGTAGGTTCCTTTTCATAACTCAACCTTTCCTCTAGGTGCTATTGTTATGAACACTTTCTCAAATACTCTTCATCAATCAAATAGATATGACATTTAGATTAGGTAGCAATATGTCTTATCAATAGATTTAACATCAATGACAAAACAATAATTATTCAAACTATAAGTTTCCAACAATCTCCCTCTTTGGCATTGATGGAAGCATCTCTAAATCTCAATATTAGCAATATCTTAATATATCAAATGTGTCTCACTTTGTTACTATACAATCAAAAAATATTTTCTCCCTCTAAGATAATAGATCTCCCTCTCTGATATAACTCTCTTATTTTTCTATCTCTTCTTCTTTTGATTATGTCACCCTCCCTTGTATATTTCTTCTACTATATATTATCTTCTCTTTTATTTCTATCTCTCCCACTTTGACAACAATGCAAAAGACACTTAGCTTTCATATATTCAATCTCTTCATGCATCTGAATTATGTAGATTTTGCATGTCTGGATGATTTGTGTCATCTATCTATGACTGATCTATTGTGTTGTACTTAACTATCTACCTTAGGCATTTTCCTAAAGTAGAGTTGTGTTGCATCAATGTGTAAGATATTATAATTAGCACATTTGATGCAATGCACCTTGCCTCCTTAAGTAAATTTGTTTAGGGAAATCACCCCTAATTTACCTCTAAGATATTTGTGAGCATCTTTAGGTAAGGCTTTTGTGAATATGTTAGCAATTTGTTCTTTGGTGTGCACATATTCTAGCTTCACTTCTTTGTCTTGAACTAGTTCCCTCAAGTAGTGATAGATTTTTTTAGGGAAATCACCCCTAATTTATATCTAAGATATTTGTGAGCATCTTTAGGTAAGGCTTTTATGAATATGTTAGCAATCTGTTCTTTGGTGTGCACATATTCTAGCTTCACTTCTTTGTCTTGAACTAGTTCCCTTAAGTAGTGATACTTGATAGTAATGTGCTTTGTCTTAGTGTGCATCACTAGATTCTTTGAAATATTAATAGAACTTGTGTTATCACAATAGATAACTATTGAATCTATAATGTCCTCTTTCATACCCCTTAATAATTGATTTATCCACATAATGTTTGAACAATTCATTATAGCTACCACATACTCAGCTTCAGCTATTGATCAGGAAATAAATTCTATTTGTTACTTTTCCATGACACCAATCTCTTTCCTAGAAAGAATGCACCTCCACTAGTGCTTTTTTTGTCATCAATATTTCCTATCTAATCTGAGTCAGTGAATACCTTCAATTCAAATCTATCATTTTTCTTGTAATATTATCCATAGTCTTATATGCCTTTTAGATATCTCATTATCCTTTTTACTACCATCATGTAAATCTCCTTATGATTTTTTGAAAATCTAGTAGCTCTCCTAACTACTAATGCAAAATCAAGACTGCTATGACAAAAAATTGTAATTTTCCAATCATATATTTGTATAAGGTTTGGTTCACATCAATGGAATCATCATTCTTAGATAGCTTATGTCATGTAGACGTAGGTGTGCTCATTGGCCTTGAATCTTCCATACAAAAAATCTTTATTATCTCCTTGATGTATTTGGATTGTATAATGAAAATACCGAACTTCATTTGACATACTTGTAATCCAACAAAAAATTTGACTTCACCAAACATAGACATTTCAAATTCCTTCTTCATTTCATTAGAAAATGATTTGCATAATGCTTCTCTTCTTCCAAATATAATGTCGGCAAATATTTCAAAAAGTAGTACTTTATTATTCTTCCCATTCTTCAAATATAGATTAATGTTATCACTTATCCTTTTAAAACTAATCTTCACCAAATAATTATGCAATCTTTCATACCATGCTCTTGGGGCTTGTTTCAATCCGTAAAGAGCTTTTTTCAATTTACATACCATGTTCTTTTTGTCTGGATCTAAAAATGCTTCAGGTTATTCAATGTACACTTCTTCCTCAAGTATATCATTTAGAAATGTAAATTTGACATCCATTTGATATACGATGAAATTTTTGTAGGCTGAATATGCATGCAGAGTCTTGACTCCTTCAAGTCTTGCCACATAAGCAAAAATTTCTCCATAATCAACTCATTCTTCTTGAGCATATCCTTTGCATACCAGTCTTGCTTTGTTTCTTGTTACTTCTCCATTTTCATTGAACTTGTTTCTAAAATCCCATTTTGTTTCAATAACATTTTTGTCTTTAGATCTTGACATTAAAGTCCAAGTATTGTTCTTCTCAATCTTTTAAATTTCCTTGTTTATTGCCTAAATCCAATCTTCATTGTCTAAAGCATCTTTCACTAATTTGGGCTCAAATTCACAAAGTAAGCATTTGTCATCTTTGAGTATTTTCCTTTTCATAGCACTTGATTTAGCATCACCTATCATTTTCTCAAGTTTGTGATGTCTTCTTACAAACTTTTTTAGCATAGGTGGTTTCCTTCTCTATTCTTGTACAGGTCCATCTTGGAAAATAATCTCAAGCTCATTTTCTCTTTCTTGTTCAAGTTTTGATTCATGTTCAGCATGCTCAAAATTCTCTATCTAATGATCATCATTGCATGTTGATGTCTTGACATATTCAATCTATTGCTCAACACCCACTCTTTATTTCTCAACAATTTGTCGTACTATATCATTTCTTGTCTACTAGAAGACTACAACTTGATTTCCTTGTTCATTTGGAGTTCTAGGAGCATCATCCATATATATGAATGTATTGTAGTCTTTAGGTTCTTCTTTACACGTAGTGCCACTTCTTTTTGCAAACTCATCAATTTTCACATTTGCACTTTCCACAACTTTGTTAGTGTTAGAGTTCAAACATTTGTAAGATTTTCTCTTGGTGGAATATCTTAGGAATATACCTTCATCACTCTTTGCATCAAGTTTTTCATTCCTATTATCTTTAAGTATGTATCATCTACTTCCAAAAAATTTAAATGTTTCACATTAGGAGCATATCCATACCATAGTTCAAAAGGTGTAGTATTTGTACCTTTCTTGACTTGTACTTTATTCATGATATAGACAATAGTACTAACAACTTCTCTCCAATATTTCTTTGATAAACTCATTTCCATTATTAATATTCTTTCACAATCCATTATTGATATGTTTCTCCTTTTAGCTATCCCATTCTGAGGAGGGGTCATTGGTAGTGACATAAGTCTTTTAATTCATTTAAGAATGTATTGAACTCATTTGAAATAAATTCACCACCTATGTCAGATCTCAAGCACTTCAGACTCTTCCCTATTTCTTTTTCAACTCTGGCTAAATACCACTTGAATAACTAAAAAACATATTTAGCTTTAAGAAACATCACAGTCATCATATCATTTAAAATTTCAAAAAAATGGCAAGCATTGGAGTGGGAGGGACGAGTGATTTTCAAAATTTGAATTCTAAGAAGGACGGGATTCTGCAAGACTGTCAACATTGAATCCCTAACTTGGAGCATGGGTGACAGAAGGAAGAATGTCAGGGATCTTTTAGTATAGGTGATCAGTCAGAGAAAGATGATGCAGACCTAGATGCTCCCCCCAAGGTGGTGGTCAAGATTCCTTCGGGTCCCAAAGAGGGTCTACCTAACCCTGCTAAATAGTCATCTCTTTTTGGGGTCAAGCCCAGAGGTAAGTCCTCTTTCTTGCTTGTTAAGATTCTACCCAAGATAGAGAAAGGTTCTTGTGCCATCACTATTTCGGACAAGCTTGTGGATCATAGTATTAAATCCATGGTGAACACCCTGGTTGGAAAATTCCTAGGGCCAAGGCCAAATATCGATGTTGTGAGATCATTTAACAAGAAGAAATGTGCCCTCAAAGGTCAAGTTTTAGTCATGGCCATGGCTAAGGGCCTTTTATCCTTTGATTTCACATGCCTGGAAGATCTTTCTAACATTCTGTGTGAGGTTCATGGGCTATTGGTCATTCAACTTTGGTTCTCCAGAAGTGGTCATCAAATTTGAATTTGAATGACTCTTTCTTTGTGTAAGCCCCTATTTGGGTAAGGCTACCTGAGCTTCCCCTAGAGTTCTAGAATGAGGTTGTCTTTATGGGGCTTGCTAGCTCTTTTGGGGAGCTTCTCTCCATAGATCTGATTACTACCTCTAAAAGATGCCTAACGTATGCCTGTATCTACATTGGGGTAAGGGAAGGTACTTATATGCCAGAACTTGTGATGTTTCATTCAAAATTGGGAGTGCATGTTCAAAAACTAATTTATGAGACTGTGCCATTTGCTTTTTTCCTTTATTTTAAAGTAGGTCACAAGGAAAATCAATGCCCTAGAGAAAAAAAGAAAAAAAGAAAGTCATCTGGCACTACTATGAAGGGGAAGAAAATGATCTAGAAATAGAAATCTTTGAAGCTTTCTAAGAACCAAGATGGCATTGTGGATAAGAAAAATGTCCTTTGATAGGAAGGAGAGAGATCCATTGAAGGTGATAAATAGCCTATAGTCTTTGAAAAGGAAAAGAGGAATGATCCTTGCAAGGAAGGAGACCAGAGAAAGGAAACAACCCTTCGACAGGAAGGAGAGCAAGTCATCAAAGGTGTTAAAGGACCTATAGTCTCTGACAAGGAAAAGAGGAATGATATTGGCAAGGAAAGAGACTAGAGAAAGGAAATAGATATAGGAACAAATGTGTCTAATATTGAGGGCCAAGCTACTAAAGCCCTAGTTGTGGTAGGATATTCGTCGCAGCCTGAGGAAGAGTAGGAAGCTAGTAGGTTGGAGACCCACCGAAAGTTGGATGATGCAATCTGCCAGGTTGGCAACGAATAGGTTCTACCTATTGTTCCCTTGGTGAATCTATCTATCTCAAAAGGTGTAGGGATAAATCTTTTAGAAATCATCAACAACTCTTCCCCATAATAGATTTCAAAATGGGAGGAATGGATTAACAATTGCTTTCAAGATGGTAAAGGTAATTGGAGTATGATTAAAAAGAAGAAGAACCAAAATTGAGACCATCCTCCACTATCTCTAGTGATGACCAGAAGTAGAGTCAAGGCTAATGTTGGGGTAAAGTTCAAGTCTCCAAGTAGGAGAAGCCTGAACTAGACATTACAAGAAGAGACCAAAAAGAACTTGGCAAATGGGAGACAGAGAACCATCAAGGAATACTTTGGAAAAAAGAGATGAAGATCATATCTTGGAATGTTAGGGTCCTAAGTGGTGCCCACAAGTAGGAGAAAGTTAGGAATATGATCAAAGACCAAAGACCTGATATTTTACTGATCCAAGAAACTAAAATGCAAAAAGATGTGGTTGGTAAGCTATCTTTTAGTAGAAACATGAGTAGTGAGACTACAGACTCGGAGGGAGCTGTAGGGGGGGTGTTCATGATCTACAATGATAAGGCTTTTTAGATTACCTCTATTTATAATGAAGGTAATGCTCTCCTTTGTAAGGTTTCCCATGTTCATAATAGTGATTCTTGGTTTATTTTAAATCTATATCCTCCCAATACTAAAAGAGAGAGAAGGATCTTTTGGGATAAGATGCTTGATGTTATTCAAAATAGAAACATTAAAAAAGGGGTTATTATGGGAGATTTCAATACCCCCCTCTCTGATGATGAAAAAGCTAGAGGGCTAGCCCCAAATTAGGAAAGTAAATTAGACCTCTCAAATTTTATTAACAATCTAGCTTTCATAGATGTTGATCTCTTGGGGGGTAGTTTCACTTTGTCTAACAGGAGAGTGGGTGGGTACTACATCTAGGTCTAACTTGATAGAGCCCTAATTCCCCCTGATTGGATACAAACTCACTCTTGTTGACTTTCCCTTCTCCCTAGTGTTGGTTCAGACCACTCTCCCATCTCACTTTCCTTTTTTCCTTTGATGGTCAAACAGAATTTTCCTTTTTGATTTGAGAAGATGTGGACTTCTCATTTGGACCTAGAAGCCAAGATCTCCTCTTGGTGGAACATTGAGGTGGAAGGTACTGCAATGTTTAGGATAGCCCAAAAATTAAGAACATGAAAAGAAACATTAAAGTTTGGAATAAGTCAAACTTTGGGCATATATTCTAGGAGAAGGACAAGAAGTTAGACCAACTTCGTATAGTCCAGGAAGAGATTCAATTGGAGGGATATAAAGACCTGAATAGGATTGAAGAAAGGTCAATTCTTTCTTATCTTCATAACATCATTAGTAGGGAAGAACACTTTTGGAAGCAAAGATCAAGAGTTAATTGGCTCAAAGAGGGGGACTAGAATACCAAGTTTTTCCATTTATCCATCTTAAAGCACAAGGCTCATAATAGGATTTCAAGCATCAAAAGGGGATAGACCTTTCTTACTAAGGACAATGAGATTGTGGATGAAGCTATGAATTTCTTCTCTTCTCTTCTTTCTAAGGAGCCTTTTCTCTACTTGACAAGTCAAGAGGACATCTTAAACACTATCCCCTCGCTATTGCAGGATCACCATAATTCTATGCTGAAGGCTATTCCTTCTCCACAAGAAATTTATCAATCCCTTTTTTCTCTTCTTGGTGATAAAGCTCCTAGCCTGAATGGTTTTCTAACCTTGTTTTTCCATTTATATTGGGAGGTGGTTAAAAGGGATGTTGTGAAGGCTGTGCAAGAATTTTTTGGAGCGAGTAACCTTTTGAAAGAACTCAATGCTACTTTTTCGGTGCTTATTTTGAAAACCCTAAGGGCCAACTCAATGGACAAGTTTAGACCCATTAGCCTTTGCAACTCATTTTATAAAATCATCTCAAAAGTTTTGAGTATTAGGCTTCTCAGTGTACTTCACCTAATTATCCCCCCATAGAAAATTGGCTTTATCCCAAGGAGATAGATTCTTGACTCTATTATCATGGTCCATAAGATGATTCATTCCTTGGAAGCTGGGAAGAGAGAAGGATTTTTCTTAGGTTGGACCTGTCTAAAGCTTATGACTGGGTGGACTAGAATTTCTTATTGGCTGTCCTTTAGGCTTTTGGCTTTGATGCCCTGGTATACATACTTATCTTTCAACTTGTCTCAATGCTCTCTTTGTCTATTTTAATTAATGGTTCCCCCTCAAATTTCTTCTTCCCCTCAAGAGGATTGAGACAGGGTGACCCGTTATCCCCTGTTCTTTTCATTATTATGGTAGAGTGCTTGGGGAGGTTAATTCTAAGGAAA
Organism: Cupressus sempervirens; assembly: GCA_028749045.1. Lineage (NCBI taxonomy): Eukaryota > Viridiplantae > Streptophyta > Pinopsida > Cupressales > Cupressaceae > Cupressus > Cupressus sempervirens. Next base: position 909,029,160 of record CM053785.1, read on the forward strand.
AGACAGGATGGGAGCCTACATGGCCTTAAGCCTTCATCTAGGAAAACCTTCTTCACCCATCACCAATTTATGGATGATACTATCTTGGGTGGAGATGCCTTGGTCTAGGAGGCTAGAGTGCTTAAAGGCTTGCTGAATTCCTACTTGAGTGGTTCAAGCTAGGATATTAACTAGGACAAAAGCTTGATCTACTTTATCAACACTCATTTGGAGAGATAGAGGAATATTGGTTGTATCCTAGGATGTTGTGTTGGGTCTCTTCCAACAAGCTATCTTGGTATGCCACTGGGTTCCAAACCTCCAAAATCCTTCTAGAATGGTATCACTAAAAAATTCGACAAGAAGTTAGCTGGTTGGAAAGGAGCTACCCTCAATCAAGCAGGTAAATATACTTCAATGAAATCTACCCTTCAAAATCTCCCAACTTATGCCCTCGGTCTCTTTGGGATCCCAGTCAAGCACACTGATAGAATGGAGAAGATTCAGAGAGACTTCTTATGGATAGGTGTTGACGATAATAAGATATATCATCTTGTTTCTTGGGATTAGGTCTATCTCCCTAATTGCTATGGTGGTCTTGGCATTAAAAAAATTTGACATATCAACAATGCCTTGTTGGCCAAGCAGATATGGCACATCTTTTAGAGCTTAGGAGAATGGACGGACATAATGGTGGAGAAATATATGAGAAGACAATCCCTCAATTTTTTGCTTGGTGAGGCTAAGTTACCTCGAGGATCTTACATTTGGAATGGGATTTTAAAGGCAAAATTCTTGGCCAAGTCTAAGGCAAAGTGGAAGGTAGGCAATGGTGAAAACATCTTTTTTGGCAGGATAATTGGCTTTTCCAGGGTCCTCTTATTGACCACCCTAATTATGGGAGATGGGCAAAAACATGTATGAGAAGATTTGGTCTAAAAGTTAGCAACTACAAAGCCGGTCAAGGATGGCAAGACCTATCCTTAGTCTCCTATGACCTTAAACCTTTGATGATTACTTTGAAAGAAATAATCCTTAATAACAAGAGGGATGAAGTCATTCGGGGAGATAACTCAAATGGGCAATACTCTGTTGCTTCAAGTTACTTCTTGATGTGGGACAGAATGGAGAAACCCATCTAGGCTAGGGCCTAGATTCTTGGTCTTACCCCAAAAATTAATAAATTCTTTTGGTTGCTTCTCCAAGAGAAAGTACTTACCTTAGATAACTTGGAAAACAGAGGTCATATTATCCCTAACAGGTGTAGCCTTTGTAAGCATGATTTGAAGATAGTTAACCACATCTTTATTCATTGCCCCTACTCTTCTGAGGTCTGGAACCTTTTGACTAGGGACTATGGGGTCAATTGGTGCATCCTAGCTAACATTCAATAGTTCTTTGGACAATGGAATAGTGTGCACATCGGAATGAAGACTCATATGTTATGTTCTTGGTCTCTTCCACATTTTTGTTGGGGAATTTAGAAAGAGCAAAATAATCATATCTTCTGTGATAGGGAATCCCCTACTTTTATTGTTGCAGAAAAAATACAAGGATTAATGAAGGAGAATTTTACAACCAGAAAGGGAGGAGATATTAAAGAAGGAGGATACAACATAGAAAAGAAAAAGGATAGGGACAGGAAAAGATAGGAGGCTAGATGGCTTCTTCCCCCCGAAGACTAGCATAAAGCCAATTTTGATAGAGCAGCTAAAGGGAATCCTGGTCTCACTGGCTATGGAGATATTATCAGAAATAGTCATGGGGGTGGCATTGTAGCATTTTCTTTTCTTCTTGGGACTCAATCAAAACATTTTGTTGAGGCTAATGCAGCTTGTCATATTGTTAAACTAGCCCTAGATTCTGGGATTGAGAACCTTTGGCTGGAGGGGGACTCTTTAAATATTATTAATTATTTAACTAGTAAATCTTTGTCCTCTTGGACTATTGTGAATGTGGTGGAGGAGACCAAAACTAATCTAGGAAAATTTAAAAAGGTCCATATAAGCCACATGTACAGGGAGGCCAACTTAGCCCTGGACTAGTTTGCAAATGAAGCAGTGTGAAAGATTTAATATTACTAGAATGAATTTAGGGAAGTATGAAGGTAATCCAATTATAATTATGGAAAGATTTGTAAGATAGCATGATAGACAAGGAGTAAATGAGAATCATGCAAAGTTATTAATTTTCCATCATATCAAGTATGTGTGGAATGCTTTTTGGATCGATTTGCCTTCTACCATTTTATTTGCCAAATGTAAAATATTTTTTGGGGTTCCATATTTGAAGGTAGCTTAAGTTAATGAGAGAACATGGCATAGGTGTAGGTTTTTCAAACTAGAGGAAATTATGGTTGGGGAGAGAAGAAGGAAGGAGCCAATGGGGGAGGCAAAAAACTGGAGGAATAACTCAAAGGTCTGGCATAAGCTCGAGAAGGGTGGTATTACAAGATTCATAGAAAAATTCCATGGTTTTGATAATGAGGTTACCAAGACAATGGTGAAATCCTAGAAGGATGGACGAGTTAAAATTGATGGGGTTACTTATTAGATTGATGTGGAACTGATTGCCTAGGTGACAAAGATCTCCTCAAAGGGGATAAATTTTTTTAGAGACAAGAAAATGTTGGCTAATGCAATCAAGGTGTTGGTGTGATTTTTCATAGTATAGGAAAATTTCTAATATTTGGGTGAAAAATCAGTTATGTCTTTGTTTTGTGGTGCCCTCATTTTCAAATTTTTTAAAAAAGGTATTTTCTTCAAATATTATGGCGGGGCTTTTTATCCTAATATTTTATTTACATCAGAATGCCTTTTGAAAACCCTTCATGTACCTTTAATTGCGATATTCCATTTGAAAGGATGCCAAGTTGAAGCATTTTTCAATCATCGTTGATCTATCAGAGATCAAGGGTCAGCGCATCCTCGCATAATAGAGTTGTAGGTTTTTAAGTAATGCGGGGAAGAGCGATGATGACACTAGCCCCTGATGTTTTATGAGATCCAGTACGCTGCAAAAGCTCCTGTATGTTAGATTTGTCAGTACTTTTGCACACGTTTTGTTTTTCCGCGATATCATTGGTGGATTCATTGGCAGAGCTATGAAGATTACTTACCAAGCAGTATCACCGTTGATCTTGTCTTGATCAACGGTTGGCACATCCTCGCATAATTAAGATGCAGGTTTTTAAGTAATGCGGGGAAGCGCAGCGGTGACGCGTGGCAAAGTGGGGTCAGGTATTTGTATTTCAGTATGCTACACTGCAAACGACTGATGGCGTGTAATGCTAGGTATGCACAGAAGGGTTTTTGGTTGCTTAATGAATGAGAAGAAGTATCACCATTGATCATGTCTTGATCAATGGTTGACACATCCCCACATAATAAAGATGCAGGTTTTTAAGTAATGTGGGGAAGCACAGTGGTGACACGTGTCCGTGATGACATCAAACACTTGCTTGCTCAAAAGAAGATACAGTATCCGCTGGCGTGAAGTGTTGTCAGATAGTATGAGCTAATATGGCAATTTCCTATTGGTTAGTATAGCTAGCTGGTCGTTAATACGACATGGATTATTCTGATCGTCGATCTTGTCTTGATTGACGGTTGACGCATCCCCGCATAATAAAGATGCAGGTTTTTAAGTTATGCAGGGAAGCGCAATGGTGACATGTAGCATTTTTCAAAAAAGACTATAAAGCCTTGTTATTTTTAAATTAGGACCGTGCGATCTGATAAAATCTATGGATAGGATTCAAATTTGAGTGCAAATTGCAGGCAACAGTAACTGAGAGTAAATGTGATCCAAACTTGGTGCGTGCGGTTTTAATTCATAAAAAGAACCCATGATTTCACCATTAATGAATCACCAAAGCACAGAAAGAAAATGGCATTCAAGATTTCAGAGCTAAGGCATGAAATTTCTCAATTAATACTCTAATAAAATTGCAGAAGACATCATATAGTGCAGAAGTGCGATTTCTGGCGGGTAAGTGCTCTGTGACTTTCTGAGTAAAATTTGAAGCATCTGTTGTTGTGAATTTTCCAAAGTTTCATTAAAAATGTCACCCCGAAAAGAGTTTACTAGACAAAAAGATTATCTAAAACGTTCAGTGCATGATGATTTTCTCAAACAATTCCCCTTATCAGTGCATGAAATAACTAAGGGAAGGGAGCTCATTCCAAAAAACCCTAGATTGGTTGTGGCAAAAGGATTTTATGACAAAGCTAATTGGATAAGGGATGCCTAGGTTTCCATGGGAGGTTTGGAGTTTTTTAAGAAATGGTTTTCAGAACAAAAACTAGACACTCCTATGAGCAATGTATGGGAATTTGACATTGGAAAATTAGTAGTCCCCATTGTCTTCTTTGATAGTGATTTATTGATGGACCTGGCAAAGAGGTATGATCCTATCACAGGGTGGGTAAAAAATCATTTAGGGGTGAACCTTTTTAGGGTTTTCCCTGAATTGTTCAGTGAGATTTTCAACCTAAACCCTAACCACGTTGTGCATGAAATCATTGATTTGGATGATTTGCAGCCTAGATATATGCACAACGAGTGTACTTGAGAATAGGGCCACTACAGGAGCATGCTCCTAGGGTTGGAAATTTTCCTGTGATTACAGCCAGTACTCTAGAGCCATTATTAAGAAGACATTTCAATCTGAGAGCTCAAGCACTATATTTTTCTCTTTGCAAGATCTTGGGGATAGATGAGGGTGATCAAATTCTAGGTTCTGTGGTCCTTATAATTGCTCAAACCCTTCAATTTGGAATGAGTACCATTCTAGATTTTGCCACTTTCCTAGCAAAAGAGATTCACAACAGTCTGGTTGGAATAGAAAAGGGGAAAGTAAACAAACCATTCTGTTGGTATTCATTGATGATGCATGTATGTTTATACAAGGGATATACTTTCTTCTCCAAAGGTATGGAGTTAGAAACCACAAAGGATGGAGAAAGGAATCCAGTGCAATTATGGAGTGTGGATATGACTTCAGAGGCCACTGATGCTAGTTATGTAAGATTTGATAGGTATTTTGCATCAAAGCTTAGACTCCTTTTAAGAGGAGATAGCCCTAGAATCCCACAAACATTATTAGAATTGGTCAGACCCAAGGACCATGCTAAAGGGCTACTTGTTAGTCACAACTAGGGGGATATAATTCCCTACAATGTTTCAACAGTAATAAGAGTTTTTGGTTTCTTAGGAAAACCTCATGTGTTACCTTTTCATGTACCTTTGAAGATAGGGATAGCTGAGCTCTTATGGAAGATAGGTATTATAGATGAGAGGGAATTGGTCAAGAAGGGCACTTTCTTTCCAATGGTTACTGTAGTGCATGATTTTGTTTTTGTTAAAAAGGGGTGGAAGCATTTAAATTTGTTTTTGAATAAATATAACATGGCAGAATCTCACGCCAGATTCATTGACCCTAAAGGATTCTATGATCTATTAAGAGAAAGGGTGAGAGATTCCCATATGGTACATCGAGTTTACTATCTGGAAGATATAATCAGAAATATTTTCACATTGCAGGAGCAAGAATTAAGGAAAGAGAAATGGATAGTTTTCAGTAAAAACTTGGAATTCATTAATGCTTTTGACCCCCAGTACGACCCATTGAAAGATAAAAAATACTAGGGAGATAAAATACAGGCATTAATGAATAATTTTGCTATAATAATTCAGACTATGAATGAAAAGAAAGATATATTTATTAAGGCACACCCAGACAAGGCAGCAGAAATACAAAGAAGAATGAGTGGTAGAAATGTAGTAACTCCTGGCCAATATACATTACATAAAAGGGCAGGTTATGTCATGGTTCAGAGTGTGCAACAGGTACCCACTCATGAGAAGTCAAGGCCAAGAAGTCCATCTGCAGCCAGCTCTCCAAAAAGATGAAAATTGGAGCAGGGGTTTTCTTCTTCTCAAAAAGAACAATACTCCCCAAGCCAGTCTCCAATCCAAATAGATGATGAGTCATCTCTAAAGGAACAACTTAGACAAATGGGAGGAGATGGGGATGTGATTGTCACTTCTATAGACCTGGATGTTGGAGAGCCACAAGAACCTCCTACACCTTCCTTGGACCTGATCATTGTTGATTACCAAGGTAAGGAAATTGACCCAATTGTTGCCCAGGCTTCTGAAAGATTTATTAATGATGAAAATTTTGTAAGATTTAGGGCTTTTGCTCAGTTTTTATGGAGATTGAATATAAAGAATTTTGAGAAAGCCTGTGAGAAGATCAAGGCTGAGCAACCAAATAAATCTGACCCAATTATCAAGGAAGAGGTAAAATCAAAGTTTTTGAGTGATTTTGCCCGATTCACTCCTGAAGCTAGAAGGCAAATAGTTAGACAATCAGGAGTCCTCCTTCTGCCAGAATGGGATATAGCAAATGCTATTGTTTTTTATTCAGTAAGGAAGCAAAAGGATGTTCAACTGACAACTACTGAAGAAGTCTTACAGGCTCATAGAGGGATCAAATTTAGTGATGACCACCAAGCCCTTGTTTTGTGGTCCATAGATAAGAGAGAAAGTACCAGGATGCATGAGTTTCCCACTACAGAACATACTAGTACATTGACAGTATACAGGGCTGGTGAGGTAAGTAGTAAACAAGTAATGGGAATGGCTTCAGAAATGCTAAAATTGGGTGGTGTTGTATCTGGACAAGAAGAAGATAAGTTTGCCCAACTCAATGCTAGGTTTGAAGAAGTTTTGAAGGCATATGAGGAAAGGGGTATATGGATACAATCATTGGAAAGCAAAATGTCTCAAATGGAGAGGATACTAGGGAAAAGAAAAATGGGAGAATCCAGTGCACCTACAATTGCATACCCTTCACAACCATTGGTTGGATCTGGATCAACCCCTATTATTGAAATACCTGACACCCCTGAAAGGCCCCAATTCTATATTGTAGAGGAATTTGAAGAAGAAAAAACAAAATTGCATGAGTTGCAGATAGAATTGAGAAATCAATATGAAGAAAAATTAAAGCAAGGTGTAATATATCTGAGGGATAAAATACAATGGTCAATTTTTTTTTATCAATTGACAAGAATTGCAGCCCTCATGGATGAGTTGAATAGAGATAAGGATAAACTGACTCTTCTTGCACAGAAATGGAGGGAGAGAAATAATGATATTACAATCATATGTATATCTGCAGTCCAAATGCTTTATCATCAAGTTGAGAAGATTTTTGATTTATTAAATAAGCTAGAGAATTTTGATGATGAAAGAGATTCTTTATAGAGAAGATTAACACTTTGTTTTTCCCAATATATTACTGAAAAATTCACCCTATTTCCTTGTGCTTTAGAATCTGTTGATACAATAAAAGAAAAAGAAAAGTGGAAAAGGGAGATGGATGAGTTATTCAATGAAAGAATAACAAACATCATGAGTGAAACAAGCCATTGGTTCTGGGCAAAGACAAATGAAGAGCTAGTAAAAATAAAGTTATTTTATACTGCTATGAGGAAAGAATTTGATGATTTAGAAGAAAATGCAAATTATTTAATAATGATACAAAGAGAAGCTCTAAGCTTTGATTGACCAGATGATGATGCTTTTAATAAGTGGAAAAATCAGTTTCTAGAACAAATGTCAGAAGATGATGAGGAGGAAAATGTAAAAGTAAAAGTCACCCTCGTAGTTAATAATGAGGACATGGAAAATCCCTAGGTTGAAGTAAATTTATAGGTAACTGAAGATGATACATCACTTTCAAACCTCATGGCTATTTACTCTGAGGATGAAGAATAATTGGAGAATCAGATCCTATCTTCTTGTTAAAACAAATGAGAAGTATAACAGAAAGGGACCCACCCAGGATCGTTTGATGTGTTAGCTTTTCTGTTATTTGTTTTTTGTCTTCTACTACAGACATTCGTCAGTATCTTTTAGGGGACACATGTCACTCTCTTTAGCCCGAAGCTTGTTGCATCTCACACTATTTATTTGAGATTCCAAGGCTAAAGAATGGTCCAAATTCTATTTCTTCTAAGTATTGTGCTTAGTCTGGTTTTTGGTCCAAATTTTGAAAACAAGTTTGTCATGTATTTTTCTACAAATTCTCTGAGAATACATGAATATTGAATGAGCTGTGTTTCTTTCTGAAGGCCATTCTGAGTCTATTATAAAGGATATACCATTTTCAAAGGAAATGAATACAACTTATGAACTATCCCCATATCAGTTCTTTCTAAATTTTGTCTCCTTTTAAATACTTAGCTACATTGATGTGGTATGAGTAAAAGCTTGTGCAATTGAATGCAATCTAGTTGAGTTGTATATCCATTTATCATTGTTGTTAATTCAATGGATTAAATAAAGGCTTTGATGAATGTGATAAGATTCCTTAAGTATTGAAAAGGATTTTTGAATGATAAGTTCTTATAAGAATTTCTGATAGAATTTGTTGTAAGGCAACAAATTAGATCTAAGAATTTGCTATAGACTCTGAACCCCAATGGATTAGGCATTGATCAAGTTATTTCAGCTGAAGGAGAAATATCTTACAAATGGTTTTTCAAATGCATCATCAAATCAAATTTTACTTTTATTTCCTGTAGATCTTCAAAGTTGGCTAGCACTTGTCTGCATGGAATGTTTTAGCTTCAGTTAGCCATTGTTGTTGAAAACATCTGCAGATCTATAGAAGACTTCTTGGCCATATCTGTTTATGGGATGTGTTTATCAAGTTAGTAAGAATTATGTATATGTTTGAGGATCTTGAAATGAGAATCAGAATGAAACTAAGAATAATCCTCATACAGTTGTTTCAATTTTGAACCATCCCTAGGTACACCCACCCTGGTTTTGCAGAGCCAAAAGAGTAGAAAACCATTTGTGGTTTTGTTGAAGTTGGGTCCAAATACCTTACATATGCCATTGTTAATAAGAATAGGCTGGTCTTTAGATTGTGTATGTACTGTCATTTTGGTATTAAGCATTTTGTCGCTTAGTAGTTTTAGTACTTTTTAAAACACCAACACAAGGACTTTATGAAAGATGAGGATGAAAGGAAGAAACTCATGAAGACTGAGACATACTATGAAATGGAGTCCATTAAAAATCTTTGGAGGTATGTCTTAAGGGTTATTATCGAATATATATCTCTAGATATTAGATTTTATAGCATCATAACTCATCACTTTGTTCTGTTAAATCACTTTAGGCATGGAATAAAGATTTCTTTTCCTTTTTATCTTTTCACCTCCATGAGCAAGAGCATTGAGAGCTTTAAAAAGAAACCCACTACTAACCTAGCCCTCCATGAGGGTTTGATCCTTCTGGTATATGAGTACTTAAAGACTCAGAGCAAGGGAAAATCCCTTGTTGGAGCTGGGAATGCTTCTGAGGAAACTGAGAGCTCAAATTCTGAGGAAGTTTAGAGCATAAATTCAAAAGGTGTGGAAACTTTCCCCTCTAAAGGAAAGAAATCTAAGGAAGAGGAGAAAATATTTCATTTACTAGCATTGCTCCTAGCAGAAAAAGCCCTAGGGGTTTAACCCCTAACCCCCCCCCAAGATTGAGGAACAAGAGGAGGAGGAGCATAATGTTGAAGAAGAGGATATGGAATTGGAAGAAGAGGTGAAGGGGGAGGATAGTGAGAAGGTTGAGGAGGATATGACTATTACACTGAGGAACCCCAAGAAAATGAAGTCTAAGGAGGCTTTGCCACAGAAGAAACAAAATACTAGACTCCCTTGTTCATGACCCTATCCCTTCTATTCCATCACCACAGGGGAAGATTATTTCTCTAGTGGAAGATAGTGGGGAGGTGGTTTTAAAAGATAGGAGGGGGTTATGGAGAAATTTTAACTCTAAATCAACGAAGATGGGGATTGTCAGAGAGACAATGAACCCCCAAGTTATGGAGGAAAAGGATGGCAAAGTCCATTTTGATGAACTTCTTAAATTGGCTCTAGTTGCAATCTTTGACAATGCGAGAGAATATGGGCTCAATCTTCTCAAAAACACTAAAAATAGTATGATAGAAAACTTTCACTCTATCAAATGGCTATTTCATGAGATAGATGAGCTCAATGAGAGAACGAGCCATAAGGACGGCCATATGAGAAGTAGTGACCAGGGACACCATGCTGATCAGGAGGATCATATCTCAATGGTAGAAAAAAGAGTTCTAAGGATGGAGACATCTAATCAGAATCTAGCTAATCATGTGATTGCAACTTTGAACACCCTGAATGAGAATATCAATAGTTTGGGTGAATCTCTGAAGGAAGCTAGCTTTGGTGGGGAAAAAGAAGACAAGGCCAGAATGGACTATGGGTAAAATAAAGGAGAAAAGAAAGAGACCAGGGGATCAACGGATTACCAAAACCAAGATCAAGTGGGCGTGGACACCCAAAGGTCCAATGAAGTTGTAGAGACTCTGCAGGTTCTAGATAGTGAGAACTAATAGTTTTAGTTTTTATTTTTTGTTTCATCCTTATCTAGGTTTACTGGTTTTCATTTCCTATCCACAGGCTTGTCTTTTGGTTTTTGGCTTTGTAAAAGTAGATGCATACTAGCTGGACTTTAACTTTTATTTCTATTTCAGATATTATGTAAAACTTTTGGGTTTCAGGATCCCTATAAAACTTGTTTTACTTAATCAAAAACATCACAGTCGTCATCCTAGAGTAGTCATCAACAAATAGAATGAAATACATATCTCCATAAAGATTTTGAACATCAATAGGTCCACATAGGTTAGTATGAACCAATTCCAAAATATCACTAGAAGTGTATGTTTTTCTCTTAAAACTAGATGTCATTTTCCCCAATTGACATTGTTTAAACATAGCATTGTTAGGCTTCTTTAGTTTAGGCAACCCTCTTACTTTCTTCATCTTACTGATATTCACCAAATTTTCAAAGTTTACATGAAATAACCTCTTGTTCCATAACCAAACATCTTCTTTTTGTGCAAACAAACATGTCTCATTAGATAAATACCTCTTGTCTAATCACCACTTCTAACTAGCTTACCATTAGCATCATGCATCTTGGCCTTCCCTTTGTGGAATTCAACTTTGTAACCTTATTTGTTCAATTTTGAAACACTCAATAGATTATAGTTAAGTCCTTCAACCCAATAAATATTGTCACATTTTATCTTGTCAGTCAATTGAATAGTTCCTTTACCTTTTATAACACATGGAATATCATTACCATATTTAACACATCCACCATTGTATGGACCAATGTCCTCAAATTTATCTTTATCACCAATCATATGATTGGATCATCCACTATCAATTATCCATCTATCACTTTTTTTTATATAAGAGATAAATGCAATTTTTGCATTTTCATCAAAATCTTATTTCATAGCAACATAGACAACTTCATCATCATTACTTTCAAATTCATTGTTAGTTTCTTACTCAAAAATATAACAAGATTTCTTACCTTTATCAACCTTGTTTCTCTTGAAGCCTCAATCATCTCTTATTCCTTTGTACTTTATTTCCTTCCTTTCATCCTTATCATCTTTGTTAGTTTACCTAGCAGCAATATAACTAACTTTGTTTCATGAAAAATAAATAATGGGTAGTTTAACTTTGTATTTACCTTTTCCTCTTCCAAATAATTTTTCAATAAGGGCTTCAAGTTCATCAATTTCATCATCAAAACTATCACTACCACTCTTCACATGTTTTTCTTTTCTTTTGCTAAGAACTAATTGTGACTTAAAGGAAAATTCAATAGTATTAGGTGTATAGTTATCAAAGTCAGACATTTCAAAAGTAAGTCTACCAATTACACCTTCCAAGGTCAAAGTGTTACTAGATGTGCATCTCAATTCTTGAATTATAGACACTCTAATGGCATATATAGGGAGTAGAGTCCTCAATACCTTTCTAATCATAGTTTCATCTTTGATTTCTCCATTTGCACCATGAATATCATTAACAACTTCTTTAACTCTTGTGCAATATTGTACTATATTCTCACCTTTCATCATTCTCATGCCATCAATTTACCTCCCAAGATTTCTAATTTGGATCTCAAGTCATTTTCATTTCCTCCATAAATGGTTTTGAGTTTATCCCACATCTTCTTTTCATTATCACAATCTTTTAAGTTGTCAAACTTGGCATAACATAGGGCCGAGGCAATCTCCAACATTGCTTGACTGTGTTCTTGTTTTTTCTTTAGTTATTTAGATGTTAGAGGAGTAGTTGTTGCATTCACATATTCATTGTCCACAAAGTTGATAGAATCATCACTGATGTTGGATATATGCAACCTCATCAAGGTTTTCCATGCAAGAAAGTTCTCCTTCTTCATCTTTGGCACTTCTCTCTTATGAGTCATGATTTTTAGCTTTAAGTAACTTGAAACTTTTCTCTATAACCACTAAGCTCTAATACCAATTGTTAGAAATTTTTAGAATAACTGGGAGGGGGTGAATCAATTACTCAAGGTCCATAGGTACCATTTGAACAATTAAACATAAAATTCTTACTATTTCATCCTATCTTGTTGTTACTCAGTCTCTATTGTAATGATAAACCAAAATTATTGTCCCAAACATAACATACTTTGCTGAATATAAAGTGTAAAGAATATCAAGAATTCAACACAAGTCAAACCCTAGGATTTTACATGGAAACCCAATTTGGGAAAAACCACCAGCAACATGTCACCTCTTTTTTACTCTTTCGAAGTAAGCTCTATTAGGAACCAACCCTATTAAAATTTTACAATACACATTGCTAAATGTGACCTTGTTAGAGGATTTAATCACCTTGTTAGGAATGTCTTTGTTAGAGGACTTTGATCATTCCATTTTGAATATCATCTTGTTAAAGGATTTACATAGACTATTAATTCTTTCAAATGACTATTAGGTCAACCTCTATTAAAAGGATTTCAATACAAATTATTCACAATTATTAGAAAGAAAACAATAGGGTATTGATCTGTATGATTATAACTCACTTTGCAAGTTTAGATCTATTGGTGTTTTGAAAAAACATGGTTCCAAATTACCTCAATGAGAACAAGATACATCTAGGGGTATCTATTTCCCATCTTCAACATACCCTTTTAGACACTAGGAAAACTATAAGGCTAGACCCTTCTTCTACTTCAGGCTCTACAAAACCTAGGCGGGTGGACCTATAAATTATTTATATGGTACTAGTTGTCAAAGCATATATTGAATCTAATAAAAAGTAGATAAAACCCTTATTTCTCCTATACCTATGCAATAACAAAGATATGCAGTAGAAAATTACAACTCTATGAAATCCACAAGCTGAGTGAGGGAAACACTTTTTAGCTCTTCAACATTAAAGGGAAAAACATTTGATTAATGATGTTGATCTCAACAAAACATGACATGAACAACATAACCCTATGATCCTTCAAAATGATCAGTGCCTTATCTATTAGGCAGTCACACAAAACCTTAACACACATCCCTGAAAGTCATTGACATATGCCATACATCAGGACTTCTTGATCTATCTATCCACTTTGTGAATTATACATCTACATCTTTCTGAATCTCATACTCGACCTATCCCTTCATGAGATTTGTAATCCTATGATGATGAATCAAGCATTTACATAACTCTTTGAGTCATAAGAAAAATAAATCAACATATACAACCAACAGATTGCAACTGAGTTTCATACTCTTTGCTTACAAAACACAAAAGATCGCAAACAACATGAATGGGAGACAATATATCAAAATGAAGACTAACTTGCTTCTACATTTTCATTCATATCTTTGAAACAAATACAATAAGATGCATGAAAATGAAATGTAAAACTACCTAATAGATTAGAACTATCTGTATTCTTATTTCTTGAGAGAAATTGCTAAAGAATTTGGTTGAATAATAGCTCTAGATCCAACTCTGTGGTCTCACACTGAAAATTTCCAACCCTTACAATGGATGAGAGAAAGAAAGATATAGAAGGAGAGAATTCCTAGATCAGCTCTGTAACCACCATGTGTCCACTTGGAAAACTTCCTCAACAAGTTGAAAACATCTCTCTAATCTTTTCCCTCAACTGGTAAATCAATTCTTTACTCATTTTGCCTCTTAGAATCATAAAATATCTTAGATATTTGATGGAACAATATAACTAATTTGACAAGAAATAACAATTTGCAAAAAGTTACATCAACAATCATGCAAATTGTGAAACACTAGAGGCAAAATAAAGCATTATGTATCAAATTTTGAACAAACTAAGCCAACCAAACATATCAAGTCCATCTTAACTAAATTATGTAACTACACTAATGAAATCTTTGCCTGTAACTGAACATCCCACTAAAAATACAAAACCCTCTGTAGCATGCACTAGTGACCACCTCTGTAAAAACCAATTGCAAAAATGAATAGCTCATCTCTTCTCAGTTTTGTAGGTATATTGGAGTCCATATTTTGGGAAAAAATCATGCCTCTTGTATGCATTTGAAAATTAGGCCCCCAACTCTAGTTTTGCACATTAAACTGCAAAAATTTTGAAAATTTTTTAAAACTCTATAGTATAAACTATAGGTTTTTATTTATAAATTTGAAATTCTTGACATGAATGGCCATTTCACTTTAAAAGAATAAAATATTATTTAAAATAATATTTATTCCTCCTAAACCAACCAGGTGCTAGATGTGTGCCATGTGACACTTTGTTATTGGCCTAATCATGACATCTCATTACCACCTGTCCATTTCTGATTTGCCCATGCTGCCACATCATCCGCTAACCATGTATACCACCTCACACTGATTGGGCCCACTACCACATGGTGCCCAAGCGTATTCCCACTTTACCTAAATTTCATGCATCCCCACAGAGGGGAATGTGCCTTGCTGCCACGTGTCCACTGTGACATGTAGCGCTTTGGTTCCAAAAAATTGTACGATCGCCTCCAGCTGGCTGAGGTCCACCACGAGCTTCATGCCTTTCCAAAAGGTGGCATCTTCAAGAAAATATGTCTATTGTGCATTTTTATATTTAAATACCTAAGACAATCTAGACATGGTGAATGTGAGATATATTTTTTTAACCATTTTATCTCTGCTCATCCTTTTCTTCCATGCTATAGCTTCCAAACATTCTTCTACTTGCAACTTCCTTTTGTGGCAGATTGGCTCCCCAATTTTTTATTGTTCTATCTTTATATATGATGTTTCCCTCTCAAAATGTTTCTCATTTGCTTGTGAGATGAAAAAAATCCCAAAACACAGACCACCACTCAAATAAAAGCCTCCAAGTGCACCAATTACTACTAGCTCTATACAAACTTCTCACTCTTGTATGAATTCCTTACCAGATGCATTGAGACCTCACTTGACAAGATAGTCATGAATATACACATCTAGCCATGATTTGAAAGATTGCATTTTAACACTAAGACAAATACTCCCAACACCCTAAAATTGGTTGAGATCAAACTTGACTTTGTTGGGCAGGTCCACTAACATTTGCAACAATATTTAGAAATAATGACCCAAAGGGTTTCCCTTCAATGGAAACAACTTTATGGAGAACAATATTTCCATAATCAAAGAAGTGCACTGGAGATTCTCCAACTCTACTACCATGCGTGGGGTTCCTCTCTGACATGGGCATCCTCTCCTATTGTTCCTTTCATTAGTCTGGATGGATTGGGTCTTCAATGATTGAAGCTTCTCTCACCTTTGATACGTTTCTAGGCACTAATTCCTTTACAAAACCATCCACAAGTCTTTTAAATACACTCCTTTAGGTCCATCATGTATGGGACAGCTGCACATTTTGGAGAATGAGCTTCCAATTGTCTTGACATTTTTTGACTGGCACTTCCCTCTACTATTGATTAAATGCACAAGAAATTCATAGTAGATTTCCACATAAGATATGTGATTCCCATCATAACATCATTTATAATTTGTGGCAAGGCCAATTATCACCCTGGTGGGAAGTTTTTTGTGGTACATGTGTATGAAATTGAAAGGTCAAACTTGCTTCTTTTCTAGTGGCACGTGATACTCATAGTTAGTATCATGAAGTCTTACGAATTCCCTGAACATGTTGGTCACTTCAAATGGTTTAAAGACAAAGGAATGCAGTCATAAATTTTCCAAAAGCATTCAACTAGTTTGAAAAATCAATTCCTTCGTTTGATTTAATGGGTCCCTGAAACATTCCAATTCCTTTTGCCATTGCATTAGATATATCTATCATAGCCTTTAATGTCGCCTTAGCTCTAGCAATTGTAACTTTAGCTTTTCCTTACATTTCTAGTATAAATGAAGTTTTCTTTATTTGATTTGCTTGGTATATTCCTTCATACTCCAAAACTTGTATTCACTTTTATGTTCTACCACTTTTACATAAATGGTGTCAGATCATTTTAAATTGATTGTCTAATAGCTTGTACATTCATTAATGTATAAAATTTATCATTCTCAAATGAATGCTATCCTATCCATATTTCCCTTTCAAGACCTCTTCAATATGTTCAATTCCATTTTATTTTCACCTTCCAAATCTTGCTCAATGGAATTAGTCGGCCCCCAAAGTGGGTCCAGCTAAAAAAAAAATCATTTTCAAACACTTGGTCATTTAAATTGATCCATTGAACCTGTCATACTAATTGGAATCAAGTTTGACCACTAAATAATCAATTAAAACTCATTTTATCATTAATCTACAAACTATCAATTAATTGCCAGAAGGTCCTTTGACTGGCTTTAAAATTTGATAAAAACTCCTAACCAAGCTCTGAAATCAAATGTATAGATTCTCTGTTCAATATTCTTGTACCTTGCTAAATCTTGTCTCATGATGAATTCTTAGTCAAATGTTAAAATTGCCCTCTCAAAATTACCTGCAAGAGAACATGTTAGAAAACAATAAATCGTGCTTGGATTTGGCTTCAAAAATTGAGCAGACTGACACTTGGGTGCATGAAAACTAGAGCATCCTTTCCATGAGGAGAATATAAATCTAGCATTAGGGCTCATGATGAATAACTGGGAGAATTTGGTGAGCGGTCAAAATAGGCTACTCAGAATTGCAAAGCTAGGAACAATGGTAGAAAAGAATAAATGTATAGATGGATTTGTCAAGCTTTGAAAATTGGCACACTTGAAGTATTTTTAGAGTAGAACACATGGTACAATCCATTTGATCTCACCTATCATTTCAAAGATATGACATCATGAATAGGGGTACTGACAACTTTGCATTTTTTGACACTAGTAAAACATCATAAATTGCATTTGGAATCACGTTCGAAAACTAATCAAACATATTCGTCATAAGATCAAATCCAGAGTGTAGTAAGCCTCTAACCTCTAGAATGAAATGTAGTAGGAATTTTCTCATTTTTCTCAACTAGATAAAAATTATAACAAGTCAAATAGGGCTTCCCAGAATTCTAAACAATTCACATCAACATGACAACAATAAATGACCAAATTTGAGGGATTCAAAACCTAGTCAAATAGATTCAAAATGACTCAAAATTTGAAACATAGGTTCTTTGGTATGGACATTAAAAAATTCCAAAGTGGTGAGTCATGAAACATTACTAGGTGTGAGATATTCAATTACAAACACAACCTCTTGTCGATGTTTGACACAGGCAAAAATGCAAATTTGGACATTGCTCAAAATGGAACCTCACAGAATGACTCAGAATGGAAATTTATGTTCATGGAATGCATGGATATACTAAATTCAAGGTGTTAGAAACATTAAAAACCTCTTAGGCCTCACAAGTACAGTTGGGTACACATGGATCAAAAAGTGCTTAAGGGCTTGATTTTTAAATGATACTCAAAATCAGGGCTTCAATTTTGAGTCCCAACAAGATCGTTGTTTAGTTCATGTGTTGAATCACTGATAAGTTGTCTTTTTTTTTTTTTTGGATTCACTTAGCAACCCTTCAAAAAAGCTTAAGCCATCTTGCTCATATTTCACTTATCAATATCACCAACATCTATGTAAGCAATATCCTTTAGCTTTGCATTCACTCTTGCACTTGCGCATCTCTGATCAACTTTCTTTTGTACTTTTCTAAGACACATTCACACTTATTTATTCAGCTTTGTACCTCCTTAAATATTCAATTCTTTCTTGACCTTTTTCCATGATCACTGTAGATCTTAGGGTTTACGATCAGGTTCAACACAATTCATTATATCTGTCCATCTTCTCAATCTTCATCTAGAAAATTCTATAGAATCCACCTATTATGACTTTACCTAATCCTAAATTTGAATTTAATAATATAACTCATTAATACTATCTTCAACATGATTTAAATCTCCCAAGAAATCAACTAAGTCAGCTAGGATTTACAATTTCCTCAAATTCATTCTCAACACTATTACTCGGTAATCACTAAGTTCTGACACTCAGTCATCACTTAACAATCAGTCATTTTAAAACTTCTAGCTTGGAATCAACTATCTTACTCAATCAATACTAATTCTCAATCAACACTAGATTTTATTGGCACTTATTGCAGTTCAGTTGACACTAGCATCACTCGACATTCCTTAGCAATTTACTAAATTGCTTAGCTTAGCTTAACTTTCTTGATATAAATAATAAATTTTTCTCATCAAAGTCTATCTAATCAATGTCCATTTATAGCTTCCTTTTCATAACTCAATCTTTCCTCTAGGGTCTATTGTTATGAACACTTTCTCAAATCCTCTTCATCAATCAAATAGATATGACATTTAAATTAGGTAGCAATATGTCTTATCAATAGATTTGACATCAATGACAAAACAAAAATTGTTCCAATTGTAAGTTTCCAAAATTTTGATGTACCTTTGTAGGTGACTCAAAAGATTAAAGCTAAAGTTTCATCATTTGGACATTTACGAATCTCTTTGTAGAGGCCATGGAGTAAAAAGTGGTCAAAAGGTATCATTTTAAAACACTTGCCGGATACCCATTATGTTCAACTCCTAATAGTTACTCACCAAAAAATACCAGTACTTATTGTTAAAAGTCCCAATGTTGGTCCACAAATTGGCTAGTCACTAACCAAAAAAGCTAAATAATCATCAAACTATTAGTAGATGCAAGGTCAACTATTGGGGGATATCTATGACAAAACTATTAGAAATAGGGAATACTAAGAGGGTGAGTGAATCAATATTCTACAAAATTTTGTCACCAGCTAGATATTATTAATTACTTTGTACCATGCATAGGAAATTAAATTAGTAATGTTCAATAGAAATAATAACCATGCATAAAGAGAACTCATAACACCATATTTTGTTAATTAGGGAAACCCTGGCCAAGGGAAAACCCCAGTGGGGATGATGCCCACTAGATAATATACTAATATATATGTTCCTTAGTAGAGGCTAGACCCTGTTAAGAATCAATAAGAAAATTTATTATAGAGAGTCCCTATTAGGAGACTTTAAATCCCTGTTAGTAGATTCCAACCCTGTTAGTAGTTGTAGTACAGTAGATGCAAGAAGAGCTCACTGCCCAAACATGCACTTCCAATTACAAGAAGATCTCATTGCGGAAACAAGTAATTAGTTCTCAAGTATATAGGTGTTGTAACTTCTTTCTTGATTGATCTCTGACCTCAACTTGATCTTGGATCATAAAATTAGTTTTTCAAAAACTTTGCATATATCACTTCACAGAAGGTTTGCATATCACTTATTACAATACAGTTGCACACTTCTTTTCCCAAGATGTCCTTTGCATAAATACCATGCCTTTTCACAAATTTATGCTAGGTCAACTAAGACCATAATATAATTTTCCAACTTAAAGTAAACATCTAGAATGTTGGCCCTAATTGATCAAGTAATTATTTTGCAAACAAAATAATTCCTTTACCTTTAATTTTGTTGTTATGTTTCACTAGTAAAATGTGAATATCTCTCTTCCGTATTGTCTATACTAATGTCTGAGGTTATACAAATCATCATTGACATGTACACCATATCCATATAACTTTTGTAGTCATAATATGACATCAGAAACATTTTACATATAAAAAAATATACTATTGTAAACCAATTTCATATTTAGACAATTTTTTGAGTACCACAAGCTAAGTATCTTTATGTCCGAGGTTACCACAAGTGTGTACATCATGTGTTGCCATTAATGACAAAAATTAAATGATTGCATATAGCCAATTATCAAAAAAAACTCTATCATGGTTATTAGACCCCCTATTGATTACTAGGTCTCTTCCCCTAAGATTCATAAAAAATGGCTTATTGATGTAGGTCAACAGGTTGATGAGACACCAAACAACTTCATAGATCACCAAATATCACTAAATATATATATAGCTAAGACAAAAGGGAGATGTATTGATAACATCTTATCAATACAGGTCATGACCTTGATGAGACACCAAAATATCTCTTAGATTGTCCAAAATATGACAAGATTGTCCATCGATGAAACATAGTGAATTATTCATCAACATTATCTTTATTGATTTAGGTCCATATTTCAATAAAACCCTATGACACTTCATTGACAACTTAATTTGAACCAAAAAGATAATATTGAAGCTTTATCAATAATGGTTCATTGGAAAAATTAATAACTTATCAATGTCCTTTTCTACCTTTTTGATTTCATACACACCTTTGAAGTTTTATTTTTATCATTGGGAATTCAATAAAAAAATTCAAATTTCCATTGGGGCCCACCAAGAGTTTCCAAGCCATAGAGAATTTATTATGGTTCCTAAACTTAGCCCACTTGGCATGACTAACTCCCTGGAGGTGTTAATGCCTTTAATACAAATTAGCCTATTTAGCTTTGATGCCTATACTAGAACTTAGAAAATTATGTTGTGTCCCTTCCTTTTATAACTTCACCTTTTTTAATTCCTTTTTCATTATTCCAAATGGTGAGTTAGGATTGTATGAAGGATCCAGAACACACGTCAAAACCTAATGCTTGTTTTTGAACTAGTGTTGATCATTGATAAAAGTTAATCTTTGAAGACACTAAGTGTTCTCATTGGTCTCAAGGGACAATATTAAAAAGATAAAAATATGGTGAACTGAGGAGAGAAGAACATACTATTTTTAGCCCCATAAGAGATCTTTTAGATCAAATATCTATGATGGGATAATGGTAGAAAAAAGCCAATAAATCTTCGTTTTATCTCGATTCTCACACTAGATTAAAAATTTTCTTCTCTCAAGTTTTTCTTAACCCCTTTTATAGAGGGTAGTGGGGCAGCTTTTGCGTGTTAGCCTCAACACAAGTTGCTTGCAAGCTACAAGAATTTATTTTTTGAATTGCTTGAGGATATTTTGGTGATGATGACGAGGAGACTAATAGAAAAAGAAATTCATTTATAAAATACTATTATAATGATCTTTACCATGTAGACTACTCTAAATTAAAGAGCATGGTATTTTCTTGGTGTTTGGACTACTTTCCCTTGCCTAGATTTCTCAAATTTTAATTTTAAAGCCAAATTTGGCAAACTCAGTTATTTCTATTGAGTGAGGAATTTTCAATTTTTTTTGGTTGCATTCAACAACTACAAAAAAAAAAAAAAATTGCTAAGGGGGGGGGGGGGGGGGGGGGGGGGGGGGGGGTTCTTTGTAGAAATCCCCTTAAAGTGAGGATATTTTCCATATAAATTTCCTGCAGCCCATTGCAACCTGCTTGTGCTAGTTCATCAAATATTTTTTTTAAGATGTCATGGGAAGCGACACAAATGATGTTTTAATGGTAAGATGGGGAATTTTTTTCTTTCCTCTTTCATATGTGTGTGGTAAGAAATGTGAGTCAAGGATAGAAGCCTAAGTTCATCACATTAACTATGCATACATATGCATATAGAGGGAGGAAAATAAAGGGAAAGAGTCCTTTCAATCCCAATTCTAGAGAACTAGATCCTAGAGAGATTAGTGCTAACCAAATAAGGAAGGAGCACTAATGCAAACTAGGTCTATGAAGAATAGGGGAAAGGTTTCTAAGTCCTTGAAAACCATAGATGAATGAAAGAAGCTAGAGTTAGATATAAGTAAATCTAATGAAAGGATAAAGAAAGGTAAATAACACACTTTTAAAGTCTTTTTTTTTGTTCTAATCTGAATGAGTGGAAATTTTTAGATCGGGGAAAAAAACTACACAACAAACGAAACCCAAAACTCTTTCAACAATTTTTCAAGGGAGAATTGGATCTTCAAGAGTGAAATAATGGATCATCAAGGTTGTAGTGCACCCCTAATTGATTATGTGCAACATAGATTCTGATTTTTTAGTTTTGAAGAAAGTCAAAAGGGTACCCAAATCTGCAACTCATTCATCATTTCAATAATTGCAACCTACAATAAAAAGGGTTTTTTTTTTTTTTTTTGTTGATGAGGGGTTTGCCTTGCTCATACCTCGGTTTAGGAATTAACCTTGAATGAAATGTTGAAAATATATTGTTTAAAGTGTAGAATCTATCATAAAACAATCATTATTTTGTCAATGATGTCAAACATGCTACTTGTTGGCGGGACAATTTCTTTTTGGTCTAAATGCTATCATTTGTTTTATTGATGAAGAGGATTTGAAAAGAGAAGATAACAAGAGAACCTAAAGAAAGGTTGAGTTATTTAATGTATAAAAGGAGCACTAAGACCAAGTAAGACATTGATGATATTATGTACTGTTGATCTACTTAAGGATAAAGTAAATGGTTACTTTAGCTAAGCCAAGAAGAAGTGTTTTCATAAAAAGTGTTTGCCAAGCCTGGCCAAGCAAATAGTGTAAGCTGAGAAAATTCTAGTTCAGGACAAGTAGAAAGTAATTATATGTTGAGTGTCAGTAAAATTTAGTAAGTTTCAAGCATTAGGGAAATAATAGTAGTGAACAAGTTGAGAAGACATAGTTGGCGTCGAGCAACCCATTGTTGGCTAAACATTAGAGACTATTATTGCCGAGTGAAGAGTTTAGATGTCAGGTGATAGCAAAAAGTCTTAAATCAAAGATTTGACAAATTTGAGCTAACTAATTTGATTTTTTGAATTATGTGAAGCATGTGGAAGCTAAGTATGATGAGTCGGTGGCATAGAATTCAAGATAAACTATTTTGAGGTGAATTCAAGGAAGATTATAGAAGAAGTTTCTAGAGGGACTAAAATGGAAAAGTGGGTAGATTCATTGAATCTTACCTAACCCTAAAATAGACGATTGTGGTTAAATGGAAAAAGATCCAAATTCTCTATTTATAGAGATAGTAGACTAGAAGAAAAGGTTATCATGTGTGAGAACCTAAGGAAGACAAGAAGTCTAGGGTGTTGCTTCATATGGTGGCTAAATAGAAGAGATTATGATTGACATACAAAGAAAGAAGGCTTAAGATGTTAAATTCTTGAAGGGTGAACAAGCTATCAAAGATGAAGAGTATGAATGCCAAACATGCAAGTTAGTTGTATTTTATTATCAGATCAAGTCCTGTTGTTACTTTCTAACAACTGTATAATTCTGGATAAATCCTTTGGATTAAGGTTGACCTAACAGTCATTTGTAAATCCTTTAACCAGGTCACATTTAATAGTGTGTATTGTAACCTTTAATAGGGTTAGCCTTTAACAGGGCATCAATTTAGAAGAGTGAAATTGAATAGCATGTTACTGGTGGTTTTTCCCAAATTGGGTTTCCACGTAAAATCCTTGTGTTAAATTGTGTGAATGAGTTTGTGGTATTTCATGTTTACATTTCTGCAAAGTTATTTTGACCTAGGATAGTGACTTACTAAGTTAAGGTATTGGATGATCTAATGGATACATGCATGATATGGTTTTATGGATATGAATATGTTAAGCATTGAAAAGTTTTATTTGTACATTTGGACCTTCGATAATTAATTCACCCACCCACCCCCCCCCCCCCCCAACAAAGTTATTCTAAATAATTCCAACATGAAATAACTAAAATAGCATGTATATGTATAGTAAATGTACAAATTTTCCTTACAATAGTTGGATCTCTTGAATCAAATGCAATGTGCTTACTTCACCAATTTATTTGGATCTAGAAGATGAAGATGTGTAGATGTAGAAGGTGAATCAAAGGATCTTGAATGGATTGAAGGAGATCTTGCAAATAAACTCCTTCAATTTCTTTAAAGCTTGAATAATTGATCTTCAATAAAGGAATGCTTGAAAAAATGCTTGAAGAATTGAAGGCTTGAATGTAAGAACACTTGAATGCTAGAGTGCTTGAATTTGTGGATACTTGAATACTTGTGTATGAGATGTGAAAATGGAGAAAATGGAAGGTTTTATATAAAAATCTAAATAGACTAATTTTTTCAGGCCAACCTATATAGAAATTAACACCCCAAACACATTCGAACATGAGACCCAAAGAGGAAACCCAAAGTAGGTCACAATCAAGGGTGTAGTGCATCCCATAATTATCTCACTAGGGGTATACTTTTCCCATATCAACCAGGTCCCTAGACCTCCAAGATCCTTTTAGAATCCCAAAACAAGTCTCATATCTCCAAAATCAGGTGCAAAGTTTGAGATATAGTCATTACAGTGCAAGGAGTAGATTCCAATTGGATAGATGAAAAGAAGGGAGGACTTAGGAGGAATAGATCCTACCTTGAGCTTAATGTTATGAAAATAGGATCTTTAAAGAGGATCTATTAAGTTTTACCCCAATTCTACCTAGGAAAAAGGTCAAAAAAGGGAAGAAGAGATGAAAGACACAAGGAGAATGGTGATCTTGCATTAAATAGGTGTTAAACCTTCATTAAATTGGAGTGCCTCCAACTTAAGATGGTACAATATGGTTTATTGGTTATTGCAAGAATTTTAGGGATTTTTGAATAGAAGCACATTTTGTCCATTATTCAAATTAGGCTTTAGATTTTAGAGGAAAAAATAGGGCATTATTGAAAAGTACCAATATTTTAGTTATGTAATTTAAACCTACCTATTAAAAATAGAAATGTTTTGATTTTGCTATTTGATTTAGGCAATATCCAAAATCAACAATATTTTGTTGAATGAAAATACTAGATTTTCCAGAATACTTTTTTTTACAAGATAAATTTTGTACAAGATACACATATCTTATGCAAAATATGCATCCACAATATTTTCCCAACACCTTATTAGCGATCTAGATAGGCTTTCTAAATACAAATACAAGATAAGACACGAATACCACTATCTTTGAAAGTGCATTGTAGGGATATTATTAACTTGGCCAACAATAGTAGAATAAATAGAGCTCTAGGTGGAATTCTCCTCTACACTTGGTAAATATTCAAGAAATAGTGAGTTATGTAGCTCACCCATTGATTTCTCATTACATAATTCCCAGATGCAAATTTAGCTTTATCTTCCTAGGAAGGCAACAATTATTGTGAATTATCATTGAAGGTGTTTGTATCACTTATATTAAGGTGTATTGAGTCTTTTGTATAACACTCATCTAGTATAACATTTACAAATAGTTAATCTTTTTAACTACACTTTTATATTATTTTTTAATATGATTAATATTTTCTCTACCATGATTGGGTACACCATTAATTGTATTGGAAAGTCTAATCTGTTAGTTGAAAAGCCTTTAGCAAAAATCCTTCTCATTTCCTTTTTAATTTCTCTCTAGAAAGTTTGGAAAATCTAGTTTAGAATGTGTTATTTCATATCCCTAAGGTGATTTATAATAGCATTTCTAGGCAAGTCCTTTCATATACTTTTTTATGATATAATCCTCTTTTGTTTATAATATGTTGTAATGTTATTTTTTAAATAATATGATGTAATATAAGTGATTCTACATTCAAGAAAAAAGAGTTATAATTGGCCTAACCAATAAAATAATTCCTAACATTGGGTTTGTAAATTATCTTAGCAATACTAAAAAATAGTGGGAAGCTCTGCGATACTAGTAGATACTTAAGTCTAGAGATTTTACTAACTTTTTTTTTTCGTTGAATTGTCTAGAAAATCAGCTTTTTAATTTATTTTTTATTTAAGCTATACTATGATGACCTTGTAAATATGACTAGTAAGATGAGACATTATGAGGGACATCAAAAGGCTATAGACATATAGCAATTTTTCACGAAAATTATGGGATACTGAATGTTAATATTATAATTTTAATCATTACCTAGGATTTTTTTTTGGAAAATATTAATATTAATATTGTTGAATATACCATTGAGAAAAATATTAGATTATCAAATTACATCTATTCCCACTCAAACCTAACTCCTTGGAAGAAAAAAGTATGAGTAGCTATGAAGCATTGAAATATGCAACTCTTTGTTTGTTTGATGTTGTAAGGTTTGATATAATTTTTTCCCTCCAAAACTTGCTATGGATTTATAAGATTGATGTTCAAATAATTTTTTGTTTCAAAAGGATTGACTATATCATTTTCAACCAAGGAAAATTGTAGAAGTTCAGTGTCTAATTTTGAGTGTTAAGACAAAGTCCACATATATGACACATTAGTTATTTTCATAGTATGTGAATTGGCTCTTACTTGTCCCTTTGAGTATGAGAGTACAATGTTTTTGAAAGATAAAGTAGAAAGAGGGTGTTGGTATGTAGTACATATAGGAACTGGAAGGTTAACAACACAAAGAATATGTATTAATAGCAACTAGCACATTACTAGTAGATGGAAAGAAACCACATTCTTACCTTTGTTAAGAACATAGCTAGAGTAAGAGTACTTTAGATTGATCATTAAAACTAACTAAGTCCAAATACTTAATATAATAGTTTAGACAATAAACAAGCCTCATAGGACCATGACCATGTCATGCATGGCTATACCTAGTATAAAAAATAACCATTTTTTTGGACCCCAAGGGTCAAATAAAAGTTTTCACCTCCACCCATCCTCTTGGAGAGGATTTTGGTAGTCCATTCTTCCTTGAGGAACTAGAAGACCTCCTTGTAACCATCATCCTTGTCCATCTTTTTTTTAGCAACCCACTCTTGCAACACCCAAAGAGTCACCAAGAAAAAGTGCATCACCTTAATGGAATGTTTTTTGGTGATGTGAAAATGGCTCCTAAGCCCAACAAACTCCTTCCTCACCTTGTCGACACTATCATGCAACTCCATTAGATGCTTGTTGAAAACTCCCACTAGGACACCATAATTTATCTTAGTGGTATCCATGCTAAGAATGTACAACTCTTTTAGGAGTCAACAGTTATAATAATTTTTTGTTTTTTTTCTCCTATACTACAAATTTGTAAATAATGAGGAAATTTCATAAGTAATTTTTAAGATTGGAAAGACAACTACTAAGATATTTGGATAATGACTTGCCTATTAAAATTGTTTGATTGGATAATGCAGAATTATGAATTTGATGAATTTTTGTACATGGTGCTAGGTTGCATAGAATTAGTTCAAGATGTCACATTAAGTGTCACTCCATACCATAAAATCTCTTTTAATTTCAAATACTGATATGTTAAAAGAATTTATTTTCATCTGTATTTGGTTTGAATTAAAGTAGCATATGTTATTAGTGTTTTTCTAGATTTCTATGTACATAATGTTTTTAGCTTGACTCAAGTTTCCATGCAAGTGCCTCCTTATTTTTAACTCTAAATCAACATTCCCTACTTACCATTGGCAGGAACTATGCTTCCCTATAGCTCTTATTTCCTTTAAGATCACATGGCAATACAAATTTCCTTAATTTAGATTTTAAAACAAGCTCTCTAATTCATGTAAAAAATAATAATTCTAAGCAAACTTAAACGATTATTATTTACTTTTATCTTTCGCTTATTTTAATTTACTTTATTTCTATTCTTATCTAGTTTTATTTAAAATATGAAATCATTGAATTAAGATATTATTATATACATTTTATATTTCATAATATTAAATTATAAAATAAAAAATTATATTTATATCATATTTAAAAAGATTATAATAGTTTGTATAATGCACAACTTAAAATAATTATTGTTATTATTATAAAATATCAACAAGAAATTAAAGATTAAAAGAAAACTATTAAAATAATCAAAACTAATTTAGAGTTGTGACATTCCAATCATCCTTCCACCTAGTTTAAAATTGTGTTGATTTTCCATCCTGATGTTTTCTAGCTTCTGTTAGATAAATCCTATAAGAAAAGAGAGAATGAGGAAAAGAGAGAGAAATGTGCCTTCATGGGACATGTTTGTTCATTAAGGTGAATATACTAATAATAATTAATTATGTAGCCATACATTATATTAAAATATTATTAAGATAAATTAATATTATATATAGATACATAATTAATTACATATTGTAATCAAGTTGTAATCACTAGATCATAATAATATTGAACTTGCTATTTGGTGGACATAGCCCAGGGTTTGGGTGAACCGCATTAAATCTTGGTGTCTTTGTTAGGATTAACTTTAGACAAAAATAACAGTTACATGAAAATATAAACAATATCAAAAAATAATAGATTGCATAGAAGAGAACACAAGACAACAAGATTTAAATGGTTCACTCAATCTCTAGGCTATGTCCACCAATAGCAGGTCCAATATTATTATTATCTAGTGATTGCAATCCAAAATCCTTTACAGCTCAATACTATCGTAAGAAGCTACAATATCACCATTACATTAATGAAATCCCTAATCCTAAGCCTTTTTATACAAACTTTTTACTTCTTACAAAATTAGGGCTAGAATGATTTGTCCAATAGGAAAATAACAGTTGATACCGTTTACAATATAAGGTCATTTTTGGCTTCAAGGGTGCTACCTCTAAAAACCCTATAGAAATAATATGGGGAGAAAATAACGCTGAATAAAGCTCTGAGTTTGATTAGGCTCCACATCACAATAATCTCCCACTTGGAGACTAATTAGGCTCCACAAAAATAACCTCCCACTTGGAGACTAGTCATAGCACTACTAAAGCTATAGCTCCCACTAGAATATCAAACCACCTTGGACTCTGTTGTTCTTTTATTTTGTCTAGTCTAGAAGACCAACCAAAGTTGAAGAGGAGTTTATCTTCTCCCTTGTTACTACCTTGGTAAACATATCTACTGGATTATCATCTATATGTATCTTCTCCAGATTTAAATGTCCATCATCCAAAACTAACCAAATGAAATTGTACTACAACTGTATGTGTTTTGTCTTTGAATGCAAATCTGAATTCTTTGTAAGATGAATGGCATTCTGACTATTTGTAAACAAATAATTATCCTTATGGGGGTGTCTCAATTCTTCTAGGAAGAACTAAAGCCATATCATCTCCTTGGTTGCCTTTGTAGTGGATAAAACATTAATCTTCTACAATCAAGAAACCCAACTAACAGTTGCCCCACTGATAGTAAGTACATAACCTATAGTACTCCACCTAGTATCAACATCCTTGCTAAATCTGAGTCAATATAGCCTTGTAAATCAATAGTAGAGCCCCTAGAATGTAAACACTTACTGGTTGTTCCTCTCAAATATCTGAGAATTCATTTAACTACATTCCAATGCTCAGTTCCTGGATGACTCATATACCTGCTAACAACTCCTATTGCATGTGCAATATCTTGCTTTGTACATACCATAGCATAGATCAAGCTTCTTATAGTCAAAGCATAAGGTACCTTGGACATCTTATCCTCCCCTTCTTGTGTCTTCGGACCCATCTCCTTAGTCAACTTCATATGACCAAGTAAAGGTGTGCTGACAGCTTCAGCATTCTCCATAGAGAAATGTTGCAACACCTTCACAATATGATCAACCTAAGGTAATATCAATTTTATGTTCTTCCTATCTCTAAAAATCTTCATACCAAGGATTTATTTTGTTGTCCCCAAATCCTTCATAGAAAATGAATGTGTTAACTAGCATTTCAACTCTGTAATGTGATCCATGTTAGACCAAGCTACAAGCATATTATAAACATATAAACATAAAATAATTGTCATCACCCAACCTCTTAAAATAAACACAATGATCTGAGTGACACCTACTATATCCATGCTCATTCATAAACCTATCAAATTTCAAATACCATTGCCAAGGTGCTTGCTTCAAGCCATATAAACTTTTCTTCAATATGCACACTAAGTTCTCCTTACCTTTGACCTTAAATCCCTATAGATGTGCCATATATGTCTCTTCATCCAAATCACCATCAAGAAAGGTTGTTTTAACATCAAGCTACTCCAAATGCAAATCTTTAGTAGCCACAATACTTAAAACAGTGCAAATAGAAGTCATTTTGACAACAAAAGAAAATATCTTATCAAAATCAATTCCCTGCAAATCCTTTTACAACTAACCTAGCTTTAAATCTTTTCTTACCTTCATCATCTTATTTCAACCTGTAAACCCATTTATTCTGTAAAGCCCATTTACTTGTAGGCAACTTGCATAAATCCCATGTCTTATTGTTTAGAAAAGAGTCAATTTCTTCTTTCATTGTAGACTCCCATTGAATCATTGTATCCACTTGCACAGCTTCATCATAACATTCATGTTCACTAGTATCAGTAAGTAAAATAGAATACAAAGAAGGAGAAAGTCTTTCTGGAGGTCTATGTGGCCTTGTTGACCATCCAAGATTCGCTAGGGTGTGTGGTATTTGTTATTGTGGTTGTTGCAGATCATGAGGAATTGTTGGAACATTTTATTTTGGATTATCATCTAGCACTACATAATCATTTTCTTTCTTCTCATGCTGCTACAACATATCTTTGTACAATACTTTCTCATTGAATATGACATCCCTACTTCTGAAAATTTTATGATTTTCAAAATCCCAAAGCCTATAACCAAATTCATCAATACCATATCCAACAAATACACATTTCTTTAACTTAGCTTCCAACTTGGTTCTATTTTCAGAATTTATATGAGCAAATACTTCACAACCAAAGGTTTTGAGAAAAGAATAACTCACCTTCTGACCAGTCCATGCATCCTCTAGAATACCACAAACCAAAGGAGTAGTGGGACCTCTATTAATCAAATATGCAATATTATTGATGGTCTCTACCCACATGTTTTGTAAGGAAGCAAAGGTGCGCAGAATCACTTCCTACGCTAATCTTTGAGAGGACGATTATGCAAATCAAAGTAACTATTGCAAAGATCTCAAGAAATGCATAATAACATAATGAAAATAACAAAGAACACACAACACAGTGATTATCATGGGGAAACCCTTCCAGGAGAAAAACCCCACCCTCCAAAACTCGCACAATGTATTATCAAACCAAGATGATTACAATACACTTGCAATGCAAGTTCTTATAGGAGCGCATCACCACAACTCGAACTTGGAGAGACTCCTTCTAGTACTAGTCTTGCAAACTAAACTCAATAACACAAAAACCTCCCCAAGCCCTCCTTTTATAGTGATTTTACAACCTAGAAACCACTTATGGTTTTACAAAACCATGGGCAAAACTACCATGCTACATGTTACCCATTTTTGACATTTACATTTCCAATATGGAAAAACAACCAGGTTAAAATAGTAATCTTGTCCACAATTTTGTCTCTTAGTCTAGACCCCCATAAAAGTCACAAAATGAGTCATCAAGGCTCTAGAAATGACCTACCTATATTCTACTATGGACAAGACTCATTTTAACAACTCACTAACCATTTTCCAATGCATAAACAAGTGGAAAACTTCCACAAACAAATTCTAGAATTTTCCAAGAAAGGATTGCAAGGTTGAGACACATGTTTCTCAACATGTTTAAGGGAAACCCTACATGCAACCTCATGCTTCTTGCATGCTCCATTATAGTCTTGATCATGCATTCAGCCACTCCATTTTCCTATGGAGTCCTTGGAATAGTTTTTTGTCTACGAATAACATTAGTGGAGCAATAATCTTCAAATTCATGACTACAATACTCACCACCATTATTAGATCTAAAACATTTTAATTTCTTTCCAGCCTCATTTTCAACCAAGCCTTTCCATTTCTTAAAAGTTTGAAATACATCATTTTTTTTTTTAAGAAATAAACTCATACTTTTCTAGTTGCATCATCAATAAATGTAACATAATAATGAGAGCCACCAAGGGAAGATACTTGAGTTGGTCCCTATACATCTGTATGCACAAGCTCTAACTTATCACTTTTCTTTTCCTTCCTACTCATCACAAAACTCTCTCTCTCTCTCTCTTTCCATACACAAAAATTTCATAGAAATCCATATTAACACATTTCAAACTAGGTAAAACTTTCTTTGAATGAAGTACTTTCATACCTTTCTCACTCATGTGCCTAAGTCTTTGGTGTCATTATGTTGTATCAGAATCTACAGCAATAGTTTGTTCTTCTTATTCAACTGCAACAACTATTCCAAAACATTCATTTTTCTCTGAAATAATCAAATTAGAAGGAACATTATGACCTATACAAAGATATAAGGTGCCTACTTTCAGATCTTTTTCTACTACAAGAGAAACTTTTGAAACCTTCCAATTTTTATTATTAAAAGTAACTACACAACCCTCATCACTAAGTTTTCTTGTTGAAATTAAATTCCTACTTAGCCTTGGAACATGTCTTACCTCATGTAGTAGCCAATGATTCTCATTCTACAATGTAATCTTAACTTTTCCCTTTCCAACAATTTGACAAAGTTCATTATCCCCTAAATAAACAAGCCCAAAATCCCCTTGGACATAATCAATAAAATAACCTCTATGAGATGCAGCATGAAATGAAGCACCGAAATCTAAAACCCATGAATCATCAATACTTTCTAAAGAAAGAAGAAAAGAATCCTCTTCAGATTTGTTAGTTACCACATTTGTCTCCTTGTTCCTTTTTGGTTTATCTCCTTCATTATTGTTTCAAGTCCAACAATCTTTCTTCTTATGCCCTAGTTTACCACAGTACTATTAATCTCTTGGTCCTCTGGATCAATACCTCTTCCACTTTGACTTTCCTCTTGATTTCTCACAATTTCCAAAATTATTTCCTCTCTTAGTCATTCTACCTCTATTTTGTGCATTCAAAGCACTTCCTAATGTAGATCCACCTGAGATTTTCCTATGAGATTCCTCATTCGGAATAATACCAATCACATCATCAAATTTTAGGGTATTAGATCCAAAAATAGAATTACTCACAACCATTACCAAGCCAATCTAGCTTTTAGGAAAAGAACACAAAATCAAGAGAGCCCTAATTTATTCACAAAATTAATACCCATAGAAGATAACTTGCTAGTGACAATATTAAACTTTTTAAAATGATCTATAAGAGATCCATCTTCTATCATCTTCATATTAAATAAATGCTTCATGAGAAATACCTCGTTTGAAGTGGAAGGCTTTTCATACAGTTTCACTAGGGTTTGCATCAACTCTTCTATCATATTTGCTTTTGCAATGTTAAATGTCACTGATGGTGCCAAGCATAATCAAATGCTTCCAAGTGCCTTTCTATCTAAAATCTTCCAGTCCACATTTGTCATAGCTCCCTATTTCTTTGTTTTTCCTTCCAATGGCTTCCATAGATCCTTCTGATAAATATAGTCCTCCATTTTCAACTTCCAGAATGGAAAGTTCTAACCATTAAACTTATCCACCTTTAGTTTATCCTCATCTACCATTTCTCCACTCAACTGTGAGACCTTCCTGCAAAGGATCACCAAAAAAAAAATTGACAATAGTCTGGCTAAAAAAAATGACAATCAGTTGGCTCTAATACCACTTATTATGATTAACCTTAGATAGAAATAACAATTACATGAAAATATAAATAATATCAAAAAATAATAGATCACACAGAAGAGAATACAAGACACCGGGATTTAAAGTGGTTCACCCAATCCCTGGGCTATGCCCACCAACATCAAGTCCAATATTATTATTATCCAGTGATTACAATCCACAATACCTTACAACTCAATAATGCTACAAGAAGCTAGAATATCACCACTAAATTAATGAAATCTCTAACCCTAAGCCATTTTATACAAGCTTTTTATAACTTACAATATTATGGCTAGAATAAGTCATCCAATAGAAAAATAGCAGTCAATTCCTTTTACAATATAAGGTCATTTTTGGCTTTGGAGGCATTGCCCCTGAAAACTCGTATAAAAATAATATGAGGAGAAAATCATGCTAAATAAACCTCTGAGTCTGATTAGGCTCTATATCACAATAATCTTGTGTTCTCTTCTATGTGATTTATTATTTTCTGATATTAGTTATATTTACATATAATTGTTATTTATGTCCATGTTTAATCCTAATATGTCTCTCTCTTTTCCTCATTCCCATATATAAATGTGAGAGAGAGATTATTGCATTTGAAATATACAAAAATTATAGATAGTATTATTTCATTTGCAATAGTCCTCTAAATTTAACATGGTATCAGAGCATATTCAAATTTTAGGGAACTTGAATGGTTTGATTTTTTGATTCAATTAAACAAGAATGAAATAACAAAAGGTTTGTAGAGATTTTATGGAAGCCAATCACAAGCGTAATTAATGGAAGAGAAGTGAATAGATGTTTACAAATTACTAAGTCAAGAAACTGAAAGGGATGGAATGGAATAGTGAGTCTAATTATTGTTGTAAAATATTTAAAAAGGACTACCTACTATCTTAAAAGAAATTTCTAGTGGACCATTGACATAACAGAGATTCTAGATCATTTGAGCGATGAGGTTTTGGATTATGAATGTGATGAGAAAGGAAGATATTATGGTGTGGTAACTCAAGAAGGAAATCCTCTATATACCTGAACCCATCATAATAATTATGAAATAGTTTGATGGAATTGGATTTTGATTTGGATTTGGGGACAATAGAGGAGATTCTAAGAAGACTTTCACTACCCTCCTTGATTAGGGCCAAGGTTACCTGTAAATCCTAGAATATAACTTAGAATTTCAATAAAAAGACTGAGTCCATACTTTTTTGGTCAGAATAAGAATAACAGAATCACATTCTTCTATGTTGCTCTCAAATTATGGTTTTCAATCCCTTTACTCTTGAGTGAGGACCAATGACACCTTCATGTTGCAGTAAAGGGGATTTTTCTATTTTGTCATTATAGTGATGAGCCCTTGATATTCAATGCTTTAAAATAAAAAGATTATTGCCACATCCAAAGAGGATCTACCCACATGCTACAAAGCTAATGGTCAAGGTTGATCACTTTGAAATTATTTTCTTAACCTACAACAAAGTTCTGCTCTATGATTCCACTGAAGATGAGGTGATGAAAATCCCTGTCACAATGGATACAAATGTGAGATCTACAAATTCTTGGGGTAAATTTTTGGAGAAATTGAATAGGGTAGAGGCACATCATTGGATGAGCACATTCCCCAATGGAATGACCTACTACATTAATACCTGTGGTCTTCTAGGTTGTCATGACTTTGCTCGCCAAGAGTTTTAGTTTAAGGAGATCAATGGAGATTTCTTCCAAACATTTGGCATAGTAATTGTTACAAGTCCTACCCATCTTTTCCTGCCTTAGTGTTAGAAAATGGGAAGCTATGTTTTTTGGGAAAGTATGAGGATGGGGAAGATGAATTAATGGGTGGAAACTAAAGTGGGGATACTTTTTTGCAAGGTATATAATTTCTTCCTATTGGTGATATGGGTGTTCAATTCAAGAGAAGAGAAATATGAGTGTTAGTATGTTATTTATGTTACTCCCTAAGGTTTATTTTAAGACATGGTAAAGACATTCCATGGAACTATATTTATGGTTGTTGTTTCTTTAGATAAAATCTGGCTTACCATTAAAATAAGTAAGAATGTATTGAAACTTGATTTACGGTCTATGGAATAGAGTGTGATCCCAAGCTATGGTGATGACAATATTAGTGATCATTTGTTGGAACAATTGATTAATTGTGTATTGTCTTTGATGTTACATAAAATGTTCTATTATTTCAAGTTAGTGTATGTCAAGATCACTTGGGCATTGAAGATAGTTTTCTATGTCTATCAAGCATTCCAAAGTTTTCCTAGTTTAGAAGACGATATCTATTGAGTTCACTCGAGTGCCAAAGGAAAGTTTGCAAGAGTTTAGTGTTAACTAAACTCACTCAGTTAATGAAGGAAATATTGGATGGAACCAATGCTAACCGAGCTCACTCAATTACCAAAGGAACTTTGCAACTATATAGTGTTGACCGAGTTCACTTGGTTAACATAGGAAAATCATTTCTGAGTTAGTGTCTACCAAGCAGGGTCGGTTAACAAAGGATTTTCTTGTTTTGGAATATTAAGTTCAATTGAATTATCTGTTGGTTCTAGTCAACTAAGGAGATGAATATTAATCATTCTAAGTTATATTCTAGTTGATTTGACAATATGAAAGATATAAATATAAGATCAAGCTGATAATTTTAAAAAAAAAATATGCATGGAAGATAATTGAAGATTTAATTATGCTAAGAGGAAGTGAATCAAAAGGATAAGCAAAATATCCTTGTGGAGTTGAAAACATACATTCGATCAAGAAGGATCAAGTATACAAACTAAAATTGAGATTTGTAATCAGCAATTCTGTTGCATCTAAAATTAGGTCATCTCATTGTTACTCTCTAACCATTGTAGCAGTTATCTAAATATCTTGACAAAGTTGGCTTAACAACTATTTGTAAATCCTCTAACAAGGTGGCATTTCTTTTGAA
This sequence comes from Cupressus sempervirens, assembly GCA_028749045.1. Classification (NCBI taxonomy): domain Eukaryota; kingdom Viridiplantae; phylum Streptophyta; class Pinopsida; order Cupressales; family Cupressaceae; genus Cupressus; species Cupressus sempervirens. The sequence continues at coordinate 909,065,816 of CM053785.1, forward strand.
TTTTCTAAAGACCTCCAACAAGGCCCCTCCTAATAGGGTGATTAAATCCTCTAATAGGGTCACACCTAATAGTATGTTTTGTAACCTTTAACAAGGTTGGCTCCTAATAGGGCTCACTTCAGAAGAGTGAAAATTAGTAACTAGTTGCAATTGGTGGTTTTTCCCAAATTGGGTTTCCATGTTAAATCTTGGTGTTAAATGTGTTCATGTTATTTCTCTTATGTGTTTACAACTAAGTTAAAGTAGTAGTAATCTTAGATAACATCTTAATATTTTCATGTTAAGTATTTGTCGAGCATTTTTAGTGTTTACCAAGTTACAAGATTTTTTCTATGTTTGTCAAGCATCAGCAGAGTTTAGTTTTTAGAATTTATTTTGTACTGACATCTAAGGGATATGGGATTTATTTTAGTGGTAACTAATTCACCCCTCCCCTCTCAGCTACTCCTCTTACATTTTTTTACTCCTCTTATATTTCTAATAATTGGTATCAGAGCTTTTGGGGCTTGTAGAGAAGGTTTTGAGGACCTAAGCTAAAGAGTAGGATGTCTTATAGAAGAGAGATTCCCAAGTTGAACTGAGAGAACTTTGTAGCATGGAAAGGACTTATGAAGTTACATCTAGACACTATCAGTGATTCAGGTTGTAAGTATCTTGATACTAAATACAAGACTCCCACTGGAACATTATCAGTTGAAGATATTGCTAAAAAGAAAAATCATAACATCATGATGATTAACATTGCATCTGCTTTTAATTATGTTGAATTTGATGAAGTTAAAAGTTGTACTACAACTCATGATAGGTGGATCAAACTAAAAGCCATCTATGGAGGAGATGACAATGTAAGAAGAGCCAAAGTAGAAAGTCTCAAAGGACAATTTGATTAGATAAAGATGAGAGAAGATGAAAACATAGCAAAATATGTCAAAAGAATCAAAGCAAGTGTGAGTGCAATCAAAGCATCTAGAGGAGACATTGATGACAAAATAGTTGTAAGAAAGGTACTCAAAACCCTTCTTCCTATCTATGTAATTATAGTGTCTACTATTCAAGAGATGATATGTGATCCAAATAGCAATATAACTTTGGATGCTTTAGTTGGAAGATTAATAGCTTTTGAGTTGGATAACAATGACAACTATGTTCCTAGTTCCAAAAGTATTGAGTCTACATTTGAAGCCAAACTTTCACTCAAGAAAAGAGGTAAGAAATCAAAGGCCAATCAATTAGGAAGTGAAGAAGAAGAAGAAGAATAAAATTTAGACAATGATCTTGAAGTTTTTGAATCCCTACTTGCAAGGAAATATTCCAAAGGTAGAGGAAAGTACAACAGTAAGATTCCTCTAATCTGCTTTTCTTGTGAAGAAATTGGTCACATTGTTGCAAGGTGTCCAAACCAAGAAAACAAGGATGAAAAGAAAAGTAATAAGTACAAAGGCAAGAAAGAATTCAAAAACTACAATGACTACAAGGGCAAAGGTAAGAAATATTGTTTTATGGCTAAAGATTCTGATAACAGTGAAGATGAAATGGTTTATATTGCTATAAAAGATGAATTTGATGATGAAGGAGATAAGATGGTACTTATCTCTCATGTTAGTAAAAATGATACATAGATTATTGATAGTGGCTAATCACATCATATGATTGGAGACAAAATAAAGTTTGAACACATGGAACATTATGATAGTGGTAGTGTGAGATTTGGAAACAATGAACATTGTTGCATAAAAAGAAAAGGATGTATCTCTTTGACCATTGAACTTATATGTGATAATGCTTATTAGGTTGAAGGACTAAAGCTTAATCTACTGAGTGTGGCATAGTTGAATAACGTTGGATTCAAGGTAAAATTTATGAATGGTAAGGGAAAATTGCTGGATGGAAAAGGAAATCTAGTTGGATCTAGCAAGCAAACAAACAAAAGGTAACCTATTCTATCTAGATCTCAATGAAATTTCATGTTTTATTACTAAAATAGAAGAAATTTGATTATGGCACAAAATATTATGTCATGTGAACTTTTATAATCATGTTAAAATAAGCAAAAATAGAAGAGTAAGAGGTATTCCTAGCTTGAGGAAACCTGATATGGGTTTATGCAAAAATTGTCAAATTGGTAAGATGGAAAAGACTAGTTTCAAAAGCAAGAACTATCATTCTAAAGAAGTCTTAGATCTTGTGCATATAAACTTATGTGGAGCTATTGGAATAGAGAGTTGTAGTGGAGATAATTTTTTCATTCTTTTTGTCAATGACTATTCTAGAATTGATCTGGGGATATTTTCATCAAAAATTGAAGCATCTCCAAAACTCCAATAATCAACACCATGTTAGAGTTCTCAAAATTTCTGATCCAACGCAATTTGAACAGGCAAATGGAGTTCATATGCTCAAGTTATGGCCACTCAAAGGTTGGTCAAATTTTGGTTCAGAGGCCATCAAAAAGGAAAAATTTAAACTCCTCAAAATCAGTCAAAGTTAGCATCAGATCAAAGGTCTCATTCAAAGCTTTCCGACGATGTTTGTTTCATCAAAAATGAAGCTTGTACACAAAAGATATGCTCGATTGAGGTCAAGGTGATGTGGTAGTGCACAGTCAACGGGTGATGTGGCAAAAAAGTTGTTGGTACATGTGTCATGTCCATGTGGCATAGTGGCAAGTCAATGGTGGTCAATGAGGTCAAACCCCTAACCTCCAATCCCCAAAATTTGACTAGTTGCCATTGGGCCATTAGTGGTCTTCAAAACTAACAATGGCATACATTCTTTTTTTGAATTTAAACAACAACCGAAGCCATTTTTAAATGGTGGCCGCCAATGGGGTTGGAACCCTAACCAGTAGGCAGTTAAAAAGTTCAACTACTGCCACGCCACTTGTTGGCTTAAAATGTATATAGGCTCTTTTTTTATTTGACCCTTAAACAACCTGCCACCACCTTAGTAAATTAAGACTATTTTTTATTTGGTTATGATTTAAAACCCCAAATTTGCTAAAAGCCAAAAATGTAAAATGGCTAAGGTATTTTAGAAATTCATTAGTTAAAGGCCCTATTTTTAAAATATTTAGTTTTGGCATATTTTAGGCTAATATTTTGTATAAAAGGAGGGGTTAGGGGCCTTTCTAAGGGACATGCAAAGGATTCAAAAATTCTAAAAATTGGAGAAATATTCCTATGAGGACATTTTTTAGTCTCGTACATCAAAGTGATGTTGTTGTACTTTTGAGGGAGTGATTTGTAACACTGTACCTAATTTTGGAGTTAATCAGATTGGTCCCCTCTACTAGAGCAGGACCTAGAGATGTAGTCCATATTGGAAAAACTCTATTATAAATTGTGTTAATCTTCTAACTCTCTACTCTCTTTCTTTCAGTCATTACCTTATTATGCTTTATTCATTTAAGAATTTAAGTTGTGTTAATTTTCTAATTAATGCTTTGAATTAACTTTATGTAATAATGTTGAGCATTCCTCTGTAATAGTCCTAGATCCTAGAAATCAGATCAAGTTTGGTATCAAAGCTTTTGTTGGACTAGTATTGCATATTTGAATGTTAACAAGATCTAAGTTGAATCAAGGTGAAGGTGACCTTGAAGAATATAATCCCAAGGTCAGAAAATGAAGAGCTAATCCACCATTCCATATGGAAGATAAAGGTGGTGGACAAGGTTCAGAAGATAAAAGTACTCTCCAGAATTTGTAGTTAATAGTAGAAGTTTTGTTATAGGAAAGAGAAGAAAAGATGCAAAAACGTGTAGCTCATGGAGACAAAGGGAAAAAGAAAGGTGTTGATTGTTATCCACCAAAGACTCCTCCATCTTCTCCCTCATCTCCTTCTTCTCCATATTCTCCCTCTTCTCCTTCTTCTATGCATTCTAAATCTTCTGATATTTTTAAGGGTGAACATAAGCCTCAAATCAAGTTGGATGTAAAGTTTGACTTGCCAAAGTATTTTGGGGAGTTAAATGCCAAGAAACTAGATGACTGGATTCAACAAGTAGAAGTCTACTGTAGAGTTCAAAACCTTGTAGATGATATTGATAGAATTTAGTTAGCCACTCTTTAGTTAGGTGGTGTAGCTCTAACTTGGTGGGAGAGTAGGACTCGGCATGAAACTTCACAACATGGTAAGTTCAATTTGTCTTGGTCAGAATTTGTTAGTGCTTTAAAGAAGCAATTCTACCCCCTAGGCCATATGTAGCAGTTAATGATGAACTAGCAACATTTTAGGCAAGGGAAAGGTCAAACTATCTAGGAGTACACCAATGAGTTTCTTAAAAAGGCTATTTCATTAAATGTCCCATTATATACATAGGACACTTTACTCAAGTATATAGGTGGTCTTCATTCTTACCTAAGGCATTATATTCTTGTCTTGAATCCTTGTAATTTGGATGAAGTATGTGTACAGGGAACACATTTAGAGTCAGGAGGTAAGGGTACTTTCATTGATAAGTTTGATAAGAAGTCATCTAAGTCTGAGGAAAAGTCCAAAGGAAAGGGAAAGAGTAAAAAGACAACTATAGTAAAGAAAGAGGGTGAGAAACCCACATGCTCACATTGCAAGAAAGAAGGGCATGATGATTCTAAGTGCTAGAAGTTGCATCCTGAAAAGAGGCCGAAGCCATATCCTCTTGGATGGGTTTGCTATAGTGCACAGTTACAGGTAACCAAGCAATGTAAGTTAAGATTTTCTCTCACTACAAACTTTGTAGATGAGGTAGAAGTTGATGTAGTCCCTCTAGATATTTATGGTCTTGTACTTGGGAGTCCTTATTTGTATGATCGACAGGCTATCTTCTATAGGGGGGAAAATAAGTATCATATATTTAAAGATAAAATTGAATACATTGTATAGGCACATAAGGTTAAGACTAATATGGCACTAGTTAATGCTGGTTAGATGAAAAGGTTAGTCAACTCTAGTAAAAATTTTGTGTTGATTATTGTAAAAGCCAAAGAAGATGAAACATATGAGGCATTCAAGGGATGTGATCTGAAACATAAGGCTGAAATGGTCAAAGTTGTTTCTGCTTATGATGGTGTGTTTCAAGAACTGAAGGGATTGCCTCCTAAAAGAGAGATATAGCATGAAATTTAGTTGCGACCAGAAGTGCCACTTCCTAATATTGAGATGTACTGTTTATCAGTCTTGCAGAATGAAGAAATCAAGAAGTAAGTTCAAGAGCTCATCGAGAAACAAGTTATCTATCCTATTACTTCTCCTTGTGGTTCTCCTATTGTGTTGGTTCCAAAGAAAGATGGAACTTGGAGAATGTGCATTAACTACAAGGCTCTGAACAGTATAATGGTAAAGAATAAGTACCCTCTTCCTAGAATTGATGATTTACTTGATCAGTTGAAACATGCAATTTATTTCACTAAGCTAGACTTATGTAGCGGATATCATCAAATAAGAATTGTAGAAAGTGATATTTGGAAAACTACTTTTAAGACAAAATAGACACTTTATGAGTGGTTGGTCATGCCTTTTGGGCTTTGTAATGCACCAGCTACATTTATGAGAGTCATGAATGATGTCTTTCATCCCTTTATTGATGATTTTGTCATAGTCTATTTAGATGATATTCTTGTATTCAGTAAGTCTTGGGATGATCATGTAGCTCATGTAAAGAAAGTATTTGATATACTGAGAAAAGAAAAACTCTATGTAAAGATGTCAAAATGCAAATTTGCTAAGACATCCTTAGTGTACTTAGGCTATGTAGTAGGAAATGATTAATTGAAAGTAGACCCTACGAAGGTTGAATGTATTGTAAAATGGCCTAAGACAAGTATTGTTATAGAAGTCAAAAGATTTTTAGGTGCAGTTTAGTACTGGAGGAAGTTCATTGCAAACTTCTCTTATATTGCATCACCATTGCATGCACTAACCAATACCAAGGAAACTTTTCAGTAGGGGGGTTCACAACAAAAGGCTTTCGACACTTTCAAGGAAAAGTTGATCACCGCACCAATTCTATCTTTACCAGATTTACATCAACCATTTGAGATCGAGATAGATGCAAGTAGGTTTTCTATGGGAGTTGTACTCATGCAAGGAGGTAAATCAGTCTACTACCACTCTGAAACTTTTTCAGGAGCAATAAGTAACTATCCCACTTATGATAAGGAACTTTATGATTTAGTTTAGAGTGTTAAAAAATGCAAGCACTACTTAATGGGAAAGGAAACTATAATCCACACTGATCACCAACCACTTCAATATTTGGACTCACAACCTAAGTTACAAAAAAGTAGGCACTTTAGGTGGATGGGTTTTCTGCAATAATTTCATTTGGTAATCAAGTATAAGAAGGGTGCCCATAACAAAGTAGCAAATATGCTCTCTAGGCCTCCTATTATGAATTCTTTGATTATCCTTTAGAATAGTTCTATGGTTTATGAAAGTTTTCAGGAATAGTATGCTAATGATGGGAACTTTAAGGATATCTATACAGCTTTAATCCAAGGTAAACATATAGAAGAGAAAGACTATTATGTGCAAAATAACTTGTTGTAACACTTGGGAAAATTATGCATTCCTAAAGATGAACAAGCACAGGTAATCTGTGAAGCACATTCCTCTTAGATTGCAAGACATTTCAAGGTAAGTAAAATATTGGCTCAATTACAGAAGTATTTTTACTAGCCTCATATGCAAGAAATTGTCACTAAGTATATAAAAGGATGTGTAATGTGTGCAACTAGCAAACCAAGTAATAGGAAATTGGGTTTGTACACACCATTACCTATACCATCCTGTCCATGGGAAAGTGTGTCTATGGAATTTGTGGGGGGTTTACTTATGTCTAGGAAGGGTCATGATTATTTGTATGTATTAGTTGATTGGTTCAACAAAATGTGTATTTTAATGCCTTGTAAAAAGAAAATCACTGTTGAACTGACAACTCATTTGTACTTTCAATCTATATGGGTTCATTTTGGGTTACCTACTTCTATTGTATCAGATCAAGATTATCAATTCTTAGGGGAATTTTCATCATCTTTGTAGGGACTCATGGACACCAAGCTGAAAAAGAGTACAGCCTTCCATCCATAGATCGATGGATAGATAGAGGTAGTCAATAGGTCAGTTGTTCATCTTCTTAGAGGTTACTGTAGTAAGCATCCTAAGTTATGGGATGAAAGTCTTCATTATGTGCAGCATGCTTACAACCATGCCACACACTCTTCTACAAAGAGGTCTCCTTTTGAGACTTGCTTCGGTTATTTGCCTAAAATGCCAACAGATTTTTCTTTTCGGAAGGATGACATTATTGATGGATGCCATGATGCAGAAAGGACTTTAAAGTTCATTGAAAAAGTCCAAGTAATCCATTAGGTAGTAGAGATACAGTTGGAGCAAAGCTAATCAAGATACAAGGCTTTCCATAATAAGCATCACATCGATCATTAGTTTCAATTTGGTGACAAAGTTTGGTTACATATCAGCAAGGAAAGAATGCAAGGTAAAGGAAGGAAGCTCAAGCCTATCCGGTATGGTTCTTTTAAAATCTTAGAGAAGATTGGTAGCAATGCCTTCTACCCTAATCTTCCTCCATACATGCAAATTTACTCAGTTGTCAATGTTGAGAATCTGAAGTTGTATGAGCCCCTAATGATCTTGGATGAAGATATTAGTGTTTAGATTCCCTCAGTTGATGATATTTCACCAGAGTACATGTCAGAATTGCCAGAAGATGTTATCCTTAACAGAATGTTAGAACTTCATGAAGAGGACCAATTGAATGCCTCTAAGTAGGATTGAAGGGGATGCATCCAAGAAAGGCAAGATGGATGGAGATTTGAAAAGTGAGGGAACTATATCCTCACCTACTTTCCAAGTAATCCAAACTTTTGATGGTCCAAAAGCTTCTCAGTGGGGAGGCTTGATCTGGGGGATATTTTCATCAAAAATTAAAGTATCTCCAAAACTCCAATAATTAGCACCATGTTAGAGTTCTCAAAATTTTGGATCCAATGCAATTCAAATAGGCAAAAATAGAGTTCATATGCTCAAGTTATGGTCAGTCAAAGGTTGTTCAAATCTTGGTTCAGAGACTGTTAGAAAGGAAAAATTTTGAACTCCATAGAATCAGTCAAAGTTTCCATCAGATCGAAGGTCTCATCGAGAGCTTTCCAATGATGTTCATTTCATTAAAAATAGAGCCCATATGCAAAAGATATGCTCGATCGAAGTCAGGGTGATGTGGCAGTGCATAGTCAATAAGTGATGTTGCAATGGCAAAAAAGTTGTTAGTATACGTGGCATGTCTACATGGCACAATGGCAAGTCAATGGTGGCCAGCGGGGTCAAACCCATGACCTCCAGTCCCCAAAATTTGACCATTGGCCATTGGGCCATCAACGGTCTTCAAAACTAACAACAACATATATTATATTTGAATTTAAACAACCGATGAAGCCATTTTAAAATGGTGACCACAAGCAGGGTTGGAACCCTAACCGGTGGGTAGTTAAAAAGTTCAACTGCTGCCACACCACTTGTTTGGTTTAATATTTATACAGGCTATTTTTTTATTTAACCCTTAAACAACCTATTGCCACCTTAGTAAATTAAGGCTATTTGTTATTTGGTTATATGATTTAAAACCCCAAATTTGCTAAAAGCCAAAAATGTAAAATGGCTAAAGGGGTATTTCGGAAATTCATTAGTTCAAGGCCTTATTTTTAAAATATTTAGTTTTGGCCTATTTTACACTAATATTTTGTATAAAAGGTGGGTTAGGGGCCTTTCTAAGGGACATGGAGAGGATTTAGAAATTTTGAAAATTGGGGAGATATTCCTATGAGGACATTGTTCAGTCATGTACATCAAAGTGATGTTGTTGTACTTTTGAGGGAGTGATTTGTAACACTGTACCTAATTTTGGAGTTAATCAGATTGGTCCCCCCTATTGGAGCAAGACCCAAAGATGTAGTTCATACTGGACGAACTTTGTTATCAATTGTATTTTTTCTTCTAACTCTCTACTCTCTTTCTTTCAGTCATTACCTTATTATGCTTTGTTCATTTAAGCATTTAAGTTGTGTTAATTCATTAATTAATGCTTTGAATTAACTTTATGTAATAATTTTAAGCATTCCTCTGTAATAGTCCTAGATCCTAGAAATAAAATCAAGAATGATGATTGTAATGTATCTAAAAGAAAAATTTGAAGCTTTTCAAGAATTCAAGTGGTATCTAGAAAGAGTAGAAAAAGAAACTGGAAAGAATTTGAAATGTTTGAGATTAGATAAGGGTGGTGAATTCATCTCTAATGAATTCTACATTGAAAAAAGAATTAAAAGACAATTATCAACCCCTGGTACACCTCAGCAAAATGGTATAGCTGAAAGAAGGAATAGATCCATCATGGATTGTGCAAGAACACTAATAATAGAAAAGAATGTTGCAATCAAATACTAGAAAGAAGCAATCAGCATTGTAGTACATACCTTGAATAGAGTATAGTTGAAGAAAGATTCAAATCAAACTTCTTATGATCTATGGTATGGCTACAAACCTAATGTAAGTTACTTGAAAGTATTTGGCAGCAAATGTTATATTTTGAAATAATATAGGAAAGGTAAATTTGATGTCAAAGGTGATGAAGGCATGTTCCTAGGATACTCCTATAGAAGTAAAGCATACAAATGTTTGAATTTGTCTACTCATGAAATCATAGAAATGAACATGTGAGAATTGATGAGTTTGCAAAAAAGAGTGAAGAAAAAAGCAACAAAAAGCTTGAGGATTACAGAAGATTTGTTTACTATGAACCTAATACCCTACCAAATATATCTAGTAGATAGGAGGCCTCGTCTCCTGAGTCCCCAAAATCTCCAACAGCTACCGAGTTGCAATCTGTTCAACCTGAGTCATAGTCTAAAGGACCCGAGTCACAGTCAAAGGCTACCTAGCAAGATATGTCAGAAGGCATCATACACCTAACTAGATCATTGGAGACAAATCAAATGGAACAATGATAAGAAAAAAATTGAAAGGTACATGTTTACTTGTTGAATTTGAACTTAGATATATTAAAGATGCTTTGGATAATGAAAGTTGGATTGAAGCAATAAATGAAGAAATAGAATAGATAGAGAAGAATAAAACTTGGAATTTTGTTCCTAGACCCAAGGATAAAAATGTAATTGGTGCAAAGTGGGTATTCAAAAATAAGCTAACTGAAGACGAAAAAGTTTCCAAAAACAAAGCAAGGTTAGTATATAAAGGCTATTCTCAAGAAGAAGATATTCATTATGGTGAAACTTTTGCTCCTATTGCAAGATTAGAAGGTGTTAGAACTTTACTAGCATATGCAGCTCACAAAGGTTTCAAAGTTTATCAAATGGATGTAAAATCTACATTCTTGAATGGAATTCTTAATAAGCAAGTCTACATTGAACAACCTGAAGGTTTTGTAGATCCCAAAAAAAGAGACATGGTCTACAAATTGCATAAGGCATTATATGGTCTCAAGCAAGCTCCCAAAGCTTGGTATGAAAGACTTCATAATTATTTAGTACAGATTGGTTTTCAAAGAATAAATGATAATAGTAGTCTGTATATCAAAGAAGACCAAACAAAAAGATTATGTTGGCAGAAATATTCGTGGATGACACTCTATTCATAGGAAATGATGACCTGTGCAAAGCATTTTCAGAAGAAATGAGTAAATAATTTGAAATGTCTATGCTTGGAGAGATAAAATTCTTTGTTGGATTATAGATCCAGCAAAAGAAAGATGATATCTACATTACTCAATCTAAATATATCAAGGAGATACTAATGAAATTTGGAATGGAAGATTCAAGACCAGTTGGAACCCCTATGTCTACTAGACATAAAATTTCCAAAAATGATGATTCCAAAGAGGTAGATCAGACCACATGCAAATCAATGATTGAAAAATTGCAGTATGTTGTGCATACAAGACCTAATATTGCATTAGTAGTCAATATGGTGGCAAGATTTTCAAAAAAATCCCAAAGAAAGTCACATGATGGCAATCAAAAGAATCATGAGATATCTGAAAGGTACTGAAGAATATGGTTTATGGTACAAAATAGGAGGCAATTTGGATTTAAAAGTATTCATAGATGTTGATTGGGGAGGAAGTATTGATGACAGAAAAAGCACCAGTGGTGGAGCATTCTTTCTTGATAAAAAACTAGTGTCTTGGACAAGCAAGAAATAGAATTATATCTCTCAGTCCATAGCAGAGTCAAAATATATGGCAGCAGTAGTCAATTATTCTAATATTGTTTGGTCCAAACAACTATTAGTAGGTATGAAGATAGAGATCAAGGATCCAATAGTTAAATGTTGTGATAACACCAGTGCAATCAATATATCAAAGAATCAATTAATGCATACCGACACAAAAACACATTGCTATAAAATATCATTTCTTGAGAGAATTGGTACAAGATAAAGAAGTAAGATTGGAATATGTGAATACAAAAGAAAAAATGCAGACATATTCACCAAGCCATTACCTAAGGATGAATTTCTTATCTAAGAGGTAAGCTAGGGGTCATTCCTCTATCTAAAGCTCACTAAAAGAAGTTTAGTGATGCATCAACTAGAACATGTTGAAGATAAATCAATTGGTGTATTAATTACAAGGTCATATTGCAAATAAATCCATACTTGAGGTACATTGATATTCACTGAATATTGTCTTTGGCATGAGATGTCAGAGAGGGAGAATTTTTCTATCATATCTCATAGAAATTTTGTAAGCAAAAAGAGAAAGAGATGTAAAAACAGAGAATGAACTTGGTCTGATATCAAAGGCAGAGTTTGCTATTAGAAGAAGTTGTAGAAGATAAAAATTTTCTATCAGAGGGAGAAACTGAAGGTAAAAAGAGTTCACATTGATAGAGAGAGTTCTAATGGATGAGAATCAGAATGAAACTAAGGATACTTCCTTACTTTATTCTTGCTCTAAAAATTTCATTGCATGACATTTTGTGTTGCCATCAATGCCAAAGAAGGAGATTATTGGAACAATTGATTAATTATGTATTATCATTGATGTTACACAAAATGTCATATCATTTCCAATCAATGTATGAAGAGCTCACTCAGTCATTGAAGATAGTTTTCTGTGTCTACAAGGAATTCCAGAGTTTTCCTAGTTCAGAAGACAGTATCTACTGAGTTCACACGGGCACCAAAGGAAAGTTTGTGATAGTTGAGTGCTAACCAAGCTCATTCAATTAATGAAGGAAATATTGGATGGAACCAGTGTTAACCAAGCTCATTCGGTTAATGAAGAAAATATTGGATGGAACCAATGTTAACCAAGCTCACTTAGTTACCAAAGAAACTTTGCAAATATGTAGTGTTGATTGAGTTCACTTGGTTAACATAGGAAAATCATTTTTGAGTTAGTGTCTACCGAGCAGAATTAGCTAACAAAGGATTTTGTTGTTTTGGCATATTAAGTTCAATTGAATTGTTTGTTGTTTCTAGATGACTAAGGAGATGAATATTAATTATTCTAAGTTATATTCTAGCTGACTTGACAATATGAAAGATATAAATGTAAGATCAAGTTGAGAATTTTTTTTTAAAAATGAATGGAAGATAATTGAAGATTTAATGATGCTAAGAGGAAGTGAATTAGAAGGATAAGAAAAATATCCTTGTAGATCTAAAAAGATACATTTAATCAAAAAGGATTAAATATACCAGAATTGATATCTATAATCAACAATTTAGTTGCATTTGAAATCAAGTCATCTCATTGTTACTCTCTAACCATTGTAGTAGTGATCTAAATCTCTTAATAGAGTTGGCTTAACAACTATTTCTAAATCCTCTAACAAGGTGGTATTTCTATTGAATTTTTCAAAGACCTCTAACAAGGCCACTACTAATAGGGTGATTAAATCCTCTAATAGGTTCACACCTAACAGTGTGTTTTGTAACTTTTAGCAGGGTTGGCTCCTAATAGGGCTCACTTCAGAAGAGTGAAAATCAATAACTAGTTGCAATTGGTGGTTTTTCCTAAATTGGGTTTCCATGTTAAATCTTGGTGCCAAATGTGTTCATGCTATTTCTCTTATGTGTTTGCAACTAAGTTAAAGTAATAGTAATCTCAGATAACATCTTAAGATTTTCATGTTAAGTATTTGCCGAGCATTTTTAGTGTTTACTGAGTTACAACATTTTTCTATGTTTGTCGAGCATCAGTAGAGTTCAATTTTTAGAGTTTATTTTGTACTAATATATAAGGGATCTAGGATTTATTTTAGTGGTAACTAATTCACCCCTCCCCTCTTAGTTACTCTTATTATATTTCCAATAATCATCTTCCAAGGAAGGCATTCCATGTACCCTTTAGTAGTTATCATCTTTGAATTTGTCTGGAAATCCACCAGAGCCCATTGAGGAAATAAATTTGAAGATGCAAAATTAAATAAATAAGATTTTTAAGTACAAAAAATTCCTATGAAGTGTGATGAAAGTACAAAAATAAAATATGAAATTACAAGATTAAGAAGAAGAATAAACACACTAGATTATTGTGGTTCACCACAACTTGTAGCTACGTCCACACTGAGAGAAAATGAATTATATTATTAATCAAAAGATGAGTTTACAATAGATATATAGCATAAGATGATCAGCTAAAGAGTCATAATAAATGGACAGAAAACCCAATGCAATCATTGGGCTTCACCATCTCAACAATCTCCCTCCTAAAGATAATGGATGCTTCAATTGACCACCCATTCCCTTACTCTACATGTTAACTTATTTATTTTTTAAAAGCCCAAGAGAATTCTTGGTAGTTTAAAACTTCTCCTTGGTAATACCTTCATCAACATGTTCATCAGATTGATCCTTGTGTCAATTTTCCTACTTCTACCACATGACAAATATAATGAGCATGTTTGTCAATATTTTTAGACTGCAACTGTGAGGAATGGTTGTAAGCCATAAAAATAGCACTATGATTGTCACAAAATAAAACATTATCATTTTTTTGGCAATGTAAATTACTAAATAGGTGTTGTAACCAAATCATCTCCCTAGCACCTTCAGAAAGAGGCAAGTATTTGGCTTCTGTAGAAGAGAGAGAAACAAAATGTTGCAACCTTGAGGCCCAACTAATAGCAGCCCCAACAAACATGAAAACATAGCCAGTAGTAGACCTAAATTTATGAAGATATCTAGCAATATTATAATTAGTGAAACTTTATAGTAGATTATTATTTACCCAAAACATAATCATAATCAGAAGTACCCATGAGGTACTATAATATCCATTTTATTGCTTCCTAGGATTGCTCATGAACCTAATCCCTACTCCCATCACATTAGCAATATAGGGGCAAGTAGGAACCATGGCATACATTATGCTACCAACCATATATTTTTAAGGAATTTTATCCATAAATTCATTTTCCTCTTGTGTTTTAGGATGCAAAACAAAAGATAAATAGAAATGAGGAGCAAGTGGAATAGAGACAATTTTTTCTATAGCCATACCAAACCTCTCTACAACATTGCCAATGTAATTCTTTTGTGATAAAATAAGCACTTTATTTTGTCTATCTCTAATTATATTCATTCCAAGAATATTCTTGGTAGCCCCTAAATCTTTCATGGAAAACCAAGAAGCTAACTCTTTCTTCAGCTTACCAACAATTGGTGGAGAAGAACCAATAACTAACATGTCATCAACATAAAGTTGAAAACTAATAAACTCACCATTAGGAAGCCTTTTTTAGTAGATGCATGGGCCTAATTCACAACCACTATCTTGGGACTTGCATGGGTCTACTAGACAATAGAGATGTTCCTTCCCTTTTGGACAAAGCCTTCAGGTTGTTTCATGTATAATTACTCATTGATGTCACCATGTAGAAAGGTTGTCTTGACATCAAAGTATTCTAGTTAAAGATCCCAAATGGATATTAAAAAAAATACTACATAGAATATAGTCATTCATGCAACTACTAAGAAAATATCATCAAAATTTAGCCCCTTTTATTGAGTGTGTCCTTTGACAAATAATTGAGCACCATATCTCTTCCTATTTCAGCTTGTATACCCAACAATTTTTAAGAGGTTTGTGATTGGGTGGAAGAGACACTAAATCCCAAGTGTCATTAGCTTTGAGAGAATTCATCTCTTCCTCCATCACAATTGTCCATTGATTATTATCAACACTTCTACAAGAATCTATAAAATTGAACGGTTTAGATTGACCAGAGATTAAAATCTTAGGATCTACCTCCTTAGAATAAAGCAATTCATAATGTGAATATTTTGCAAGCATCCTTATTTTCCTTGTAGACTGCTTGAATTCTTGAATATGTTTCTCATTCTCAAAATTGCTTCTTAGTAATTCACAATCACTCCCCTATGAAGATGTACAAGTTTTCTATTGAATTCACTACCCATATGTATCTATCAAATCACCTGAAATGATTTGACATCCCAAATAATTATGCTTGCCCTACAAAGTGGCTATTTCTATCTAAGAAACATCCAAATCTTGTTCCTTAAGGGAAAAATTATGTTTGAGCATTTGAAAAACCAAATACATGAGCACTCAAATCTTCATGTGATCGATGTATAATTGAGCATGTACCTAGAGTGAGAGAATTATTCCCATTGTGGAATTTTTTAGATGAAACACCCACTATAAATTGTTTGTCCAATGTAGCTAAGGGATCCACGGGATTCATAGAGCCAATAGGGTTTTCCAATCCAAAAACACCTTTCATTTCCTCTATAGACCAATGCACAGAAGAAGTAGAATCTCATTCAACGCTGTCTGAATTTTGAGGGAGAAAATCCCCAAATTTATTGGTCTGAGATGCTCGATACTTGTCATTGACCTACGATACACTATTATCACCAAGTATAGTGTCTACATAAGGTCCACCATGGAAATTTCAATAATCGAGGGTGTATAAATGAAATCACCTAGATAAAGGTGTACACTAATAGATTTTAGTGCTATGTTCAAGAGAATTTGGTGTCGATGTTTCAACAGACAAGGATGGAAGATGACCAATTTGCGACACACACACCTCACTGTGGTGAGATAAATATGTAGGGAATCTACAAAAAAAAATTGGTAGAGTATATGTATTAAGTAGAGGGATTGTGCTATGGGGTCAATTATCCATGTTTTGGCCTATGAAGTGAGCTCTATCATAAACTTGGTTATAATTATGGCATAAAGGAGTATCTTCTAGAGACTCTTGGGATGACTAAGCAGTGTTATGGCTCATTCTTTTTTATATAGATGATATAGGGGCTAAAACTGAGGTAGGAGTAGAAAATATAGGTTGAGGTTGAGAATTTGATGACAAACCATTTTTATTATTGGCAAAAATGGATAAAGGAGTGAATTCTTTAGGAGGTGTTTCCTCTAACAAGGTTGGAAACTTACTCTCATTAAAGACCACATCCCAACTCCTCACAATCCTCTTTGGAGCTAGATCCCATAATCAAAACCCAAACTGGTCTTCCTCATAGCCCATAAAGATATACTTATATGTGTTTGAATCCTGCTTTCTCCTCTTCTCCTTAGGAACATAAACAAATGGTTGACAACCAAAAAATCAAAGATGTGAGTTGGAAATCCTTCTTTTGATTCATTCCTCTTTGAAAATTCCAACATCCAAATGAGATGAAGGACTCTGATTAATCGAATACACTGTTGTATTACAAGCTTTGACCCAAAATTCTTTACCTAAACTAACATTAGAAAGCATGCAGCAACATTTCTCAAGAATGGTTTGATTGAGCCTTTCCACTACCTCATTTTCTTGAGGGATGAATTAAAAAAATATCACCCATCAAATACCATGATTTGCACAAAATTTATCAAACTCCAATGAACAAAATTCATTTTCGTTATTCATTTTTAAACATTTGATTTTGTGACCACTCTAATTTTCAACAAGATCTTTGAAAACTTCAAATTTTCTATAAATCATATAAACCCAAAATTTCCTAGTACAATCATCAAGGGAAAACACAAAATAGTTTTCTCCTCCATAAGAGGTTATAGCCTCTTTAGGACCAAAGGCATTTGAGTGCACTAACTCCAATGATGTTGTCTTCTTGTCATGACCATTCTTCAAAAATCTGACCCATTTTTGTTCCCCATGAAGACAATGTTTGCAAAAATCCAAATCTTTTGATTGAAGACCCTCAAGTTGATCTTAGTTAAGAGTAACCTTTAGCCCCTTTTTGCTCATGTGGCCTAATATTTGATGTCAAAGTCCCACGTCACTTCCCACAAAAGTCATGGAAATTCCCACCTCATTATTAGTCTCTATAGTATATAGACTCTCAACTTTATCTCCTTTTGTAATAACCATAGAACCATTGGTAACCTTCCATATGTCGGTGAGAGTTGTAAGAAAACATTAGTGTACAACTAACTTACAAAAATCATATTCCTTTTTTAATTTGGGAACATGCCTAACATCTTTGAGCAACCATTAAACACCTCCTTCTAACGATAATAGTATATTACCCTTCCCAATAATTTCACAAGCATTGTTGTCACCCAAATATGCATTCCCAAACTTACCTTCTTGATAAATTATGAAGGCATCCATGCAAGAAGAAGAATGAAAAGAGGTCCCGAAATCAATTACCCATGAGCTTGATTGTGTCACTTGTTACAAAAACCAAAATACAATCATCCTTATCATGAATGATATTTTCTTCCCTATCCAAAACATTTTCTCATTTCTTCTTATATTTTTTGATAGTCCTTCTTGACGTGACCATCCTTTCCATAAAACCAATAACTGCATTTTCTACCCTAGGACTATGATCTTGTAGTTGATTGTGATATAGAATTATTATTATTGTTGCTTCTATGATGACTTATTCCTCTATTTTCTCTACTAACCTTCATTATAGAATCACTAAATGAAGACTCTTTGTTGCTTCTTCTCATATCCTCACTATGTAGAGTGGCCACTTCTTCATCATAGACCAATTGAATTGCTAACTATTGCAACTACACCATCCCAGTTGTCAAGAAAGGAATATAGCAAGATGATAGCCTTGGTTTCATCATCTTGAATCATTCCAATTGAGGTTTCTTGGAATAATATGATCTTGAACTCATTTATGTGATTTGACATCAAAGTCCCTTCCTTCATTTTGAGCCTGTAGATCTTCTTTGCAATAAAATATTTATTCACAACTAATGCCATCTCATACATGCCTTGAAGTTCACCCCAAACTTCCTTTGTTGTCTTTTCATTTGATACATTGAAAAAAAAATGAGATAGCAAAAGAAAGATTGATTCCATCAAATTCTCATCAATATTTTCCCCATCTTGATTTAACATTGCAACTGGTTTCTTAGTTTTCCCCCAATAGCAAGTGACAAGTCTTGCTTCACAAGAAATGAATGCATCTATACTTTCCATGGGTTGAAATTCTACCCCAAAAAAATTTGCACTCTCAAATCTTCTCTGATTGTAGAATTTTAACCATCAAAATTGATTTTGGCAACTATGTCAAGCTCTAATACCAATTGTGAAGTGTGATGAAAGTGTAAAAAGAAAATTTAGAATAGAAAGATTAAGAAGAACAATAAATACACTAGTTTATCATAGTTCACCATAACTTGTGGCTACATCCACACTGGGAGGAGAGGAATTATATTATCAATCAAAAGATAATTGTTGAAATCAGTTATTTAATTGTATATTGCCATTGATGTTACACAAATGTCATATTTTATTACTAGTAGTAATCAAGCTCAGAATACTCTAGTATCAGCCGAGTAGGATTTAGAAGGTACCAAGTTTAGAGAACCAGTGTAAGCCAAGTTAGGTTGATCAATGAAGGATTCCTATGTTAATCGAGTCAGGTCAGTTACCAAAGGAACTCAGTGTTAACCAAGTGACTCAGTTTTAGTGTCAGTCAAGTACCAACAAAAAAAATTTGTCAGTTATGTAATTATTGCTAGTTGACCTAGTGGATGTTAATTATTAATTTGAAAGGGTATTCAAGCTTACTTGACATTGGGTTTCATACATATGAAAGTTCAAGTTTTGGATTGAAATATAAAAGTATGAAGAAGATAATAAGATGTGAATTAATAGGAATATCTAATTAAGGACATAATATCCAAGGAGTTGCAAAGAATATTCTAATCAGGGAGGATCCAAAGGATAAGCTAGAATAGTGATATGAATCTAAAAATTAGTTGCTTCATCAATCAGGTCAATCATTGTTACTCTATAACAATTGTAGCAGTGAAGAAATCTCTTAACAAAGTTGACTTAACAATAATTTGTAAATCCTCTATCAAGGTGGCATTTCTAAATTGAAGTTTCTTAAGACCTCTAACAAAGCCACTCCAAATAAGGTGATTCAAATCTTTTATCAAGGGTCATAAACATTTAACAAGGTTGGCTCCTAATAAGGCTCACTTTGGAAAAGTGAAAAGTTGTAACTAGTTGCATTGGTGGTTTTCCCAAATTGGATATACACATTAAATCTTGGTGTCTCATGTTTTTAGATTATTTTCTTACTACCTTATATTTCTATAGCTAAGTTACTAAAGGTTAATAAACATTTAATGTCTTAAGATTGTTTTTCTAATTGAGTTACATTATATATCTAGTTCTAACTGAGCAATGCAAGGTTTTGGCTTAAAAAGAAGTTTTTATTGACATCTAAGGGATTTGGAATTATTTAAGTGGTAACTAATTCACCTCTCCCCTCTTAGTTACTCCTCTTATATATCCAAAAATTGGTATCAGAGCATTTGATGCTTGCAAAAAAGGTTTCAAATACCTAAGCTAAAGATCAAAGATGTCTTATAGAAGAGGGATCCCCAAGCTTAACAAAGAGAACTTTTCAGCATGGAAAGAACTAATGAAGCTACATTTGGGATCCATTTGAGATAAAATTCTACACATCTTAGAGAATTAGTATGTGGAAGCTCCAAAGCCTTTAATTATGGATCAGATGATGGACATGAAGAATCACAACACAATGATGATTGATATTGCTACCTCTTTCAACTACTTTAAATTTGATGAAGTCAAAGATTTCCCTACTACCTATGATATGTGGAACAAGCTAGAAAAGATCTATGGAGGATATGATAATGTGAAAAGAGCTAAAGTAGAAAGTCTAAGAGGCTAGTTTGATCAGATGAAGATGAAAGAAGATGAGAACATTGCAAAATACAGTGAAATATTCAAAGCAAATGTAAGTGCAATCAAAGCTACAAGAGGAAAAATAGATGATACTATAGTAGTCAAAAGGTATGAAGAACTCTCCTTCCTATTTATGCAATTAGAGTTTCATTTATTCAAGAGATGAGATGTGATCCTAAAATGATATGACTTTGGATGCACTAGTGGGAAGATTGACATCTTTTTAGTTGGATAACTTTGATAACTATCTTCCTAACATTAATAACATATAATTAGCATTAAAAGCCAAATTAAATCTTGGTAGAAAGGGAGGAAATTCAAAAGGAAAATAGATTGGTAGTGAAGAAGATGATGATTCAGATGATAACCTTGAAGTTGTTGAAACCCTTCTTGCAAGAAGGTTACCAAAAGGCAAAGATAAATATAAAGGAAAAATTCCATTGATTTATTTCTCTTGTGAATAAGTTGGTCACATTACTACAAGGTGTCCAAAAAAAGAAAGCAAAAATGACAGAAAATTCAAAAAGTACAAAGGAAAGAAAGATTTCAAGATCTACAAAGACTACAAAGACAAAGGTAAGAAATCTTGTTATATTGCTAAAGATTATAAAAATTATGATAAAGATGAAATGGTATGTATTGTTGTTAAGGATGAATTAGATGATGAGGAAACTTAAAAGATGGCATTTATATCTAATGTTAGCAAGAATGCTACATGGGTAATAGATAGTGGCTACTCTCATCACATGATTGGTGACAAAACTAAGTTTGAACACTCAGAACACTATGATGGTGGAAGTGTTACATTTGGAAATAATGAACCATGTTATATGAAAGGAAATGGATGCATTGCATTGGCTGGTAGACTTAAATGTGATAATACTTACTTGGTTGAAGGAATAAGACAATCTTTTGAGTGTGACATAGTTGAACAACATTGGATTTGGATACAAGGTAGAATTCATGAATGGGAAAGCAAAGTCATTGGATGGTAAAGAAAACCTAGTTGGGAATGGAAATCAGACTAAAGGTAATTTTCTTTACCTAGACTTCACTGAAACTACATGTTTTCTAGCTCAGTCAGAGGAAATTGAGTCTTGAATAGAAGAACTCGAGTTGCAAATAGTTCAAACTAAATCTCAATTAGAGGAAACACTAAAAGCTTTTGGAATGGGAGATTCCAAGCTAGTTGAAAAACCTATGCCTACTTAACAAAAACTATCAAAGAATGATGATTCAAAAGAGGTAAATCAGACTACCTACAGATCCATGAATGGGAAACTTTAGTATGTGGTTCACACAAGGCCTGACATTGCATTAGTAGTTGGTATAGTTGCAAAGTTTTCTACAAATCCTAAAGAAAATCATATGATGGCAGTCAAAAGAATCATGAGATATCTAAAAGGCACCCAAGAATATGGTCTATGGTACAATAAAGGAGGAAACTTTGAGTTGAAATCCTTTACTGATGTAGATTGGGATGGAAGCATTGATGATAGGAAAAGCACTAGTGGAGGAGCATTCTTTCTTGGAAAGAGGTTAATATTGTGGACAAGTAAGAAGCAAGATTGCATCTCTCAGTCTACAATAGAGGAAAAATATGTTGTTGTTGTAGTTAATTGTTCTAACATAGTCTAGATCAAGCAACTATTATCAAGAATGAAGGACAAAATCAAGGACCATGTGATCATCTACTATGATAACACAAGTACAATCAACATATCCAAGAATCCAGTGATGCACACCAAGACAAAACACATTGCAATCAAGTATCGTTTTCTGAGAGAATTAGTTCAAGATAAAGAGGGTAGATTGGAATATGTGAACACAAAGGAGCAAGTTGCTAACATATTCACCAAGCCATTACCTAAGGATGCATTTTTTTATCTAAGAGGTAAGTTAGGGGTCATTCCCCTATCTCATGCTCACTAGAGTATAGATTAGTGATGCATCAACCAAACTAGATTGAAGATCTATCAAGTTGATGCAAGAATTTTAGAGCTTATTGCATATGAATTAGTACATTAGGTACATTACAAATTCATTTTTTGAAATCTTTGGCATTTGATGTCAAAGAGGGAGAGATTGCAACATGCTCATATCAAAAGAATAAAGGGAGAAATTGATTATTTTTTGAATCAAAGGAAGTTAACTATAAGAGGGAGATGTTGATTAGATAGAGTCTGATGTTAGAAGGAGAATCTCTGAGGGAATTCTCATGGATGTAGAATTAGAAAGAAACTAAGGATATTATAAAATTCTATAAATCATTCTATTTCTCTAAGTTTTCTTTTCTTATGACATGTTGTGTTGCCATCAATACCAAAGAGGGAGATTGTTGAAATCAATTAATCAATTGTATATTGTCATTAATGTTACACAAATGTCACATTCTATTACTAGTAGTAACTAAGATTAGAAGACTCTAGTATCAGTTGAGCAGGATTCAAAAGGTACTAAGTTCAGAGAACCAGTGTAAATTGAGTTAGGTCAGTCAATGAAGGATTCATGTGTTAACCAAGTTAGGTCAGTTACCAAACGAACTCAATATTAACCAACTAACTCAGTTTTAGTATCTGTCAAGTAACAATAGAATCTTTTTGTCAGTTATGTAATTATTGCTAGCTGACCTAGTGGATGTTAACTATTTATTTGAAAGGGTATTCAAGCTGACTTGACATTGGGTTTCATATATATGAAAGGTCAACTTTTGGATTGAAATATGGAAGTATGGAGAAGATAATAAGATGTGAATTAAAAGGGATATCTAATTAAGGGAAGAATATCCAAGGAGCTACAAAGAATATTCTAATTAGGGAGGATCTAGAGGATAAGCCAAAATAGTGATCTAAATTTACAAATTAGTTGCCTCATCAATCAAGTCAATCATTGTTACTCTCTAACAATTGTAGCAGTGAAGAAATCTCTTAATAGAGTTGACTTAAAAGTTATTTTGTAAATCCTCTAACAAGGTGGCATTTCTAGATTGAAGTATCTTAAGACCTCTAACAAGGCCACTCCTAACATGGTGATTCAAATCCTTTAATAGGGTCACACCTAACAGTGTGTTTTGTAACATTTAATAGGTTTGGCTCCTAATAGGTATCACTTCAAAAGAGTGAAAAGTTGTAACAAGTTGCATTGGTGGTTTTCCCAAATTGGATTTCCACGTTAAATCTTGATGTCTAATGTGTTCACATTATTTTCTTACTACTTTATCTTTCTACAGCTAAGTTACTAAAGGTTAATACACATTTAATATCTTAAGATTACTTTGTTAACCGAGTTATAGTATATATCTAGTTCTAACCAAGCAGTGCAATATTTTGGCTTAGAAAGTAGTTTGTATTGACATCTAAGAGATTTGGAAATATTTTAGTGGTAACTAATTCACCCCTCACCTCTCAATTACTCCTCTTATATTTCCAACAAAATCCACACTAAGAGGAGTGGAATTATATTATCAATCAAAAGATGAGTTTACAATAGATATATAGCATAAGATGATCAACTTAAGTGTCATAATAAATGGAGGGAAAACCCAAGGCAACCGTTGGGATTCACTATCTCAACAATTATAGCCTAAGTCAAATAGAACAATTTTGATTTTGGTTTATATTTAGACATTTTCTCCAAGGACATCTACTTCATAAAAGAGATGTTCAAAATATGGCAGTAACATTTTCTCCAAGGGTGCCTACTACATAGAAGAATGGTTTGAAAGATTGCAAGAACCCTATTGTTCCTAGCGCATCTTTGTCTAGTGTTTTTTAAATACAAAAATAGGTATTCACATTGATGGGAGTTCTTTCACTCAACCTTGTCTTTTCCTTTAATGAACCACATATATGGAGGCTAATGGGAATTTAGTATATATGGATGTTCAACCTATCATGTGCATTTGTTAAATGGGGAACATGTCCAACAACCCATTTGAAAATTATAAGGTACAATAGATTTCTTGATTTGTGGCAAGAATCAAACTAATTTTTAAATGGAATTCAGATGTGGTGAGTAGTACATGAGAAAATAATTATGCAAGTCTCTAATAGAGATTAAACAGGCATTTCATCTTCTAATGTCATGTAACAAAAATCTTGGCACAAATTAATCATCCTTTTGGTGCAGAGATCTTTGATTACTACCATGGCTAATGTTTGGATGATTATATTTGTAGCAGCACTTTAATGTTTCTAAGTGGTATTCGATTAAGAGTTATTTCATTTCCTTTAGATTTGGTAGTTAAAATTTATGAGGCCCAAATTACAAATTAGAAGACTCTTCCTTTCATGATAATCACATTTTCATAATGTCAAATGAAGAAAAATTTTTGGAACAAACATAATAAATATTTTTAAATGAAAATGAATCCAATGTGTTGTATTATAAGCTCAAATGGTAAAGACCAAGGCCAAACATGTATTGTGAAGAAGTTGTCATCCATATCCTCATTGTTGTGTAATTTGATGATAAGATGAAGACAATGATATAGAGTTTGATAGTGACTAGAAAATCTATAAAATGCAATAAGTGGTAATTTTACATTGAGGGGGGAATAATAATCAATGTTTCATTCTAATGGTTTGACAAATGCTTATATAGAGCTAGTTTCTAATTTAATGCATATGGACCTTCATTGGAGAAACTTCTATCAAAGATTTGTAGATAAGTATTCATTAACATTGAGTATTACATCTATGTAATCATGATATTCTCTCTTAATTGTATTTTCATATGTAATATAAGAGTTATTTGCCTTGACCTTTTCCCTTGTCTCTAAGGATGTTCTTTCAGGAAAAAAAATGGTACATTAGGCATGCTACCTAATATGAGTACCTTTTTATAACACAAGGGAGTTTGGAGCATCCATCAGAGAGGGAGAAGATAGGTGTTATGTGTTAGAGTAAAGGGTTAATTTCATTTCATTTATTAAATTACCTTTACTCCCTTCTTAAGATTTCACTTTATACACATGCATTTTATTTAATAAGTAAATATTAGTTATTAAATTTCATTTACCTCTTAGGGTTTCCCTTTTTTAGTTTACAATCTCCTTCTATAAGGAGTGATCAATTGTAAATCACATTCATTATTTTCAGTCTAGTAATATATTCTTTCATATTTTCAGAGCCCAAATTTTGCCTCTTCTTTGTCTTTTCTTCTCTATGGAAACTTCTTGCATGCATGTTTTCTTCAAGTTTTGTGGATTTGTATTTCTCAAATCCTTCATGGTATAAGAGTGTTTAGCAAGCTTTGAGAGAGTAGTTTGGGATGATAGACCTTGGACTTCTGCACTATTTTTTGGGCCTATAGGTGGTTTAGTCTTCAGATGGGATAGCCATACTCCAAAAAAAGTATGCTCTTGATATGGTGTAGAGATTTAGAATGCTTGATTACAAGCCTACTCCCACACATTTTCAGTCAGGTGTTATTTTATCTACCATTGGCACTACTCCTACAATATATTCCACTTTATATAGTTAGCTTGTGGGTAGTTTGTTGTAGCTGACATGCACACCTCCTAATATTTCCTTTATAGTTGGACTTGTCTCTAGATTCTCACAGGATCCACATGAGAGTCATTGGAAAGCTTCCAAATGTATCTTGAGGTACATATAGGGTACTACATGTTATGGCATTCACTACACATCAAAAGACCCTCACATTGTTGGTTATATAGACTCATGTATTGGGTTGGTGATATTGATGATCAAAAGTCTACTTTTGGTTTTTTTTTTGTCTTGGTTTTGGTCCTATTTCATGGTCTTGCAAGAAGTAGTATGCTCATGCATTATCATCTATAGAGGTAGAGTATAGGGCAGATGTGCTAGCTATTCAAGAGGTTTTATGGCTTCAATAGTTGATGATAGAGCTTGGATTTCCTCCTAATAATTCCACCTTTCTTTGGTGTGAAAATAATAGTGCTATAAACATTTCCTACAACCCAGTTGAGAATCAGAGGACCAAGCACATTGAGCTTCACATGCACTTCATCAGGCATCTAATTCAAGATGGCTCTCTTAGCTTGGAGTACATTCCCAATGCTAAACAGGTTGCATACATCTCACTAAACCTTTTGCATCCTCATGGTATCTTCAACTTGTTCTATGCTTGGGGTAAAGGAAATTGTCCTTGAGGGGTCTCAATGATGAGTCCTTTGTTCCTTCTTTTCTTTCCTTTTAGCTTCTTCTACCTCTTTTTGGAGTAGGGTTTTTTCCATTTGGTTTTACTTATTTATCTATCTCATAGAGATTTTATTGTGATTGGGCACCTCATCAAGCCTTATTCTCAAGACCCAAGTTTACTTTCAACATTGTAGTTTCCTTTCTTTTTCATCCATTGTTTGTAGCTGCAATGTTGTAAGTCTTAAGGGGGATGTTAGAGTAAAGGATTAATTTCATTTCATTTATTAAATTACCTTTACTTCCTTCTTAAGATTTCATTTATAAACATGCATTTCTATTCGATAATTAAATATTAATTATTAAATTTCATTCACCTCTTAGGGTTTCCTTTTTAGGTTTTATAATCTCCTTCAATAAGGATTGGTCAATTGTAAATTCCATTCCTTCTTTTCAGTTTGATAATATACTCTTCCATATTTTTAGAGCCAAACCCTTGCCTCTACTTTTTCTTTTCTTCTCTATGATAGGTTCTTGCATGCAGGTGTTTTTTGGGTTTTATGGATTTGTATTTCTAAAATCCTTCATTATGTTTTTGTTTTCTTCTGAGAATCTTGGTCATATTGGTTCAAAATAAGTAAACTATTGTGATATTGCTATCAAGATTTAACTCTATGATTTTGAGTCAAACTCGTCAATCCATGTTTCATGAGTAGTCATTCAACATGAATCCATCTCTCATTAGAATAAATGGAACACTTAGCACTCATTGGATCTAGGTGATGCTCATAGGAGTGAAGCACCGGGACTTCCCAGGAGGTCACCCATCCCAGTACTACTCCAGCAAATAATAGATCACACATAAGAGAACATAAGACAGCAAGATTTAACATGGTTCACCAAATCCTAGGGCTATATCCACCAATAGCAAGTCCAATATTATTATCTAGTGATTACAATCCACAATCCCTTATAGCTCAATACCATCACAAGAATCTACAATATCACCATTACATTATGAAATCCCTAACCCTAAGCCTTTTTATACAAGCTTTTATCACTTACAAAATTAGGGTTAGCATAAGTCATCCAATGAGAAAAATAGTAGTTGACACCTTTTACTATATAAGGTCATTTTTGGCTTTGGGAACGTTGCCCTCAAAAAACCCCTGCGGGGGCATTGCCCCTCGACCCCACCCTATACTGTGATAGGGAGCACAACTGGGGCGCTGCCCCCAAACCCCTGTAGAAACAATATAGAGAGAAAATTGTGTTGAATAAAACTCTGAGTCTAATTAGGATCTACATCACAATAATCTTCCACTTGGAGACTAATCAAACTCCACAATAATAACCTCCCACTTGGAGACTGATCATAGCATTGCTAAACTTGCAACTTCCACTAGAATATCAAACCACCCTGGACTTTGTTGTTCTTTTATTCTATTCAATATAAAAGACCAGTCAAAGCTAAAGAAGAATTTAGCTTCTCCCTTGTTACTACCTTGGTAAGCATATCTATTGGATTATCATTTGTATGTATTTTGTCCAGCCTTAACTATCCATCATCCAAAATTGAATGAATGAAATGGTACCGTAACTGTATGTGTTTTGTCTTTGAATGCAGAGTTGAATTCTTCATAAGGTGAATGACACTCTGACTATCTATAAACAAACAATTATTCTTCTAAGGGTATCCCAACTCTTCCATGAAGAATTGAAGCCATATCATCTCCTTGGTTACCTCTGTAGTAGCAACATACTCTACTTCTGTAGTGGATAAAGCATTAACCTTATGTAACCTAGAAACCTAGCTCACTGCTGCCCCCCCAATAGTAAATACATAACATGTAGTACTATACCTAGTATCAATATCATCTACCGAATCTGAGTCAAAATTACCCTATAAGTTATTAGTAGAGACCCTAAAGTGTAAACACTTACTAGATGTTCCTCTCAAATATTTAAGAATCCATTTGACTGGATTCCAATGCTCAATTTTTGGATGACTCGTATACCTGCTAACAAATCTAACTACATGTGCAATATCTGGCCTTGTACATATCATAACATACATCAATCTTCCTATAGCTAAAGCATAGGGTACCTTGGACATCTTATCCTCCTCTTCTTGTGTCTTTGGACACATATCTTTAGTCAGCTTCAAATGACTAGGTAAAGGTGTGCTGACAGCTTTAGCATTCTCCATAGAGAAATATTGCAACACCTTCTCAATATAATCAGCCAAAGATAAAGTCAATTTCCTACTCTTCTTATCTCTACAAATCTTCATACCAAGGATTTTTTTTGCTACCCCCAAATCCTTCATAGCAAATGCATGTGCTAATTGGCATTTTAGCCCCTTAATGTGATCCATGTTAGACCCAACTCCAAGAATATCATCAACATATAAACATAAAACAATATAGTTTTCATCATCCAACCTCTTAACATAAATATAATGATCTAAATGGAACCTACTATATCCATGCTCATGCATAAACTTGTCAAATTTTAGATACCATTGCCTAGGTGCTTTCTTCAAGCCATATAAACTTTTCTTCAATCTGCACACTAAGTTCTCCTTACCTTTGACCTCAAATCTTTGTGGATGTGCCATATATATCTCTTCATCCAAATCACCATGAATAAAGGTTGTTTTAGCATCAAGCTACTCCAAATGCAAATCTTCAGTAGCCACAATACTTAAAATAGTGCGAATAGAAGTCATTTTGACAATACGAGAAAATATCTCATCAAAATCAATGCCTTTTTTTTGTGCAAATCCTTTTACAACTAACTTGGCTTTGATATCCCTTGTTAGGATTAAACCTTAGACAAAAATAAAAATTACATGCAAATATAAATAATATCATAAAATAATAGATCACACATAAGAGAACACAAGACATCAGGATTTAAAGTGGTTCACCCAATCCCTAAACTATGTCCACCAACAACAAGTCCAATATTGTTATCAAATGATTACAATCCACAATCCCTTATAGCTCAATACCTCCACAAGAAGCTACAATATCACCATTACATTATGAAATCCCTAACCCTAAGCCTTTTATACAAGCTTTTGCCGCTTACAAAATTAGGGCTAGAATAAGTTGTCCAATGGGAAAAATAGCAACCGACGCCTTTTACAATATAAGGTTATTTTTGGCTTCAGGGGAGCTACCCCTAAAAGCCCCCATAGGGGCATTTCCCCTCAACCCCACCCTATACTATGACAGGGAGCACACTTGGGGCACTGCCCTAGGACCCCGCATGGGTGCTACCCCCAAACTCCTATAGAAATAATATAAGGAGAAATTGCACTGAATAGACCTTTGAGTCTAATTAGGCTCCACATCACAACATGGGTACAAATTCAATCTAATGACTTATCACTCTCCTAGGAGGTAAATTTGTAGGTGTTCCATCACTCACAATGTCCTTATATTTTTCAAGCATCCCTTGGATTTCAGTGGGTAAGGACTCTTGTTTGGTCTTTTCTTCTTCCTTAGGATTAATAAGAATGACATATCATTCACTATTCTCATGTCTAAGGGACTTTATGAACTCCATGCCACTACTCAACAATACACCAAGAGCTTTAAACTATGACTCATCCTCCTCCAACAAGGACTAAATTTTGAAGGTCCTCCCATCTTTCTTGAAAGAGAGAATTCTTCTTCCCATCATAGATGACACTCCTATCATATTTCCAAGGTCTACCCAATAATAGATGGCATGCATCCATAGGCAATATGTTACAAATTAATTTATCCTTGTACCTTGCAATTGAAAACTCTACCTAAGTTTGTTCATTCACCAACACACTCTACCCTTTGTTCAACCATGTTACCTTGTATGGGTTAACATGAGGTACCTTACTAACTTGAACTTCTCTACTACTTCCTATGATATGATGTTGTCTATGGAGCTTGAATCCACAATCACTTTGCACACCTTGCCCAAAATCTTGCACCTAATTCTAAAAAAGGCTCTTCTGTGCTTGGGTTTATACTTGGTTGGTTGTCTGATCAACACTCTTGTGAACATTAAGTTCTCTCATATCTCTAAATCAATATGATCTACCTTAGATGCCTTAGAACTCATGGTGTCCTCATGAGCATAGGAAACTCTCTTATCACCACTTGAAGAAGTAGGCTTCTCAGGACACCTATAGATAGGGTGAACCAACTGACCACAAGTATAACACTTCATACTTGCAAAATAGAAGTTTCACTACCTGTACCTCTTCCTCTATTTGAGCCTCCTCGATTTCCTCTTCCTCTTGAATAACCTCCTCTTGGAGTAGTCTCACTACACTACTTTTCTAGTTTAGACTCGCCTTGGTTTCTCTTATCATTGCCTCTGCCTTGGTATCCACCTCTATGCCATCTTTGGTCTTTGCCTCTATTGATCTCAAATTGGTTTTGACAAGTGAGTGTCAAAACACTTAAGCTATTTGCTTAGTTCATGTTGAACTAGTAATACATTTCAAGCACAACATATAAATATTAGACCATGCCGAGCTATAGTGAGTGCTAAGCCACTTATATGATGAGTCACTCAAGTGATGAGCAGATAGACCATGCCAAGTGATTTAGGAGCCAATTAAACAATGGATTTCAAGCAATGTAGGTGTTGAGTCTCAAGAGAGGGATTAGTGCATGCTAAGTATCAGAGACTTCAGATGCCAAGTGAGATAATTTTGACATATTTATTTTTAATGGCACAAACAACTATGTAAACCATTTTTGAGCTGACTTAAAGGTAAATTAAAATATTTTGGAGATAAGGACAAATCTCTAATTGGATTTCTTATGTAATTACATGCAGCCAATCAAAAAAAGGGAAGGATTAAGTGGAAAAGTGGATGAATCTCAACCATAGATTCATACCTAATCCTAAGCCACCAAAGTCTTCTTAAGGAGGATGAAAACCCTAAACTATCTATTGAGTGTATAAGGAATTGAAGGAGCAAAGAGGATGGTTTGCAAGCACAGATAGAGCATTCAAAGTGACTTAGAAGTTATGAAGAGAGAGTGAGGATAGAGAAGATTGTACAACATTGAGACATCTAATCAATAAGGATCAAGAAGACATTGTATAGAGTTGATCTATTATTAGGCAAGCAAGTGCCAACCACATGATCTATGCTGAGACATTTTAACAGGTGATTTCAGCCAAATCTCTTAACAAAGTAGTCTTAACAAGATGTATGAAATATTTTAATAGGGTGCTTATTTAGTTGTAAGTTGAAGTCCTCTAACAAGGCTCACTTCTAATAGGGTGTTGAAATCCTCTAACAAGGTGAGGCCTAATGGTCTTTGTAAGCCTTTAATAGGGCAGACCTTTCACAAGATAGATCATGTTTCATGTTCAAAACATTGTAACCTTCATTAGATACACTTTATTGCTACAGTAGTGAAGATTTTTGGGTGTCATCCCCACTCTAGTTTTATCTTCTCACTTGGAGGGTTTCTAGGTAACCATATCTGGTGTTATGTGTGTGAATGCTTACATGTTTACATGATTTAGATATATATGTTTTACATGTTATTTTAGTTTACTCATTGAATGCATAATATGGATATGTGGTGAAATTTTTATGGGTCCAAGCTTAAACTACTGATTCAAACCCAACCACCCCCCCCCCCCAAAGAAGTTTATGACACACAATATAGAGAGATAGACACTACCAAACTATTTGTACATGGAAACTCCAATGAATTTGATGCAACAATTATAGATCTAATGGAAAAGAATAGAGTCCAAGTTGAGGAAATTAGAAATCTCAAATTAGAGTAGTAATCACAAGCTATAATGCTATGAGGAGTGGTTGAACAAAAGAAGAAAGCTATGGAAGACAAAGCCATGATTGAAGAAGACAAAAGAATTCTTGCCAACAGACTAGAAGAGAAGTCAACAAATCTAACCAAGATTTCCAGCATGCAATTGGACAGTCTAAGTCAAATGATGAGTGCCAATTATGAATTGAATGTCAAGGACATTGAGATAACTACATTGAAGTTGTAGATTGAACAACTATAGAGTGACGTAAAGAGAGAAAAGGAATTTTCTAAAAGTTTCAACAAACCAAATGAAGCCATCAAATACTTTGAGCAATTATTGAGATCTCCTAAATCCAAGAATGATACATCAAGACTATTATATACAAGCATTGAAGAAGGAGAATCATCCAAAAGTGCAGAAGAAAGGATCAAAAAAGGTAAGAACTCCAAACCTACTTGTCACAATTGTGGTAAGAAAGGGCATACTGCTAATGTGTACAAGAGCAAGATTGAAAATTAGAATGTCAAGCCTAAGAACATGGTTGACTGCCATAAGTACAACAAACAAGGTCATCAGGCACATGAATACAAAACTAGAACCATGCATACACAAAGATTTGAAGGATATTGCTACAACTGTCAGAAGTATAGACATAGAGCTTTTGAATGCAAATCCAAACCCATGTGATTATCAAACAAGCAAGAAAAGGTAAGGAACAATGGAACCTCTCATAATTGGGATTATAATACAACATATAGGTGTCATTATTGTCAAGAATACGAACATGTTCCTGACAATTTTATCAGGACACACTTCAATGGTAATTACAAAAGGTGGTTAAGTCAAACTACATGTTTCAGCTATTTGAAGACAAGTCACATTAGTAGGCATTGTCCAACTAGGTGAAGGCACCAAGTTGTGAATTTGATAAAGGAAAAGGCAAGGCAGATGTTGAACACATCAGAGATGAGATGAAGAAAGGATGATTGCAACATGTCAAATGGAGAAGGGATCACTTCACCAAATCGGTCAAGTGATCACACCTCATCAAACTAAAACAATCAAGATGTATGTGGGACTGATATTTAAAGGCTATATCATGCATCAATTTCAAAAGGAGATAGCACTAAAAAGACTACACTAGCATGAATAAAGATGCAAAACGTTGATATAAATTCAAGATAAATTGTTAAGTTTTTCATGTTGTTGTCAAGCATGAAAAGTTTCCTATGTCTGTCGAGTGGAATGCTAGAAGATGTCAAGCTAGCAATCTGGCTAGTTCATGCCAAACTTGTAGTGGTTATCAAATGGTTCAAATGTCAATGGATGCCGAGTGAGCCTAAAATTGGTTGATGTTGAGCTTACAACTGTGTAAGCCAGCATTAAATGCAAGGGTTTTAAAGGGTATTCGATTGATTTTAGCTCATTCTTCATCATTTCAAATTCAAGAAAGAGAAAGCAAAGTAGAAGGTGATCTGGAAACTCATCCAAGTGTTTGCAAAAGACTTTATCAACGATCTCACACCAATTCATCAGATCTCTTAAGGTATTTATCAAGAGCCCAAGCTACATAATTTTAATTTTCATAAACTCTAGTTTGACACAATGGCATCAAGTTCAAAGAATGTTGAAGGGAAGGAAATTTTAAACATCTAGTTAGTGAGTAATGAAGTTAAACAACCCATTTTTAAAGCCATTCCTGACATCACATATAAACAAGACCATTTTGGGACATTGTCAAAGATCTTGCCAAATGTAATAATGGTATAAGATGTGAAAAAAATTTATAACTGCAAGATAGGAAGCATTGGCAACATGGAAATCAGAGGTGCATACAACAGGTTATGTGAAAATGGTGTTTTGAAAGAAGAGTACAAAATTGTCAAGAAAAAGGGTTTAACATGAGCTCTCGATTTTCCAAATGTATTTAAGACAGAATGGATACGAACAATGTTGAGCTGAATTCATGATGGTTCCTTATGGCTGGAGGGTGGACCTATCAAAATTATCAAGAGGATAATTCATAGGGTTACTAGCTACCCAACCCTAGATCAGCCTAAGACATTAAGAAGTGATTCCAAGGAAGTGATTGAGAAGAATAATAGAGTTGTCTAGAATAAAAGAGGTATGACTATAGATACAATCATTGATCCTCTTATTAACTTTATTGTAAGGGTTATATCACACAATTTCTATCAATCTAGTAGATTGAATAGTGTACCCTATATAGTTGTGGATGTTGGATATAAGATTGTCAAGAAATGTCATACATATGATCTAGCAGAACTACAATTGCAATAACTAATGGAGAACCTTGGAGCATTTAGGAAAACCAAGAGTGCACAATGCAAATTTGGTTCAATATTGATTTTTATATTATTTTATGTACAAACACATTCCCCTCATTTGGTACTATTGGATGGAAGACCAGCAGATTAGTTGCATTGCAGATAGGTGAATATATTAAGTAGCTAGGAGAAAATTTTGAATCCTTAATGACTAGTTACTTTGAAGATTTCAAAATGTCAATGAAGCAGAGACTAAGAATACCAATATCTTTGGTTGAAAAGCATTATTATGATGTATGTTTTCTTGTGGATGTTAATTATACATTTTTTTAAGTTGCCACACCAAGGGTAAGATGGTTGAGACCCTTAGGTTATGAAATCAATGTGGATGAAGCCTCTACAACCATCATAACCTTACTAGCAAAAGAAGTAGACAAAAGTGAAAAATTCTTTGGAAACTATGAGATGGTGAAATCAAATATTTCTATGGAATTGAAGACTGCCTCTACAATCAAGAAGAAGGACAAGCTAGTAAACAAACTAAAAGCCAAATTTGGAGAGGGTGTTGAGGAGGAAGAGGAAGAAGAAGAAGAGGATGAAGAGGAAGAAGGAACACAAGCTCAAGAACCTCTAGCTTTGACATAGGGCATGGGAGAAGATAAAGAAGAGGAGGAGACTGAAGGTGCCAAGGAAGAAGAAGCCAAGGAAGAACCCACTCTTGCCAAGCAAAAGAAAAGGAAGGCCAAGGCACAGCCTATGGAAAGGACCAAGAAACTTGTCAAACCAAGTCAACCAAAGCCCACTGCACCTACATGAAGAGCTAGAACACATGCTACAACACAAAAGGCAAAAGAAAATAGAGCAAGGAGGTCAGAAGCAAAAAAGACAAAGAAGGAAATATATGGCACAACTAGATTCTGATGAAGAGAAGATAGGGTTAGAAAATAACAACCAATTTAAGGTGGTGAGTCATAATCCTCTCTTAGATCTTGAAAATGTATGTGAAAATGTTAAGAACAATGTAGATCTATCAAGTTTTAGTCATGTTGATTTTGACAAATTGGGCAAAGAGGAGAAAAACCAAGTGGATGAGGCCCTATATGCCATGATGTCAAAATTCAAGACAACACTCTTAGAATTTTCCAACTCAGTACCTAAAATTCTATATGACATAGTTGAGAAAAGTGGCATCATTGTCTAAATGTGGAAAGACAAATCAAGGAGACCACACTAGCCCAAGTGATACCTGAATTGACAAAGGCACAAATTTCTAAGACTATAAAGAAATATGTAGTTAGGTACACACCTAAATACAGAGCCTTTAGCATTCTACAAAATAATATTAAGGATGTTGTAAAGAAATCAACTCAGATACGGAAACTCATTTATGGGTTAACCACAATTAAGAAAGGAGAAGTTGAACCTTCAAAGGTTAAAGATGATGACAAAGATAACATAGTTGGAAGAGAGATAGAAATGAAAGAATATGACAAGGCAATAGGTGAGCCTGAGTAGCAAGAAGAACAGAGTGTGCATGACACACAATTGCCAAGTGTCAGTCCTCCACATGACATAACTAAGACAACTAAAATTATAACTATCAAGGATGTCTTTGATCTATCAGCTCAGAACATCAATCCTCTTACTGAAGAAGATTTGAAGAAAATACTAAGTCAATCTACATTGTAGGCCAAACTTTGTGGCAATCTAGTTTTGGTTAGTGTAGAAGAACTACAAAAGTCTATGACTGATGTTACAGGGGAAAAGGTGAATCCAGAAGAAACACCTTCCATCATCCCTTCAGTCACTAATGTACAACCTTTGGTCCAAATACCAAAAGCTACATCTACCAAGGTTGATACAATTGTTAAGATTGATACAATTGAGAAGAAAACAACATAAGAGAAAGACATCATTGTGGGACAGAAAGAAACAGGTCAGATAGACTCATCTGCACCTACAATACAAGGACAAGGTGCTAATCAAGTCATAGTAATAGACCAGGGTAAGCCTAAAGAGAGTGAGCTAACACCTAAGGTGAAGGAACAAGTGACCATTCAAGCACTAGTAGCTTTACCAACATCTAGCACTTCTTCTACAAAAACTCTTCAGAAGCTGAGTACAGAAGCTATTCCATTGCAAATCTCAATGCCAAGCCCAAGCTCATCAAAGGTTGAAAAGGTAATTTGCTATGGAGGTATAAGCCTTGATGAAAAAAAATTTATACCAAAATGTGATTATGATACTATGACATTAGAGAAAATAGGCATACTACAGTAGGCCTTAGAAAGGAAAAAGCATCAAAAAATGCTTAAGAGAGAACATAGGTAGAAGCAAGCACTTCAAGACATTAAGAACATCTTTCTAGATGCATTTAATATGCCAATGCCTGAAGGGACCAAGCCACTATTAGAATAATTAATATATATAGTGGAAAAGGTCTATAATGAAGACCTTGATACAAATGCCAAACTTTTAGAATGGTCAGAAAAGAAGTTTCAAAGCAAGGTCAATGAGAAAATATCTAGTGAGATAGTGCTACAACAAGTTGCATTGGCAACTAAGGTTGAGGATGTGAAGAAGGTACTTGAGAACATCTTCTCATTGTATACTAAATTTTTTAACCCATCACTCTTCACTCAAGAGACTAGGAGTCACATTCTAAGCCTGGAGAGCCAAGTTTCTGCATCAAGTGCAAGATTACCATCAAATCCAACTCAAAGTGAGAAGCATTTTACAACATTTCTTTAGACAGAAAGTCAGTTAGCTATATTGACAGTAGATGAGGCTAACATAAGAGCCAAACTAACAAGCATTCAAGAAACCCTCACCCCACACATGGAAATATTGCACAAAGAGCTAGGTTATGTTGAAACTCTATTGAAGAAAGACCCCAAAATTTCTACTTTAGATGGTCTAGTTCACCTTGCTGCTAAGCTTGAAATACAACTCAAGTCATTGGATGTTGCATGTGATAATTGGGATGTAGCCCTAAAGATCATATTGGATGTCCATAAATCCTTTCTGGACAAACACATAATAAGTGTATAGCCCATTTGACATAAGTGTCAGAAAGGGGGAGAAATAGAAAGGGGGAGCATAGTAGTAGGGGGAAAAATATTTTGAGGAGAATAATAACAAAGGGGAGTATATACATTTTTTAGAATGAAATAAAGCAGAGAAAAAAAAAATGGTAGATATCAGCTAAGGGAGAGCATATCAAATGAAAGAGTATCAGTAAAATAGGGCATCAAAGTCAAAGTGTATTAGCAGAGAGACATTTACTCCAAAGGAGCATAGAATTTTGGTTATAGAATAGACATATCAACTTAGAGGGAGTTATCAAATTTTGAGGTATACAAGTTATTACAAATTTTGAAATTTTGAAGTTTTCTATATAAGCTGAGTCATGGATATGTTATGCTCAAGAAATCAAGGATGATAATGTATATTTAAGTGTTTTTGACACTCATATCAAAGGGGGAGATTGTTGATCTTAGATTGGTTGAGTGTCAACACACTTAAGCTATTTACTTAGTTCAGACCAAACTAGTAATACATGTTGAGCACAAAATATAAATATTAGACCATGCCGAGCTATAATGACTGTCAAGCCACTCATTTTTCAAGTCACTCAAGTGTTGAGCAGATAGACCATGCCAAGTGATTTAGGAGCTTAGTAAATAGTGGATGTTGAGCAATGCAGGTGCCAAGTCATAGTAGAGAGATTAGTGCATGTCGAGTATCAGAGACTTTAGATGTTGAGTGATACAGTTTTGACATATTTGTTTGTAATGGCACAAACAACCATGTAAACTATTTTTGAGCTGACTTAAAGGTAAATTATGATATTTTGGAGATAAGGATGAATCTCTAATTGGATTCCCTATGCAATTACATGCAGTGAATTGGGAAAAGGGAAGGATTAAGCAAAAAAATGGATGAATCTCATCTGTAGATTCATACTTAACCCTAAGCCACCAAATTCTTCTTAAGGAGGATGAAAACCCTAAACTATCTATCGAGTGTATAAGGAAATGAAGGAGTGAAGAGGACAGTTTGCATGCACAAATAGAGCATTCAAGGTGACTTAGAAGTTATGAAGAGAGAGTGAATTAAATAGAATTAGTTAGAGCAAAACAAAGGATAGAGAAGAGTGTATAGCACTGAGGCATATGATCAATAAGGATCAAGAAGACATTGTATGGAGGTAATCTATTATCAGGCAAGCAAGTGCCAATTGCAAGACCTATGCAGAGACATTTTAATAGGTGATTTTAGTCAAATCTCTTAACAAAGTAGTCTTAACAAGCTATATAAAATCCTTTAATAGGGTGCTTAATTAGTTGTAAGTTGAAGTCCTCTAAAAAGGCACACTTCTAATAGGGTGTTGAAATCCTCTAACAAGGTGAGACCTAATTGTCTTTGTAAGCCTTTAACAGGGAAGACCTTTCCCAAGGTAGATCATGTTTCATGGTCAAAAAATTGTAACCTCCATTGGATACACTTTATTGTTGTAGTAGTGAAGATTTGTGGGTGTCATCCCCACCCTATTTTTACCTTCTCACTTGGAGGGTTTTTGGGTAATCATATCTAGTGTTATGTGTGTGAATTCTTACATTTTTTCATGATTTAGACATATATGTTTTACATGTTATTTTAGTTTACTCATTAAATGCATGAGATGGATATGTGGTGAAAGTTTCATGGGTCCAAGTTTAAACTACTAATTCACCCCCCCCCCCCCGCCCTCTAAAATTTTTACCTTTCCTATTTGTAATTCCAACAAGCTCTACCTCTACCTTTAAAGTTTGAATATCCCTTCTTCCTATTCTTTTCTTCCACCTTAAGAGCCAATTTATGACACTTTTGAACAATGTTAGGGGTCCATAGGCTTAGCTCCTCTTGGATGCTCCATTTAAGTCCACCCAAGTATCTTTCTACCTTAACAAGATCCTCTTCTTGAATCTTTGACCTAAGGCATAGTTTTTGGAATTCCTCTATGTAAGAGGCTAAATCCAAGTCCTTCTTCTTTAGGCCTTGCCTCTTTTTATGAAATTGTACCTCATAATCTTCTGCCAGATAGTTCTCCTTCACTTTGGTCACCATAGCATTCCAATTGGCTATAGGCTTCTTACCAATACTGACCCTTTCATCTTGCAAGTATTTCCACCATGTCAATGTTGATCCTTTGAGTCTTGGTTTAGAAACCTTCACTTTGTGTGCCTCTATGACACCTTCACATTCAAAATGATTCTCCATCCCCTTAATCCATTTCATCATTGTTTCAATATCCACATTTCCATTAAATAATGGAATTCCTTCTAGGGTTTTTCCTCCTAGTGCTTTGATGGCTTTCAAGAATGGCTCTTCATTCAATGGAGGGTTTGGTTCAGGTATGATGTCCTCATTGATAATTGCCTTTCCCTTTTCACTACTTCCACCCTCTTCATCTTTATTCTTGGTTGCATCAACAACTTCTTCTATTTATTCTAGGGCTTCAACTTCAAGGATTTTTTTGTTCTCCTTTTTCTCTTCCATCTCCTTGGCTAACTCTACATTAGTCACCATGATCATTTCACCG
This sequence comes from Cupressus sempervirens, assembly GCA_028749045.1. Classification (NCBI taxonomy): domain Eukaryota; kingdom Viridiplantae; phylum Streptophyta; class Pinopsida; order Cupressales; family Cupressaceae; genus Cupressus; species Cupressus sempervirens. The sequence goes on from CM053785.1 coordinate 909,105,795, forward strand.
ACTGATTCCTCTTTAATTTGAAACATCTAACCACAATCCCAAATCTTTTGGCACTCTGATACAACTCTGATGCAAGGACAAGTCTTGCTCCTTAACCCTATCTCCTCCTAGGGTTTACTCTAAGCCTGTCTTCTAGCCTTTCAGGGTTCTTGCACTAACCCTAACTTAGGAGGATCACACTCTTAAGCTCTTCTTCTTTCAACTTGTCTATACCAATGTAAAACTTAACATCAACTAATCATTACTCCTTAGATGCCTCACTAGTTCATCTACACCAAACACCCACACATGGTCACAAACTACTCATTATGGAGAGAATGGATTTTTCCTATTATTTTGAGTCCTTCCAATGCTCCTTCACCAAAAACCCATTGAAATCTCTATCGATTTTAAGAAATTGCTCCAATTTAGGCCTAGAAGGGCTACAAGGAATTAGGCCTCCAAACTCACCTTTTGACACTTAACTTAGAAAAATTCTTAATGAGGTGGAAAAATAACTTCATATCCTAATACCCTTTTGAAAAACCTTTAAGATTCACCTAGTCTCACTTCCCAAACTTGTTCGTACAGTGGAATGATGATTTTAAGCCTAAATTTAAGGGTTTACAAATTTGCTAACAAGATCCATAAGGGTTTGACCAAATCCCTATCTAGGCATGTTCCTAAGAGGTCTCCTTTGGCACATAACTTCTCCACTCTCATGCACTTATCCCCATCCACTTAGACTAAGACATTCATTGTACTCAATCCCATTCAATGCTATTTCAAACTCTATGATCCCTAATCATGCTCACTTGGCTTGCCTAGGACATCACTAAAAAATGGAAAAATTTACTTTTCAGGACGCAAGATCTTGCATGCTCATAGTACAAGGAGAAACCTCACACATTTCAAGGTATTGTATGGATGCCATAGTGGAAATGTGAGTTATGACCTGATTTTCACAAACTGTCTGGTTTAAGACAACAACAATGTACAAACCAAAATATGTATAAAAAAGAAATGAAATGGATTCTACAACCTATCTAATCAAACACAGAACTAGTTGACAACATCTACCAACACATGAAAAATGTATAGTATGGAACTCAATCCATCCAATACCATCAAGAAGCAAAAATATTATATTGTGGTAAAATTAACACTAAAATATGCTTGCTCATTACACAAAATTCTTCCACAATGCCATCCAACCCTTTTTACAAGTTAAGGGAGGCCTTATATAGGTATATTACACCTGATCCAACAAATTAGAGGTGGTTACACAACCATCTGATTAGAGTTGCACTTTTTGCAACAAAAGTTGTCATGACAACTTTTGCAATTTTGCAAAATTGTCAATCAACTTTACAATTTTTGTCCTCGTTAGGCCTAACTTGGTCGAAACCCCATTAAACTGTACCAAGTGCCTAGATATGTCACTTATGACATGAAAACATCATTCCACCCCTTATTTGACTAATCTAGCCCTCTAGATGCACAATTTCTATTTTTAACAACAATGACAACCATTTGAACATCACTTAACAACTTTGGATGACTAGGTAGTAATGAAGACCCAATTAGACCTCCTAATGTCTAATTCCTACTCTAGGACTCTCTATCCCTCTTTATTTCACTAGTGGCTTAGCTAAGGCCACTACAAGCCAAAATTCAACTATGAAAACTAGGTTGTTAGAGAGCCTTTCCTAAGTGCTCCTGCACTAATAGTTCTACTAAAGCCTTGAAGAAGAGATCAAAAATTGACCAAATACATGGACTTGGTCAAGAAACAAAGTAAAAGATTAAGGAACTTGAAATATATTTTCAGCGATGCTAGTGCCAACCAAGCCATAATATGTGTTGAGCATAAATAGTGTTGACCAAGCATCAGTATTGATCGAGTGATAGTATATGTGTCAAACAAAATGGTAGTAGACACTGAGTAACCCAATGATGACTAAGTGTTGGAACACACTGCTAGCTGAGGGACAACATTTTGACAATTTATGAGAAATAGTGATTTCTAGCTAACAGAGTTGACTTCTTGGAATATGTAAAGTATGTTGAAGATAAGGATGGATGACTTGGAATACTTAAATCAAGGAAAATCATGTTTGCATGTTTCTATGCAAGGATTCAAGGAGAGGTTTGAAGAAGTTTCTAGAATAGAAAAGAAGAGATGGAAAGTTGGAAAGATTTGATGAATCTAACCTAGCCCTAAGCTCTAGGATGATGTTTAAGTGGTAAAAGATCATAATTACCTATTTAAGGAGGTACAGGGGCTAACCTAATAAGGTTGGAGCAATTGTTGATGCTATTGATTAGCAAACTTAAGAAGAAGGTTGAGAAGAGTTGTGATGAGGTTAAGTGTGATTGCTTGAATGGTTTCCAAGTGAATCAAAGAATGAGAATATAATGAAGGTCATTCAATGGATCAACATTTGAGTCAAACTAAGATCTATATTTGCAAAGTGAGTTGTATTTTCCAGATCAAAATCTGTTGTTAATTTCTAACCATTGTACCAATATTGAAATCCTTTAATCGAGGTTATATTCTAATGGAATGTTCTAAAGTCCTCTAAAAAGGCCACTCCTAATAGGGTGATTAAATCCTTTAACAAGGTCACAGTTAACAGATTATTTTGTAACCTTTAATAGGGTTGACTCCTAACATATCTCACTTTAGAAGAGTGAAAGACTAGTGAAATGTTACTGGTAATTTTTTTCCAAATTGGGTTTCCACATTAAATCCTAGTGTCAAACTTGTGTGGATGTTATTTATGATAATTTACTATTAATGTTTACATTCTGCAAGTCTGTCATATTTAGGATTGTGGACAACTAGTTTATGTCATTGAAAGTTTACTATAGAGGTCAAGCTAAGGAATGTTAAGATCTAAAAATTTTAAAGTGTTTGTTTGTTCAATTGGTACATCTAGACCTTGGATAAGTAATTCACCCCCCCCAGCTCATTTATTCTAAATATTCTAACAATTGGTATCTAAGCATTTGTGCTTGTAGAGAAAAGTTTGAAGGTACTTGAAGCTAAAGATCAAGATGTACGAAAAGGAGGTGCCAAGTTTGAACAAAGAGAACTTCCCTACATGGAAGAGTTTGATGAGGCTACATCTAGCTAGAATTGGTGATGGTGCAATAAATTTTGTGGACAATGCATATGTGGAGATAACAACAGTTCCTCTGGTAGCTCAACAATTGAAAGAAAAAAAAGAACACAAGCAAGCTATGTTGGAGATTGCATCAGCCCAAAGATATGTCAAGTTTGATGACATAAAAGACTACAAGACTACTAAAAAAATGTGGGATACACTGAAGAACATTTATGAAGGAGACAAGAATGTCTTGAGAGCAAAATTAGAGAGCTTGAGAGGTAAGTTTGATGAAATGAGAATGATAGAAGGTGAGAATATAGTCTAGTATTGTGGAATAATCAAAGATGTTGTAAATGCTATAAGAGGAGCCAATAGAAATATCGATGATGAAACTATGACCAACAATGTATTGATAAATCTACTTCCTATTTATGCTATTAGGGTTTTTGCAATACAAGAATTGAGATGTACTCCAGGTAATAACCTAACTCTAGTAGGTATGATTGGTAGACTTACAGCTTTTGAGATGTGAAAATTTGATAACTTCACTCCTACCTCTATTGAATATTCCTATAAATCACAATTGGTTCTTCACAAGAAAGGAAAAGGAAAATATGTGAAAAGTGACAATGATACTTATGATGATGAACTTGATGAGCTTGAACCATTGATGGCTAGAAGACTTCTAAGAGGCAATGAAAAATTCAAAGGTAAACTTCATATAATTTGTTTTTCATGTAACAAAGTTGGTCATATTGCTGTAAGATGTCCTAATAGAGAAGATAAGGATGAAATGAGGGAAAGAAAGTATAAAGGAAGAATTGATGATTGAGATAATAAGAAAAAAAAGGACTAAAAAGGAAAAGGTAAGAAATTATGTTACATTGATGAAGGAGAAACTGGTAATGAGTCTGAAAGTAATGATGAATAAGTTGTCTATTTTTCTATGAAAGAAGATTTTGATGAATATGAGGAAATTGTATTAATATTGTATGTGAATAAAAGTGATAGATGGATAATTGAGCGTGGTTGTTCAAATCACATGACTGGTGATAAAAGTAAATTTGAGACCATTGGACCATACAAGGGTAGTTGTGTTAAGTTTGGTAATGATGTACCATGTCTTGTGATAGGTAAAGGATCAATACAATTGACTGATAAGATCAAATGTGACAATGTTTATTGGGTTGAAGGACTTAAGTATAATTTGTTGAGTGTTTCAAATTTGAACATATGAGGGTCCATAATTGAATTCCGTTATAGAAAAGCCAAGATTTTTGATGTTGATGGTGAACTAATTGGAACAAGGTAAACTTTAAGAAAGTCGCCTCCAAAAAAAGATATAAAATATTGGCGAATATTTCATTATTTTGAAAAAAAAAAAATTTATTTATATTGGTAATCTCTCAATTTTTTATTGTAAATATGATTAATATTGGCAATTATTTTCAAATCATAATTATTTTGTATAAAATATTGATGAATCTCAATAATAATAGGAAGTTCATTAATCACCATGGAATATTGCAAATCAAAATTGTACATTTTTTACCTCATGGAATATTATGAGGATCATTACATATACTTTAAATTAGTAGTGACAACTAAATATTGGTGATATATTCCTAAAGTAACTAATAATTATCATAATTATTAGTTAGTTCAATTTAACTTCTCCAATAATATATTATATTTAGATAACTCAAATCTAATCATGTTATGAATATCGTGGTGAATACTTGAGTTTAATTTTTTAATAAAATAAATTATTGAGCAATTTTAAATATTCTAGAACTAAATTTTATAAAACTATGGCGATTTAGGTTGTATCAAATCTTAAATTATTAGCCAAATTGCTAGCCAAAAAAATCTTAAATTAGCCAATTTGTGAATATTAGCCACTAAAAAATACCTTGGATTAGAAATGCTAATCAAACAAGAGGTAACTTATTCTATCTAGATTTATCTGATGAGGCATGTTTGTTTTCCCAATATGAGGATATAGGGTAATGGCACAAGAGGTTACGTAATGTAAATTTTGACAATTTGGTTAGCATTTGTAAAATGAAAAGAGTAAGAGGTTTGCCAAAAACTGAAGAAATTTGATAATGCTATGTGTAAACAATATCGATTGGGAAAAATGACAAAGGCTATTTTCAAGAGCAAGACATATTCATCTAATGGCATATTTAAATTGGTTCATACTAACCTATGTGGACCTATTGGTGTTCAAAGATACTATGAGACAAATATTTTGTTATATTTGTTGATGACTATTCTAGAATGATGATAGTGATGTTTCTTAAAGCCAAATCTGACGCTTTTCAATTATTTAAGTGGTATTTGGCCAGAGTTGAAAAGGGGATAGGAAAGAGTCTAAAATTCTTGAGATATGATTGAGGTGGAGAATTCATTTCCAATGAATTTAATATAATCTGTAATGATAAAGGAATCAAAAGGAAGATGTTAGCACCTAGGACCCCTCCTCAAAATGGAATAGCTAAAAGAAGAAATAGATCAATCATGGATTGAGCTAGAACACTAATGATCAAGAAGAATGTATCACACAAATATTGGAAAGAAGTTGTAAGTACAATAGTTTATACTTTGAGCAAAGTGTGAGTCAAGAAAGGTACAAATGTTACCCCTTTTGAATTGTGGTATGGATGTGCACCTAATGTAAAGTATTTTAAAGTTTTTGGAAGCAAATGTTATATACTTAAGGACAAGATAAATGGAAAACTTGATGCTAAAAGTGATGAAGGAATATTCCTAATTTATTCTACTAAGAGTAAAGCTTATAAGTGTTTGAACTCTAACACTAATAAAGTTGTGGAAAGTGCAAATATAAAAGTTGATGAATATGCAGAAAATAATGGAGTTGAATGCAAGATAGAACATGAAGACTACAGTAAATTTGTATATGTAAATGAAGGTGTTCCCAAAACCTAAACAATAGAACAAAGCTCCAAATCAATAACAAAATGGTAATGCCAAGTTGCAATAGCAAGTTGTCAAGCAGTAGATTGTGGGTGTCAAGCAATAGTAAAATGATGTTGAGTCATAGATAGAAGGACCCAAACATCAATAAGATGATGCCAAGAAAGCAGGACATGAACCAATTCTTGAACCACAAAAATAAAATGAGCTTGACATCATTTTTCAATATGAACCTGTAGAAGAAGAGAGAAGGAAAGAACCTGTACCAAAAAAATATGTGAGAAGACATCATGCACCTGAGAAAATAATTGGAGATAAATAATCCGGTTTCATGACAAGGAAAAGACTGGGAAGTGAGAGATGTTTACTTTGTGAATTTGAACCCAAATCAGTAAAAGATATTGTGGAGAATGAGAATTGGATTCAAGCAATTAATGAAGAAATTGAGCAGATTGAAAAGAATAAAACATGGACACTAGTACCTAGACCTAAGGACAAAAATGTTATTGGAACAAAGTGGGTATTTAGAAACAAGTTGAATGAAAAAGGTGAAGTCACAAGGAAAAAGGCTATATTGGTATGCAAAGGATATCCACAAGAAGAAGAAATTGAGTATGGGGAAACATTTGCCCATGTTGTGAGACTAGAAGGAGTTATAATACTACTTGCATATTCTACTTTAAAAGGATTTAAGGTATAGCAAATGGATGTTAAATCTACATTTATAAATGGAATACTTGAAGAAAATATTTATGTAGAGAAGCCAAAAGGATTTGTTGACCCTAGCAAGAAGAATATGGTATGTAAGTTGCACAAGGCTCTATATGGTTTGAAACAAGCCCCTAGAGCATGGTATGAAAGACTAAATGATTATTTGGTGAAAATTGGTTTTTCTAGAACTAATGACAACATCAATCTATACTTGAAGATTGGAAAGAACAATGAGATATTGTTATCTTAAATCTTTGTTGATGATATCAAATTTGGAGGAAAGGAAGCATTACAAAAATCATTTGCAAGTGAGATGAAGAAGGAAGTTGAAACATCGATGTTTGGTGAGATCAAATTCTTTGTTGGTTTATAAGTATATCAAATGAAGCAAGGTATCTTCATTACTCAATCAAAATACATCAAGGAGATATTGAAAACTTTTGGAATGGAAGATTCAAGACTACTTAGTACACCCATGGCCAAAGGACATAAGTTATCTAAGTATGATGATTCTATTGATGTGAACTAGACATTATATAGATCAATGATTGGAAAACTACATGTTGTTCACAATATACCTAATATTTCATTAGTAATTCGGATAGTTGCAATATTTTCTACAAGTCCTAAGGAAGATCATATGGTGGCAATAAAAAGGATATTGAGATATCTAAAAGGAACAAAAGACTATGGATTGTATTACAAGAAGAATGATACGTTTGAACTAAAGGTGTTCACTAACTCAGGTTAGACAGGGAATGTTGATGATAGAAAGAGAATAAGTGGAGGATCTTTCTTTCTAGGAAAGAGACTAGTTTCATAGACAAGCAAGAAGCATAACTACATTTCTCAATCAATAGTTGAAGTTGAATATGTGGCAACAACAGTGAATTGTTCAAATATCATATGGATCAAGCAATTTTTGAAAGGTATGAAGGAAGAGGTTACTAATCCAATTGTTATCTATTGTAATAAAACTAGTGCTATAAACATATCAAATAATCTTGCAATGCACACAAAGACTGAGCATATTGCTATCAAGTATCATTACTTGAGAGAGCTAGCTCAAGACAAAGAAGTGAAATTGGAGTATGTGAACACTAAGGAACAAATAGCTAATATATTCACTAAATCTTTACCTAAGGATGCTCATGAATATCTACAAGGTAAACTAGGGGTGATTCCCCTAGAAAAGGCTACTTAAGCAAAATGGTGCTCTGCATTAAATGGATTGATCAAAATATCTTACAAGTTGGTACAGACAATCCTACTTTAGGAGTTGACTAAGGTCGTAGTGGAGAAAGAAGGGCAGAAAGTTGTATCATTCATATATAGATGACAAAGGAAGAGTTCAATAATGCAATGAAGAGATGCATGAGATAGACAAAGTGCCTTTGGCATTGTTTTCAAAGAGGGGGAAAATGTTGTGAAGTAGTTACCATAAGAGAAAGGGAGAAGGTGTAATTCAATTACAATGATCAGTATGAGGGAGAGAATAAAAATAAGCAAGATGGAGTTCATAGAACTAGAGGCATGGTCAATAATACAAAGAATTTACCATAAGAAAAAGGGAGAAAATGTAATTTAGTTATAATGATCAATATGAAGGAGAGAATAAAACTAAGCAAGAAGGACTTCATAGAACAAGAGGTGTTGTCAAAAAAACAAAGAATCTGATTAATTCCATGATCTGATATGATAGAGGGAGCTTATGAGAGCTACATGGATGAGAATCAAAATGAAACTAAGGATATTAATAAAGATTTGATACTATACATAGAGGGATTTTTCTTTATTCAGTACATGTTTTGGATTGCATGGTAACTAGAGGTGTTGGCATCAATGCCAAAGAGGGAGATTGTTGGAAACTACAACTAGAACAATGGTTATGTTGTTATTGACATCAAACCATATTGGTAAGATAGTTTTCTATCTAATTTGAGTGTCGTATCTATATGATTGATGAAGAGGATTTGAGAGATTGGTCATAAAAAAAGCACCTAGAGGAAAGATTGAATTATGAGAAGAAACTACAAATGGACACTTGATTATGTTGAGAGGTTGGTGCTTCCATCCCCTCTAGGTGAAGGTACCATTTACTATAGATCAATGGACTTGTGGCATGTGCTTAACTACCTCCTATGGATCCTTGTCTCTAGTTTTTGTGACATTCATTGATAGCTTGAGCTTTTGGTGCAACGAAAATGGTAATTCCACCAAGTGGTATCAGAGCATTGGGTTGAGGCTTTAAATCCCTCAGGTCATGCTGAGGGGGGATTATTGGGAGATTTGTGCCTATATCCCCTCTAGGTGTCATTTAGCATAGACCAATGTATTTGTTACATGTTCTTTATTGCCTCTATGGATCCTTGTCTCTATTATTGTGACGTTCATTGATAGCTTGAGCTTTTGGTGCAATGACAACAATGATTCCAACAAATTAGTTAGACTTTGACAAGATAAAATGATTTTTTAATCATGTTACAATTGAAGAAGATAGTTTTACTAAATCCTTGAAGAATAGATCAAAGATTGACCAAATACATAGGCTTGACTATGCAACAAAGCAGAAGATTAAGGAACTTACAATATATGTCGAGTGATGCTAGTGTCAACCGAGCTACAATATGTGTCAAGCATAAATAGTGTTGACCGAGCATCATTATTGACCAAGTGACAGTATATGTGTCAAATAGAAAGCTAGTAGTGACTGAATGCTAGAACATAGTGTTGGCTGAGGAACAACATTTTGATAGATTATGAGAAATTGTGATTTCTAGCTGACAGAGTTGATTTCTTAGAATATGTAAAGTGTGTTGAAGATAAAGATGGATGACCTAAAACATTTAAATCAAGAGAAACTGTTTTTGCATATTTCTACGCAAGGATTCAAGGATTCAAGGAGAATTTTGGAGAAGTTTCTAGAATAGAAAAGAAGAGATAAAATGTTGGAAGGATTTGATGAAACTAACCCAACCCTAAGATTTGCAATGATGTTTCATAATTACCTATTTAAGGAGGTACAAGGGCTAACCTAATAAGGTTGGAGCATTTTTTGATGGTATTAAACTGAAAACTTAAGAAAAAGGTTGACAAGAGTTGTGAAGAGGTGAAGTGTGATTACTTGAAGGGTTGCCAAGAAAATTAGAGACTGAGATGATAATTAAGACTAGTCAGTGGATTAACATTTGAGTCAAACTAAGATCTATATTTTCAAAGTGAGTTGTATTTTCTAGATCAAAACATGTTACTTTCTAACCATTGTATGAGTATTTAAATCCTTTAATCAAGGTGGTATTCTAATTGAATGTTCTAAAGTCCTCTAAAAATCCCACTCCTAATAGGGTGATGAAATCCTTTGACAAGGTCACATTTAATAGTGTGTTTTGTAACCTTTAATAGGGTTGGCTCCTAACAGAGCTCACTTCTAAAAAGTGAAAGATTGGTGACATGTTACTAGTGGTTTTTCCCAAATTGGGGTTCCACATTAAAGTCTAGTGTCAAACTTGTGTGGATGTTATTTGTGATGATTTATTGTTAATGTTTAGATTCTGTGAGTCTGCCATATTTAGGACTTTAGGCAGCTAATTTATGTTACTGAAAGTTTACTATAGAGGTCGAGCTAATGAATGTTAAAATCTAAAGTTATTAAAGTATTTGTTTTTTCAATTGGTACATATGGGCCTTAGATAACTGATTCAAACCCCCTCTCAGTTATTTTAAACATTTTAACAATTATTCTTGATCAAGTTGATGAAGAAAATCTTATTACTGATTAATTGTAGCAATGGCCAAGTGAGCTAAAAGTTGCAAAGTGAGACATAACAATGCATGTCGAGCAATAGAATATTGACTGAGCATAAGAACTTAGTGATTGATGAGTGACAACAAAAGTTATAGTTTGCAAAAGAATCAAGTCTAAGGATGACATAGTTGAGTTTTTTAGATGATCAAAATGTGTGGATGATAAGGATTGATGAGCTATAATATTTAATGCATAAATTGAGTTTGGTATATGATCAAAGAAAAGGTTTTTATGAGGATTTTCTATAAGTATCAATAAAGGAGAAGGAGAACAAAATGATGGAAGGATTTGATGAATCTAACCTAATCCTAAGATCTATGATGATGTTTAAGTGGGAACAGATCAAAATTACCTACCTAAGGAGGTATAAGAGATGTTTTTTAAGGTTGGTTCATTGTTGATTGGAAATCTTAAGGAGAACCTATGAAGAACATAGTAGTAGAGGTGAAGTGAAGAGATTAGTGAAGTATGATTGCTTGAAGAGGTGCTAAGAAGATTAATGACAGAGATGATAACGAAAGCCAGTCAATAAACCATCAGATGAGAGAATGGAGATCTAAATTTAAAAAGTGAGTTGTATTTTATTGATCAAACCTAATATTACTTTCTAACTATTGCGACAATCAAAATCCTTTAATCAAGGTTGACCTAAAAAATATTTTGTAAATTCTTTAATCAAGGTGACATTCTAGTGGAATGACCCAAAGTGATCTAACAAGGCCACTCCTAAAAGGGTAATTAATTCCTATAATAGGGTCACATTTAACAGTGTATTTTGTAACCTTTAACAGGGTTGGCTCTTAACCAAACCCACTTCAAAAGAGTAAAAAATGAGTAGTATGTTACTTAGTGGTTTTTCCCAAATTGGGTTTTCATAGTAAATCATGTGTCATTTACTTGTGTGAATGTTACTTTATGCACATTATTTGTACAAATATTTATTTTATTGTTAGTCAGCACACACATACAGAATAGAGAGATACAAATGTTATTTTGCCATTGATATGCTCTATGGACCTAGATGTTTAATGAGATTGTTTGATGTTGCTAAAAGTTGATTTGGTACATGTGCATCTAAGGATAACTAATTCACCCCCCCTTCCCTCTAAGTTATTCTAATCATTCTAACAATACATAGTTTTTGAAACATTATGTACCTAGGAAAATCAACCCAAATTTGAATTAGCTGTCAAGATGATAAGGTAGATGCAAGAATAAGAATCGGGTTGTTGGTATCAACATAATAAATCAAAATAGGGTCTAATAGAGGATCCAATTATAGTTGTTAATTATTTTGTATAATACATTAATCCCCACTTTAGTAGGAGTATGAGACAAATACATGCTTCCAATTAATTATATCAATGCATGAGCAATCCTATCAAGGTCAAGGAGACAAAAAAAAAATCAAACTCCCAAGTGAATTAAGTCCTCATGAAATCCAAAACCAAAATAAAGAGGCATCAATAATTTATTTTTATTTTTTAAATTGTGTTTGGGAGAGAGAGAGAGAGAGAGAGAGAGAGAGAGAGAGAGTAGCTTAGTAAGGAATTGCATCTATGGATCATGCAAAGGTAAAACACTACAAAATATGGAAACAATAATCTAGAAAGTTGTGTTATGCTAGTCAATCCATCAAAATTAGAATAGATAAGTTCTTAAGAAAAATGTCATCTTTGTTAAGGGATTCTAAAACAAAATACTAGTACTAAGGTAATAATTGTCTCCAAAAGGATCTAGGAAAGAAGGATCACTCTAAGGATTCCATAAATAATGCATAGGGCATGAGAATGTAAAGATGAATGTAAGGAAAGCATTTTATCCTTAGGCATATGTATAATATATTGCATTTAATTTTTATTTTTATTTTTAAGAAAAAGTGGAGTATCCACCATATTTTATTAATAATAATCTGATTCAATAACTCCCCTATGGAAGAACCGGTAAGAAACCCTGAGATCATTGTTATATACAATTACATATTTAATAGTATTCAATTATATATGCAGTTACATAAGATATCCAATTAGCACTTGGCCATTTTTACAAAAATTGGTACTTGGAAAATAAACTACCAACTAATGCTAGTTCCTCCCACAGATCAGATTTCTGCATCACCCTCATAAGCTCATTTTTCTACAATTAATTACTTCCTCCACCAACAAAATTTATAGGAGCACTGATTGAATGAGATCCAAAGCATTGGACAGGAAGATGGCTATAAGTTGTACTGGGAAAAAGAATTGACCAACATGTAGTGCCAAGATTTCTACCCCAATTACTATGTGGATGACAGTCTGAATTCTTGGTGAGTGGCATACAAACATGGCATCAAAAGAGTCATCCTTAATGTTTGTAAGCAAGACCTCTTCCTTCCCCAAAGCTTGTATCTTCAGTCTATAATTTCTTGGCAACACATCATGGTGATACCTGTTACATTGTCTACACTTCAAAATATGCCCAGTCCACAACTCCATTGTTGCAAATTGAACTAAACAAAATGATTGATGTGTAAATGTGAATGAGGGAAAAAATAGAATCGTAGGTGTACTCCCATCATTCATGTCATAAATTACCCTGTCCATCAAATCTCAACAAATCTCAGGGATGAAATAAGTTGATTTCCATTTGTACATTAGGAATGAAGAGTTCCCACAAAATATTTTGGGAATGTATTTCCTTGTAGCAGCTGTACCAAGTAATCATTTAAGTTGCCAAATATACAATATGTATTTCCTCATAGCACCCGCACCAAGTGATCATTTAAGTTTCCAAATTCACAATCTACTATGATAAGGAGGCTATCATATCCACACAAACTAGATCCTACAATTTAGTGTCTTGATTAATGAGTTCAACAAGTGCAAGTGACATCATGTCTTGGCCATCTATATTAGCAAGATATTTTGCCACTGCATTCCCCTCGTGAAGGGTATGAGATATGTATATTTCATCAAAGGAATCCAAAAGGAACCAAATTTTCCAGAAGATATATCCTAATTTCCAGTTGTGTGTTTCCCATTTTATGCAGCTATTGATAATGATCAAAGAGTCCCCTTCTATTTGCAGTCATTTAAATCCTCCCACTTTAGCCAATGTGAGGCCCATGAATAGTCCATGTGCTTCTGCCATGTTATTCATACCATGAGGAAGAGGGAAAGATTGTAACGCTTTAACTACTCCATGATGATCTCAGATACATACACCTACTCCTAAATCACCTAGGTTACCTCTAGAGGATCTGTCAAAATTTAGTTTCACAATCCCTTTATCTAGAGGGAGCCAACAAATTAGTTTGCGATCTTGTGAATCTGATTTATGATTTTGCTGACACCAACCAAATGGTACATGAATGTGTTTGCATTCGCTTGCAATCACACTATCCTAGCTTGTCATACGTAGTTTAAACTTAAGCTTTGAATGACTAGAGTTCACCATTTCAGAAATTGACTTTTCCAAGTTAGATAGTATTACTTTAATTGTAGAGGAGATTTTGTGAAAGATTTTTTTATTGTGGGCCCACCAGATTGCCCACACAACCAATGCTGGTATACATGTCCATAATGCAAAAAATAAGGAATCTGGATATAATTATAGCCAAGATTGGAACAAGTCCTAGAGATTGCTTGGTAATGACATTGAATAATAAAGTTTGCTCAGCACAAAATTCAAGCAATGTTGTGCAAATGTGGAGGATAAGAACAAATGGTCTACACTTTCTAATACTTGGCCACATAGTAAGCAATTAAAAGGTTGTGCAATCTTTAGTTTGTGAAGTCTATCACTGGTTAAAACCCTATTTTTCAATGCTAACCATGAGAAGTAGCCTGCTTTGGGTAATGTTAATTGGCTCTAACAAAATGTGAATGCTCGACAGGAAGGAGATTTGATTTCTTGTTGTTGGATGATGCTATACCCATCCTTAATGTTGTAACTGCCTTCTTTTCTAGGGGCCCAAAGCACCTTATCATCTGTATTTGATAAGTACACTATCTTTTCCAAGAAAATCTTTTCCAGTAGTTGGCAATCCTGAGGAGGAAGATTCAAATCTGATGGATCTTTCTAGATCACCCTTCTTGAATGTACTGATATTGCAAATACGTAGTTTATCAGAAGTGACCCCCACAAATTTTCTGATGCAATTATCATGTGATCCACTCCTTCCATCATGCTTAATGGTGGGGCCTCATTCCATGATTCATGCCAAAATTTAACTTGATACCCATTGTTAACTTCCCAAGAAATATATTTAGTTACAATCTCCCTTGAGGCTACCATGAAGTCCCAAATTGTTGAACCTTTCGAAGAATCAAGGATGGTCAAGATTCTAGTAGGATTATTATTGTCTAAATATTTTTGTTGTATGATTTGACACCAAATATTGTTGGGCTTAGAATACATTTGCCAAACTAACTTTCCTCTAAATGCTTTGTTCCTTTTATGAAGGTCATGCATCCCCACTCCACCAAGTTGTTTTGTTTGTCTCATACAATCAAGTGACACCAGTGGAATTTTCTTTTCTCCATTCATATTTTTTGTCCATAAGAAATCTCTCAAAATCTTTTCTATGGCTTTAATGACTGAAGAGGGAGCTTTGAGTACTAAAAGATAATTTGGAATTACTGAAAGCACTGTCTTTATAAGAAGGATTCTACCTGGGAAAGACAACCACCTTGCTTTCAATGCAACCACTCTTGATATGATTCTATCAATAACTGGAATCCAATAGCTTGTTTGATTGGCTCCTACAAAGAAAGGAATTCCCAAATAAGTTGATGGCAGAAAGTTGACTGTGAAGCCTAGAATATTGACAATCTTGTTGGTAATTATCTGATTTGTATTAAACAAGTAAATCTTAGATTTCTATGAATTCACTTTCTAATTTGAGATTGATGTGTATAAATCTAGAGAATTTTTGTTTTGTTTTTGAAACTAAAGAAGTTCCAAATAGAAGGGTGTCATCTGCAAATAAGGTGTGGGTAATGAAAATGCTTGTTTCACTAATACATGCACCTTTCCATACTCCTGTAGTATGCTTGTGTTGGATGTGTCTACTAAAAGACTTAGCCATTAGTATAAAAGGAACTGGGGATAGAGGATCTCTTTGCCTAACCCCTTGTGTAGATGGGAAGAATCCCACTAGAACTCCATCAATCACTACTGAAAACTAGGCCCCTAATACAGAGGCTTGTACCCATTTACACCATGTTTTTGAGAATCCAAATTTATGCAAGACTTTAAATAGGAAATTCCAGAAAACCCTATCATATTCTTTCATCATATCCAACTTAATGACAAAATTTGGATTTTTTCCTGTACTAATGGAATGGAGTGTTTCATGTGCTACGAGTGCTCCCTCCATTATTTCCCGACCAGGGACAAAACCACCTTGAGGTTGAGATACTAAACTTGGAATTAATTGTTGCATTCTAAGATATATGGCTTTTGTAATGATTTTTTAGACTGTATTACACAAGGAGATGGATCTAAAATCCACAAAGGTGTTAGGTGCTTTCACTTTGGGAATAATAGATATATTGGTAGTATTGAAGTATTTCAACGTGGTCCTACTAGATCTTCATTCTTCAATAACTCCCAATAAGTCCCACCCTACTATGTTACAACATGATTGGAAGAAGAGAGCCGTGAATCCATCCAAACCTGGTGCTTTATCTGGAGGAAGGGAGAAGACTACTTTCCTTACTTCCTGAATTGTGAATGGTGCCATTAGCTTGATGTTATTTGATTTTGTAACAATAGATGGAATGGATGCAAGAAGATCTGCCTCCTGGTCAACCAAGTAGGGATGTGGGATCTGGGGGACCAACAAGGATTTAAAGAATCTCACCCCTTCACCTTGTATGCTTTGGGCATCTGTAATTGAAGCACCTATATCTACATTGTTGATTGAGAAAATTTGGCTAGCTATTGTTTTCTATTTAGTTGATGCATGGAAGAATTTTTGGCTAGAAGTTGTTTTCTGTTTAGATGATGCATTCAATTATTATGTGTGTGTGAAAATGTTAAAAAAGGAACAAAGTGTATACCCCCGTGTTAAATTAATTATAAATGCCTTAATAGGAGAAATGACTTTAATGGAGCATGCATGCACCCATAAGAGATGTTTCCACTATGAGATGCCTATATACAAGGATAAACCAAGGGAAATAAACACATAAAAGAAGAGAGCATGAAAGGGAACTATTAGTGTAGGGGTATGTATGATCATTTATGGTATTTGTCCACAAGATCTCTTCATCATATAGTATGCTTGTCTGCATCTTCTATACTAGACGTGGCTCAACAAGAATTGAAGGTTATATTTCTAGAGGTAACCCTATATAAATTAAATCCTTATAGGTAAGTTAGGAAAGTCTTCCTTATGTTAGCTCATATCTATTATGTGATATGTTTACTAAAATGGGGGAACAATAATGGCATAAATTTGCACCTTGATGCAATTTATAATCACAACATGTCCCTATGTTAGCTTATAACATGAAATTCCACATTACCCATCAGACTTTTCAATTTTAGCCCTGTGATCAACTACTTAAAATCTTAGCCACATATCTTGGATGATCTAGGATTCAAGTGTGGCATGAAGACATCTATGTGGCCCATGCTAATATGTAAATTAGCATATGTGTATAGTGTCATTGATGTATTGCAAATTTCCACTACCTAGTATAATACCAATTCTACCAAAATAAAAGACAAATTAAAATTTGACCATTACAACCTCATTATTGAACTACATTGGGTATTCTTGGTCATTCTTTCTTAAATTCATCCATGTAGATGTTTTTTTTTTCTTGAGTTCTTCACCATCTTGGGATAGCTTGAAATATATTAGCTTGATCATTTATATCACTTGACCTTCATTCCTTTGAGATCAAGCTTATTGATTTTGAAGAGAGTCTTTCCACTTCATTTTCTTTTGTGTTTTAGACTACAAATCAAAAGTTATTTATCTTTTGGTATCATTTTAATTATTACTCTATCTATTTTCTTTAATTATATATCCTCTTAATTCCTTCTTTAGTTAAGAAATGGCTTTTTTATTTAAGGAATTCTTCTTTTCTCTTTCTAAGGAGAGATATTTTCTTCTTATCTTTTTGCATATAGCAAAAATAAAAATCCATTATAGCTCATTAGAAGCATGATAAAACTATAAATTCCTTTGTTTTCAATAAAAGGTCATATATTTTTGTTCTTATTCTCTTCTTGACTCGTGATGAATTAATGATCTTCAATACAATTTATGTGATTTTCTTAGAAGTCCTTTGATTGTGCCTCATTTTTATATTGTTGAAACAAGGATTTTTTTATTTGAAATACTAATTATATGCTTGTATGCCTTATTTTGAGTCGCCATTGTTTGATTTTTCTTCATTTTCTTTTGGAATGCCCAAGTTAACTATTGAACTAGCCTTCCTCAGTTTCATATTTCCTAGATATCATCAAGCCTTGCATACAAAGATTTACCTTGTGTTTTTTGTCGCATCTCTTATGCCTTGAACCTCCTTGAGCCTCTTTGAACCCTAGTTCAAAGTAGTTCAAAGAAGTTCAATCGAAGGATTTGATATTGACCATTTTTCCTGTAGGTGGGACCCACTAAGCATTATGAAGATATTCTTTTGAACCACTTCAAACCCCTTTGAACCTTAGTTCAAAGTAGTTTGAAGTGGTTCTACTGTTGAAAATTTTTTGGGCGAAAAGTGCTCACGATTCCCTAAGGATTCCTAGTGCCCAAGGCATTAATTGAGGTGTCAGGAAGCAATGATTAGACATCATATTTTAACTAATTTCATTTCAAACACAAGGATGGTTGTCATCATGACTCAGAAGGGGGAAAGCTTTCACCCGAAAGATAGATTATTTTTCAGAAAAAGGTAATCATTGCAAAGACAACCATAAAGAGGAATTATTAAATAAAGAGGTCTTGTCATAGGTTTAAATTGTGCAAATCAGGCCGCAACTAATTTTCCATGAATGCCTCATTATGAGGTCATACTTTCGCCTGTATGTTCTCCTTTCCCTTTAAAAGAATACAAGTTTCTGATTTCATTGTTTATCATTCGAAAGGATGAATTGAAGGAGAAGTGGCAAAAAGCGAAGGAAAAAGATCTAGTTTTTCTCAACAAACTATAGGTGAGAATATAATAAACCCCTCCCTCTTTGCTCTATCCTCTGTATTTTGAAGAAAGAATCAATGTTGGGTTTTTATTTCCTTGTTTAAAATGAAGTTTGTTCTACATTTCTTCATAAATATTTCTAGTTTGGAGTGTAGGAAGCCTGTTATTACTGATACTAACTTAGAAGGTGTCAAAGTTGAGAAATTACAAGTGAATTTCCTTGAACAAGTAGATGAAGTTAATGGTTGTATGGAAATTTTGACAAGTGATCTAGTTGAAGCTTTAGCTTTTCCCCCTACCCTTTTGAGTCCTAAGTTACTTTAGCTATGCATTGACCACTATGATGTAAGAACCAAAAGCATGAACAAGGATGGGGAATCCATGCTATCTATTTCCAGGGAAACCATTTCCTCAGTTTTACGTCTGTCTGAATGTACCTTTGCCACCTTTAGTCCTACCCAGTCTTTAGTGGAATATTAGGAAAGTCCAGACAAGTACCATAACACCATGGCCAGAAAGTGGATAGAGACAAACTATAGAGGTGGTTCAAGGTTGCCCAAAATAGTCACCAAAGACCATATGAAACCTCATATTCATGACCTCATGGTCTTGTTACATTGGGTTAAAGGTTCAACAGATGTTTTTATTTTTGGAGACTAGATGTATCACTATGTAGAAATCATTCTGAAAGGAGAACAACTATTGGATTGGGCTGAGTTAATTAGTAGTTCATTGAGAAACCAGCTTAAGCATACTAAGGAATCTAGGGGAAAAAATTATATGGCTTCCTATTTGACCTATTGCATTGCCTGCATCAATAATATTACCTCTCTTCCACATGAAATTTGGAGTGAAGATGTAACTATCTATTAGTATTGCCCTCTACTCCAAAGAGATAGGGTCTTATAGGATTTTAGGAAAGTGCATGATGTGCTAATAGAGAGTGTACATTTGAGCTTTAAAAAAGCACCAATGCTAAGGCTGTCCTTAGAAGCCCAAAGGTTTATTCAAATTTATGGGAGCTATTTTATTCAATTTCCTAAATTCACCTATTTGAGAGTAGGCGGGTTTGAAGAACTAGTGAAACTACCTTGCAATGCACTAGATTGTTTTGTCTTAGTTGAACTCTGTAGATAGTTGCTTTTAGTGATTAAGGACAACTTACCTCAAGAAAATTGGGAGTTAGTCTTTCCTATTAAGGTTAGCCATTTAACTTGCAGTAGCATGATTAATGCCTCAGTCATTGGAAGCAATTTACTTAGTTTCAATCTTGGATCCTATCAAGGAACGAGGGATTTTGACAAAAAAGGTTTCACAGCCCAAGTTCTTGGTTTAAAAGGTCAATCACCTACAGTTCCACATTTAGAAGATTTATGGTAGGATTGTAATGATGAAGAAGAAGTTTTAAAAAGAGATCACTCGAGGTTAACACTTCCAAAAATTAATTCTCTCAAGTTGAAATTCCAACTAGAAGGCATGGTTAAAGATGGTTCAAACATTGTCAAACTTGGATGGGAAAAGGCAAGTGAGTTGAAACAATTGGAAGTAGATTGGAGCCAAGGAGAAGAGGATGATATAAATATGAGGACTAGATCTATCCTCACTCACATAGATAACTGGCTAAGGAGAAGAAACATGAGGACTGCCAATGAAAAGCAAAATGGAAAATCTCCAAAGATGGTTTCTTTCTTTGAACTACTAGCTTCTGATATTTCGGTTGCATCTCATGTTGCAGGTATTTTGCTAACTTGTAATATGTAGAAAAGAACATTGTCCCCACACAAACCATGACCCCTAGAACCAAGTCTAAGACCAAGTCTGAGGTGCTCATGCAGTCAGAAAAAGAAGATGATGGCTCAAGAATAGGGTCTATGCAAAGAACTCAATTTTTTAGATAATCCTGATGGTAATGTACAACTAATTGAAGCTCCAAAATTAGATCAACCCAAGTTCATGACTCCCACCAAGGAAGCTCAAGGAATTTCCACTACTCTTGCTATCCAGCCTTGGTTGTCTAATTCAATCAGCAAGAAGAGGAATCTACAGCCTATGTCTACACCTATTAAGTATATCATTACCAAATATGTAGCCTGTGGCTCTAAGAGAAAGAAATTAAAAACTAATGCACATCTGATCAAAGATCTAGTAATGGGAAAAGTAATGGCAGAAGTGGTCACATTATAACAGAAGAATGAATTTGGAGAAATTGATACTGAAGGCTTTAAGGTCACTACTATGGAGTTAGGAACCATTAATAGAGACACAGGTAACCACTGTTTCAAATTCTCTACAGATCACATGCTAACCCAATCAGAGAAAGATAGAAAAGAAAAGAAAGAGCTCAAGGTGTTGGTAATTATGATGGTTGCCTATATAGATTCATTAATGAATTTAGGTGCCTTCCCACTAGTTTAGACCCCACAGTCTTTTGATCCCAAATCCTCAAATAGCCACAAGTTAGTCAAATAGATGCAAAAGGGAAAATTACTCTCAAATGCAATATAGGATTGGGTGGCCTCTATAATAAAGGTAGGTAGTAAATTCATCCTAAATTTCACTACCACATGTGCATAGGGAGAGACATTGTTGGGTGAGATTCAAACCCTTGTGCCAGTATGGGAAGTCAATCAAAATCAATGCCAAGCCATCATCTTTCAAGTTAATAAGATCAAAAATATATAGAGTACTAAAATTTCTTGGTGAAAATCCCATGAAAATTGTGGACTCATGCATGCTTTTCATCTTGAAGAGCAATATGGATTAGAAGGAATCTATTTATAGAGAAGCTATTGAGGAAATGTAATCAATGGAAACTGAGATTGTTGGGATGCACAGAGAGCTTCTAAAGGATATGCATGTTCTTAATCCCACAATAATTCCACAATTTGAAGATGGAAATATGGACTCCATGGTCTTAACAAGAAGTTTTAGTGATGTTGTGAAAAAAATCAAAGACAATGATTCACCTACTCATAGTGACTTCACTACACTGGCAAACATCAAATCGATGTTGTATCTAAATAAGAACCTCATGCCACAACAAAGCCAAAGAATTAAATAGCTTGAATGGTAGAAGGATGCTTATAGATCCAAATTGCTAAGTTTGAAAAACCCATACTCTCATGCAATGCAAGAATTTGCAAATGCCTTTAGGAGCTAGAAGCTGGTAAAGCAAACCATAGCTAACAAAGAGAAAACTGGTGACAAATTTTAGTTAGAATAGTTACTTTCTATTTATTCTTTTTGCAACTATTTTAAAAATTGTCTTTGTTGTTCATAATTATTTTTTACCAAAGGTTGGGCTTTGATGGAGGCCTTTTCGGATATGTAAGAACTATAAATGTTGGAGCATTTAACTAGTTAGGAGTGAGATTATTAGAAGGCAAAAAATACACTTTGATAAAGTTAGTACTATTTCAAGTTATTTAGATAGAAATAGCGATAGATAGATAGAATATATATATATTCAAAAACTTCTACATATATATATATATATATATATATATATATATATGAATGCTTTTCAAAAGACTTTGTGTTGAAGGAAGTTTTTGAATATATATATATATATATATATATATATATATATATATATATATATATATATATATATATATATATATATATATATATATATATCACCTTTACTATGCTTTAAAACTTGGTGTTTGAAGCAATTTGATCATGGTTACTTTGTGAGCTATGATGACTAGTCATATATAATATCTACTATTATTTCTTTGTGGTCCATTCTCATTTATTTTCTTGTATGATTAATTTGAACTATGGTGGTGTTTAGATTCCAGTTAGATTATTGTTGGTGAAAGGACTTTGAGCTTTTCATTTATTTTCTGTAAATAAGTATGTAAACTGTTACCTCGGTACCCAAGAGTACGTGAGTGATCCTTATGCATTTTCTAGTAAAAGTGTGTATTTAGTTATTGTTGGTTTCTTTTGAGCTTATTGATAAATCTTTTTAAAGGGAGCTATACCTATAAATGCAAAGGGAAACCAATAAATATTATGTTTTCCCAACTGTTGTGAATATTATTGGATTTTCCAAGTTTTGGGCATAGAGTAGATTATTGTTTAACCGGAAAAGAGAATTCGTTCACTAACAATGCTATGTTTTGATTATTTCATAGTACATTAAAGTTGTTAATCCATGTTCACTTTAACTAATTATTAAAAACTAAAACTTTCAAATGAGATATTTATGTATGTAGTGATTTAAATGATTTGTGAGCAAGAAAAGGCTTGTATTGAAACATGCTACAAGTTAGAATAAAATAAAACTTGGTGGATCACCTCCTATGGTATCATTTCAGTTCAAGAAATCCTTCTACTTCTTTTCCATATTAGAGATTAATTTTAGGTGATCCATCAAGGAAGATAACTTTATCTAGAAATTCACGTTTATTATGAGCAACTCATAGACTTGAAGTGTTTTTATATTTCATAAGATCACTAATCTCCCAACTTAGCATTTGGGTGAAATCTTCATGAAAACAATGTAACACTAAAACTAATCCTAATCATAATCATAATCCTAAACACCAACCCCTAATACTAAATCCTAAACCTAACCATGATGTAAACCTATACTCTAATCATAATACTAACATTAAATATTTAATACTAAGTCTAACCCAAGCCTAAATGCTAATACTCATTAGGATTGTAAGCCAAATATTAATCCTAACATAAGTCCTAAAACCTAATCCCAATCCTAAGCTAAATCATAGACACTAATCCTAACCTTGATCATAATATCAGTCTTAACCTAATGTCCCAAGCATAACTCTAATAATATTCATATATTTGGTGTGTTACATGTGTCATGATTTCTACTAACATATGTATAATCTATATGTAAAATAGATCAAGATATATCAATGTGTTATGTTTTTTCATTAGTCAATTTAATAAAAAATTTAAATTGATTAAGGATACAATGACAATAAAAGCATAGAAATTTGTGATATGATGCATGATTAATTGGATGGGAGTTAAGTTAAATAATTAAGTTATAGTGTAAAATACAATAACCAAATAGAGATGAATGTGCTTTGCTAGGGTTTTGCATGATGTACGACTCTAATTTAAGTCCATCTCTATGTGTTACATCTATCATATTGCACTTATTACAAGACTATTAGGGGTTTTATAATGGCTTTGACCAACTTTGGCCCAACAATTGATGTTGGTGTTGAAATAGTTGTGATGGATGCTCATGGCACCTCCTTTGAACAAACACCCTTAAAAATTTGTTTTGAAAGTGTTTCATGACGTAAGCCCTCCCCTAATATCATGCTCAATATTAAAGAGTTTGATAATGTCTATAATTTTCTAGAGAAGTATACTTTGATAGGATATTTTGTAGGTAGAAATCCACCTAAAAGCATGCTGAAAGAATGGGTTGCTAAAACCTAGACTCCTCATGAAGCTCATATTGATGGCTTCAAAGACTCACCAAGGGCTTCTTTTTATTTCTTAATCTTTGTAGTGAACCTGTAGCCCAGATGTGCATGTTGAAGACTCAAATGGTAGTTTGGAGAAGAAGAGTGTCATCTTGGGAGGAGATTCCTCTCCTAACTTCATAACTTGTTTAACTTTCTTTCATAATATCCTCTCATCTCTTGGGGATGAGAATGATATGAAAGAATTTATATCATGAATTGACTATCTTGGAATGTTCAAGGTCTCACAGACCTCCCCCAAAAAAATATTTTTTGAAATACTAGATGAAGGATTGGTACCTTGGCTATTCTCTATCTTTAAAAGTTAAAATTATTGAGTTTGTGCTCAATGTTGATTATCATGTTATTTGGCAAGATGGTGTTGTGTTATCTTCACAACATGAATTTGGTTAAGGTGGTGGTGTTACTCTTCTTTATATTTATTTAATTTCTTCTATTATTTTGTATGGTTATGACCCCATGCAAATAATGGTTTAGATTTTTTGTCTTTCAAAAATCATTCTTTTGGCATAGTTAATGTTTATGCTCCCAATAATATCATTGAAAGATCAAATTTATGGTGTTGGATGGAAAATAAACTACCACCAACCACCTTGATTATGTGTGGGGACTTCAATATGGTTGAGATGGCTTCTAATAAAGATGGGACTTTTCTATTTATATAGACAACTAGAAAAAGAGAGGCCTACTACTAAATGCATAATAAATTAGGCCTTTTTTATCCCAATGCCAACTATTGCTAACTTGGTGGGGTTTGGAACACTTGGTCCAATTTCAAAACTAGATCTAACAGGATTTTTAAGTGGTTTAATCATGCCATGATTACTGGTCAATATTTTTTTCATCCTTTGAAGATAGGGAATTACTTGTCATTAATTTAGTTGATGAGACCTTGTTAGACCACTATCCCATCTTATTTAGTATTGTTTGGTAGCTAATTAAGAGACATCCTACTAAAATATATTTTTTCCTCAACACAACACTTCTTGTTCATGAACCTAATATGACTCATATTTTGCATGTCTGGAATTTGGAGGCTTGACCCCACAACTACTATGATTGTATTCAATGGTTGAATGATGTCATCACCTACACGACAAGGTTTTTTTGCATTTATGACAGGTAACTTACCATGTATCATCAACATTCATATGACACAACTACCAAAGCTTTCTATGTTTCTTCCAAGACCCTAGCCATGAATCCATTTGATACAGACCTACAATTTTGGCTTGCTAATCTTCACCATCAGAAGCAAGTTGCAGATAACTATGCTTCCAAGGGAGCTCACATCAAGGATTTCCTTCATTGGCTTAAGGTGGGAGACCAACCTTCCAAAGATTTTTTTCAAGATCTCAGAGCTCTCCATACCTTTGTGGCGATAAAAAGGATCAAGGAAGGTCAACTAATTTTATTTGAACTTCATGACATTCTTCAAGATTTTTCTTGACATTATGAGAAGGTGTTTACATCGTAGGGAAATTCAACTATTAGGGACCAAGCTTTGAAGGATTGTATTCTTGTTACTTTAAACTGGCTAGCACCTAAGTGACATGCTTTCTATGAGAAAATTATTGCCATTGGTGACCTCAAAGAAGCTATCTTTACCATGGCATATGACAAGGCTCCTAGGTGTGATGATTTTATGTGTGAGTTTTACAAAACCTCGTGGGACTTCATCAACTCTGACCTACATATGGTGTACCTTGAAGCTTTTAATTCAAAAACCCTTGGCAATATAATTAATAAAGGAAATATTAAATTCATACCTAAAGTAAAAGATCTTGAGGATATTTGCAATTGGTGATCAACCACTCTGTTAAATGTCTCTTACAAAATTATTTCTAAAGCTTTGGCTCTCAAAATCCACCATAACTTACCTTTGACTATGTGCCTTGAGCATACTAGATTCATTAAATCTAGATATATTCTAGACAATATTATTGCAATTTGGAAGGTGTGTAATAGGCTCAAAATTCTAAGTAGCAAGCCATCTTCCTCAAAATTGATTTTTCCAAAGCCTATGAATACATTGAGTGCCTTTCATTCTTGCAATGCTTCATGCCCTCCATTTTGGTCATACCTTTATCCAGTCAATCCAAATGAGATTTTTGGGATACTTCTACTTGCATCACCATTAATAGAAAACAATATAAAGCTTTTAGCCTTTTCAGATCCATCCATCAAGGTTTTCCTCTAGCTCTAGATCTCTATGTGCTAACTTCAGAAGGGTTTGGATACTTTCTTTCTAATGTCATTAGAGGAATTTCTTTGCATGAGACACCTACCCAACTTATCAATGGCAAATTTGCTGATGATTCCTTTATCACTCTCATTAAGGATGAGAAAAATGTCTCTAATGCTCTTTAATGTCTTGACACTTTTTGTTTTGCTTCTAGTTTAGTTATTCAATGAAACAAAACTCTTTATTTCATGTAGACTATTCTTCTTGCCCCTACATGGATTTTCTAGTATGGATGGAAATGGATTCAACATGGAGAGTTCTTTCACTTTTAAGGCATTTATTTTCCCCTTCAAGCTTCATCTTTGGAATGTTGTTCTTGCCAAGATTGAAAAGAAGCTTGACTACTAGATTACCAAATCGCTCTCCTTCGATGGGAAGTTCAAAATTTGTTACAAATTGTTGGAAGCTACCCATGTACAATATTCATCATGTTGGATCCTTCCAAGGCCTCTTACATTAAGCTAGAGAAAATCTTTAGGGATTTTATCTTGGCTTCTAGAGCTGATCATCATGGTTTTCATAGAGTTACCTGGGAGTACTATTATTTTCCCAAGGAGTCTGGTGGATTGGATCTTCTTTCCACTTAGAAGTAGAGAGTTTCTTTATGTGCCAAGTGCATTATCTATTCCCTCATTGGAAATGAGGTCTGAAAGATTCTTCTTAGACATTGTATTTTTCTAGTTTTCTAGTCAACAAAATGATTTGGAAGGGGATTGGCTTTTAAAAACTTCTCATCATGTGATCAAAACATAGTCCAAGAAGATGCTAAGGATGTTTTCATAAGAAAAAATGGAAAAAATCTGAAATTTATTTTTTTGATATTTTCTATGTTCTAGTATTTTGCATTTTTTGGAGGACTTAGATGCATTTTAGGGCTTCGACGATTCCAACACTCAATGTAGAAATTTAGAAGATCTTTCCATAAATTATGATAGTTTTTGATTTAGAGCTACAAGTAGAAGTTATGACTTCTAAGACTACACATAATTTTTAATATAGATTTTTTTAGTTTTTATAGTTGTTAGAGTTTATTTTGTAATTAATTAGCTTGTGGACTTTTCATTTTCATTTCCAAGGGATAATGATGATCCTTGGGATCCATCAAACTTGTAAAAAATAATAATTAATGAATGGATCATTTTTTGGCTTGCAAAAACATCTACTGTTGCATTTTAATTGCTTTAAATTTAGTCACAATATTGCAAGTTCTACACCAAGTATTGTAATCTAAATTTTTAATTCAGATTAGTGGTAACAAAGCTTGTTTTCTCCTGTATGTCCCATCATACGTGGTCAGCTTATTGAAGGTTGGGATTGAGCACGAGAGATCTCTCAAATTATTTTCCTTTGAGACACACATGGTCGCAGATGGCAAAACAACCACCAAAGGGGATGAATGAATCCTTTAAAACATTGGTAGAAGAGGCATTAAATAAACAACATGAAGAAATGATACAACAATTTTCATAGATGTTTGAAAAATGAGAGTTATAGGCAATCCAAGCAATTCAAATTTTGGCAAGCAAACCCCATTCAAGGTGCAGGTAAATTTTGATATTCTAACTTTTCAAGGGAAAATTGATGCAAATGTTGTTGATAACAGGTTTTCCAAATTAGAGAGGTACTTTCATCCTCCTCAAAGATGAGAATCAAGTGAAGTTGGCATGGGAGGTACACTTAGCAACTGAATAAACCCAAGAATCTTAGGATGCCATGAATTTTCTATGATGGAAAAGCTACATGGGAAGAATTTGTAGAACATATAAAACAAGAATATTAACCTAAGGATACCTATGAACAAAAATATATGCAATGGAATTTACTCTGACAGAAGAAAGACCAATTAGTTTAGAAGTACACTAACATATCTCATGCTCTCTCTACAAATCTTGGCATCAAAGACTTAGAAAAGCATCGAGTTCTAAACTATAAGAGTGGTCTTCATAGATAAATTCAGACTGAAATGGATTTCTTGAATATAGAAACATTGTCCAATGCTTTCAAATATGCACCAAAATTGAGGAGAAGTTCCAACAAAAAGGGATGGGAAATCCAATGAACAACAAATGGAAAGGTGAAGGTAATAAGCCAATGGAAAAACAAATATCTAAGGAACCATCTCCAAATTCACCAACAAAGAAGACATGGGGAGTAAAGAAAATAGAGAAAGAATCAAGTATGTAGTGTGAAGTCTATATAAGCCCCTCTCATAACACTAAAGATTGTATAACTATAAAGAACTTAATGATGGAAACCTATGACGAAGCTATTGAACTTGAGGTGACAAATTTTGGAAAACAAAAGGAGGATGAACAAATCATTGGGGCTGACTCATATGCCACCGTGGCCACTACAAAGGTATTTTCTTATGATGATGATGAGAAATTATTCCATTCACAAATGTGGGTAGGAGGAAAAACATTGCATTTTATTGTTGATAGTGGTAGTCAAAAGAATTTGATATCTTTTGAGACTAAAAAGATTGAATTTGAAGACAACATCACACCCACAACCATATTCTATGGTGTGGGTGAGCCAAGGGTGAGATATTCAAGTAAACAAGCAATGTCATCTTTCATATTCCATAGAACCATTCAAAGATGATGTGATTTTTGATGTAGCTCCTCTTGATGTGTGTGATATTTTGTTGGGGCAGCCATACATGTATCAATGCCATGGAGTGTATGAGTTAAGGCCACAAAGTATGAAAATCAAACTAGGTGGGAAAAAGTATTGGATTCTAGAGGTAAGTCTTGCACACTCCATCATTGATTAGTGCAAAACAATGTAGAAGGTTAATAGCCCAAACTGGTACATTTGTGTTATTAATGATCTATCCTAAGGAACAAAAGAAAAATGTGTGTAATTCCCATTCCATGGTGTCCATCACAACAAAACAACAAAGATCAATGGAAAAAATTTTAACAAAATATCAGAATGTGTTTGAGTTACCAATAGGGGTACCCTCACATTGCCAAGTTAGACACTCTATTTATTTGATACTAGGAACACCATTGCCTAATGAGCCAGTATATAGGAGGTCAATTCTAGAAAATGATGAGATAAAAAGGTAGATAAAAAATTTAATTTAGAAAGGACATATCTACCCAAGTGCATCTCCTTGCAGTAGCCTAATTGTTCTTGCAAAGAAAAAGACTAGTACGTGGAGGCTCTATATTGATGATAGATCATTGAATAAGATCACTATGAAAAATAGATACCAAATTCCTCAGATAGATGATCTCTTAGACCAACTTAGAGGGGGAAAATTCTTCACTAAAATTAACTTAAAATTTTGGGTATCATCAAGTACCAATTGATCCGACAAATGTATGGAAGATTGCTTTTAAATCCAAAGAGGGACTATTTGAATGGTTCGTAATGTCTTTTGGTCTCACAAATTTCCCTGCCACATTTATGAGAATGATGAATGATGTTCTTAGGCCACTAATTCATTTGTAGTTGTATATCTAGATGATATTCTAATTTTCAGTATAACTTGGGAAGAACATCTGCAACATGTTGAACAAATATTTTCTACATTACAAGACCATGGACTCTATGCAAATAAAGAAAAATGTTATTCTAGTATGCAAAGTATTAAGTACTTGGGATATGTTATTAATAGTGAGGGTGTTCATGTTGATTCTGAAAAGATCTAGATAATTAAAGATTGGCCTACTCCAAGGAATCTCACAGAGTTGCATAACTTCTTGGGGTTAGCTAACTTTTATCATAGATTTGTGTTTGGATTTTCACATTTGTCTTGGATTTTGAATCAGTCATTATGATGAGGTATGAAAGCAAACTTCAAGTGGATGGGTGCTCAACAACAAGAATTTTAGTAGTTAAAACAAAGGTTATGTTTTGCACCAGTTTTATCTCTTCATTATTTACAACAATCTTTTGAAATACAAACGGATGCATTAGAATATGCCTTGGGAGAAGCCCTTATGCAACATGGACATCTAATTGCCTATCATAGTGAGACTTTTTCTAATACAATGCATAGATATCCCACCTATGATAAAGAATTATATGTTATTGTTTAAGCTTGCAAGCAATGAAAATACTATATATTGGGAAAGGAGACTATCATCCACACAGATCACAAATCCCTTCAATTTTTGCAAACATAGGGAAAATTACAAAATGATAGGTATCAAAGATGGTTAGCTTATCTTCAACAATTTCATCTCAACATTTTTCTTAAGAAAGGAAGTACCAATAAGGTATAAAATTGTCTGAGTAGGCCTCCAATTGTAGGAATAAGTATGGTATTAGAATCCTATGGCCACCAAATAGAAAATTGGCCCCACTTGTATAGACATGATAATGAATTTTCTAATGTTTGTAGGCAGCTTATGGAAGGTTTACATGTGAATGATTATTACTTCCAAGATGGAATGCTTTGCCACTTTGGCCAAATTTGTGTTCCTAAGGAAGAACGTAAGAAGTTAATATGGGAAGCTCACTACAGTAAGGTTGTTGGTCATTTTGGAATAGGTAGGACTACTGCTATATTAAAAAGATATTTTTACTAGTCAAAAATGAAAAATTATGTGATAGAATACATTCAAGCATGTACAACATGTGCCATTGCAAAGCCTACAAATTGTAAGTTGGGTTTATATTTACCACTTCCTATCCTAGATAAACCTTGGCATTCAATAGATTTTATGTCTGGTCTTCCTACCACTAAACATGGGCATGATTGTGTATATGTTGTAGTTGATAGATTTTCAAAAATGGCAATCTTGGTGGCTTGTAGAAAGGCAATCTTTACAGAAGAAACTATGAAACTCTTTTTTGAGCATGTTTGGGTTTATTTTGGACTACCAAGAAGTATTATTTCAAATAAGGATAGTCAATTTCTTAGTAGATTTTGGTCTTCATTATGGGAAATGATAGACACAAGACTAATAAAGTCTACTGCTTTCCACCCTCAAATAGATGTTCAAATAGAGGTTGTTAATCGAATGATTATTCAAATCCTGTGTATGTATCACTCCAAACATCCTTGTAATGGGATGAGAGCCTTCCCTATGTACAACATAGCTACAATAGGAAAATTTATAGTTCAACTAGCCATAGCATTGAATTTTGTCTTAGATATCAGCCCTTAGTACCAATAAATGTTTCTATTCCTCTCATGCAACCTGACTTGGTACCATGCTTGGATAAGTAAAATGACAAAGCAATGAAGTTCATTGATAGAATTCATCATTTGTAGTAGAAAGTTCATGAAATTTTTGACTAGACCACTAAGAAGTATAAACAAAGGCACGATGAGCATCGAACTCCTCATAATTTTCAAGTTGGGGATAAGGTATGGTTGCATATCCATAAGGAATGCTTACAAGGCCCTCATAGGAAGCTTCGTCCTCTTTGCTATGGACCCTATAAGATTATAAAGGAAGCTGGTGAAAATGCATTTGAACTCAACTTGCCTCCATTTTTGGGTGTTTACACAACCTTCAATTTAGAACTGTTAAAGCCATATTTCCCTCCTTTACTAGATATTGTAGATGTTGCTGAAGAAATCAGTCATACAGAGTTGAATCCAGAAGCTTTTAATCCACTTCAAAGTGATCAAATTATGGAGGTTTTCATGAAGAGTTTGAGGAACCAAAAAATCTATTTGTACCATGTGGTAAAAGTAGGACAATTTGTTCAACGAGGAAAATGGTTTACATGTGAACAAATCCAGCTTCATTTTCCACATCTAATGCAAAGTATGGATGAAATGGGGTCTATTTTCTCTCAAGGAGGAAGGAATGATCAAAACATAGTCCAAGAAGATGTTGAAGGTGTTTTCATAAGCAAAAATGGGAAAAATCTTTTTTTCTTTTTTAAATTGATACTTTCTATGTTCTAGTATTTTGCATTTTTGGAGGCCTCTAAGGCATTTCTGGGCTTCAACAATGCCAATATGTCATAAACATGCTTTAAACTTTAGACACCAAATCTAGAACTTTAGAAGATCTTTTTAGACATTCTAACAGCTCGCGATTTTGAGCTACAAGTGGAAAGTTATGACCTCTACAAGTAGACTTAATTTTTAATATAGATTTTTGTAGTTTTTATAGTTGTTAGAGTTTATTTTTTAATTAATTAGCTTGTGGACTTCTTTTTTTCATTTCCAAGGAATAATGGTGACCCTTGGATCCATCAAACTTGTATAAACTCTTTTTTAAAAATGAATGGACCACTTTTTAATTGCATTCAATTTAGTCAAAATACTGCAGGTTCTACACTAGGTATTGTAATCTAAATTCCTAATTCAGATTATCATGCTTGAACAAGTGAAAATCCAAGGCAGTTTTGTTTTTAAAATAATATGGAGAGCCTGAGAATCCATCAAGTCTTTGCTTCATTGGTTTGGTGATGGATTCAGGGATGGGCTTTCTATGAACCAACATAACGTTTAGTGGTCTCCCCTCTTTGATATGTAAGGGGATCCACTAGCTAAGGGTTAGAGTGATAATACACTGCATTTTTTTTAAGTAGGCATCAGGATGCCAAAGATTTTTTCTCTAGAGCTACCATGAGTCTTAGAATGTGGGATGACATGCATGTCCAATTTTCTCTGTCTTGTCAGGATCTATAGACTTTTGACTTGCTAGTTCCTACATTACATCCTCACATGCTTCACAGGTTGGGTACCTATCAAGATGTGGTGGAAAGCCTAGAAATGGTATCTATGCACCCATCTTTCTAGTTAAAAGCCTAAGATGGGATACCTTTGGTTGGTGCCAAATTTTCCCATGGTTGACACTCTCAACCAATGATGGCACTTGCAGTCTTCCTAGCAAAACTGGAGACTAAGATTTAACACTATTTGGACCATCATCACTATACCAAATCTTGTACACTTTACTTAATGTGTTCTTTTCTAGGAATTTACCTTGGGTCCTCAGCTCAAGCATTTGGGAGTTCTTGATCCTTAGTGTCCCTTTTGTGGACAACCTAAGATTTTTATTCATATTTATTGGTTCTATAGGAGAGCTCAACAATATTGGCTCTGAATTCATGATTTTTTTCAAAACCTTTTGGTTTGAGCCTTGTTCATGGAATATCATTTTGTTGGGTGATTTTTTTAGAATCCCCTTCAAATACACTTAGATTTGGCATGCTTTTAGGATAGAGATTCTAGTTACTCTTTGGAAAGATATATATGTTATTCTTTTCGCTCACAACTTTCTTGATATAAATGTTTCTATGTACATTAAAAATTACATATGCAATAATGTAATGACACAGATTCATGTATAGGCCAATAAGGTGGCTCACCTATAGGAGTTTCTCAAACATTGGGGCACCATTCCCTATACAATGGCTAGAGTATCACCATATTATGTTTATGTCAACTACACTCTACATCATAGTTGCTATTGTGGTCATAGTTATTCCTCTTGCTACTCCTAGACTCCTCAATTAGAGGCTCCCTATCACTTTCCTAGTGGTGTGAATGATTGTTGGTAGTGTCGCTTGACTTCTCCACTGTGACACGACTCTGGTTGGTCCTTGGGTGCTCTTACTACTTTTTTTGTTCCTACTACTAGTTGGTCCACCTCTAGTGGTGGTTTTGCATGGCTAGAGCCCAACTTGTTTAAATGGTCATTCTCTCACCTAACATTGGCCATCTATCCTCCCAAGACCTAGGAGGAAAAAAAAAAAGAGAAGGAAATTGATGATAGGTGGTCTCTGCCTAACCTACCTATTAACCCTACTAATATATAGGGTTCTGATAATCTCCATGATCCTCCTCCCTCAGCTAGCACAATTATGGCAAACATAAGGGCTAGTATTACTATTTATTTAATGAATAATTTATAGCTTTCCAGCTTCAGTGCCAGGTCAACTCTTGTACGGTGATCTTGTATCCCCTGACCCTTTTTTGTGAATATGTAATTTTAATATTTTAATTAATAAAAAAGGTTATTTTCATAAATAAAATTGAATTAAAAAAATAATGATGTTGTGAAACATTCTAACATATATAGATTATATATATGCTAGTATATAATTTTTTATACACAAAAAATTGATTAAGTTATGAATTTGTTAAAATATTTTGAAATTTAATATCTTTCAACATATATTATCTTTCAACAAGACAAGCCACCTAGCTGCCCGCTGCTCTTTTGAAAAATCTAGATTGAAGAAGTCTCCCACTTGGTGGAAAGGGGTTTCAGACGATCACTACATGGTTCAAAAAGCCACCCCTATTGGTTATTGTGGTTTGCCTCAAGACTCTTTGGTGGAAGACTCAACTAGTGTTGCTACCCCAATAGAGGTGACCTCTCCTATTCTCCCTCCTATGGATTTTGTCACTGCTAATGAGGCCCATCTTGTGGCTCTATCTCTAAATGATGTTATTGTTTCTACTAAAATCCAAAGTCCCTCATGGGTCATGAAGGAATTGGGGGTTAATTATGGTGTTGCCAACTCTGAATGGTAGAAGGCTGATGGTTTGGTGGAGGATGGATGGACAACTATAAAAAGGAAAAAGGTCAAGTCCTCCATTCCAACTTTTGATATGGCATTACATTTTCAAAAGTTGGGACCAAAAGGGAAATCTTGAGTCCCTGTCCCATTTTGGATCTCCTAAATTTATTGGCATGTTGTCTGTTGTAATTTTTTATTGTTAGGAACTTAATGTATATCCTTTTCTAACCATGGGGTTTTAGGTACTTGGTCAAAACCTATTTTTTGTGGCTAAGTTGTACTATGTTATCTATGGTTCCACAACAGTCACCTAGTTCTGCTTGGTGACCTATTTCACCTTTGGTCTGTAGTTCAATTTGTGTTGGGCTTCATTGAAAAATTTTCAATTTGTAATAGGGTTTCAAGCACCCTTCAAAACCTATTTTCCTTAATAAAAAACATATGGTATCTATGGTTTTTTTTTAAATATAGATATACTAATTTATGTAATACATAAATGTTTAATATATTAGCCCACACAATTATCTATCCCTCTTTTCTAGTATGAAAACTATTTTTTAAATAATATATAAAATGTACAAGGAACTTATGAGCCTCTAATCTCGGAGGTCTTGAGTTTGAATCTCTTAACACATAATAAAATATATATTAATTAATTTCAACAAATAATAATAACTAATCTAGGTTCCAACCGATTATCTATAATAATAAAAATATACAATGAAAAATTGAGTATAAGGTGCAAACATATTGAAAAAAGTTTGTAAATGGGTAAAGTGCATATTACCCATGTATCCATGTAACTACCTAAGTGTAAGTTTTGCTTGAACTTAAGGATCTCAAGTGTTACCATACATTTTTTTATGAAATATGCATAGCTATAAACTATGAATTATTAGTACATAAACCAATAAATAATCATTTGGAGGGTTAAAAATCACTCCTTGATAGTGTCAAATGGGCTCATCCTGGAAATCAAAAACCAAAAAAAATAGGGGAATAGCCCAGAAATAGAGAAATCTTATGTGTATAATGTAGTATCAACTAAAGGATCATCTTTCTTTTCCAATACATCAACAAAGTCAGGAGTGGGGTATGGAATAGACTATCTATCAATTATCTCTTCTTCCTCTTTCTTATTCTCCCTACATAGAGACATGGATAGAGAAAGTTAGGGAAGCTATTTGGATGAGGAGGGATGACCAAAATTACCACCCAAACTAGGCCTTCTTGTAGCAAAATTAGGAGAACAAAGGTTCATCAAGAGCTAGAACCACTAGGTGGTGGAGATGTTGACCATTGATGGGTGAGAGCTTGATATTTGTTTGAATAAGGTCAAGGAGACTTTAAATATGATGTGCATGAATGTCTAAAAAAGGAGTTGTGACCATGATGGAAACAACGAGAAGGTGAATGACCACCAAAAACAAAACAATTTAGTTGGACCATAGAAATTGCATAGGGGGTATTGTACTAGTGCTGCAAAAGCTCTTGCAAGTGGGCCACTTCAAGAGACACCTTATCTTCCTATACTTGTATCTATAACATCACATCATTACAAATACATGCTTTAGTATAAAAAGAAACATAAGTATCAATAGTGGTATGTGCAAATATAGCCACATTCTATCCTTAAAAAAATATTCCATCATGAAAGTATGCAACAACTAAAGGATGAGAAGGAAAGCTAGGGGAATCTCTTAGAATAACAATATGCTAAGAAAATAATTCTAGTCAAAATGGACTAAAGAAATCATAAATCCACACCTAAAATTATTCAACCTTTCTACATAACAAAATATATGGAGGAAATATTCAAACTGACCAAAAAAAGTACAATGAGGGTCTATTACTTCCAAATGGTGGAGAAGATAACTAAAGACAAACCTTGAAAAATAATACACTAGACAAAACAACTTATTTTGGGTTATGTGATAGTAGACCAAATAGTAGAAAACCTCTTTCTCCAAGATAAATGCAAGGACTGGAGATGCCAATACTAATTCAAAATTTGGACCATAGGAAAATGGGGTGATGGTCATTGATAACCCATATGCAGTTTATAGATAGAAAATATCATCTGTATGTACTATCACCAATATTTCAACCAAGGCCTAATACGAGAAATACTAATTTTATGTAGAGCTAAAAGTAATAGATCAAACATATGACGAACTTGGTGATTCAAGAAAAATTGAACTCACAAATCCTCCCAAGTAAATAAACTCATTGTTGGTTTGGAAAAATGATCTTGGGAATTTGAATGCCTATATTATGAAAGAAAAGAGTGTGGATACCTAGGAGATAAGATAGAGGAAAGCCTTGAACCTAAATTAATGGAGAGCACCACACATTATGTTAGTTAAAAGATAATCTAGGATTTGGATGCTTCCTAGGTGCATCAAATGCTTTTTGCAGCAAAAGAGCTCTAGATTTTCACTGGCTCTCTCACGAGAAGAAGGTTCTAGAAACTAATTACCTTCCATGTTGGATAATGAAGAGGAAACCTAGATGAAATATAGTGTCTGTTGGGACTCAAAATTGAAGCCCTGATTTTGAGTACCATCCAAAAATCAAACCCTATAAGCACTTTTTGATGCATGTGTACCCGGTTGTTTGTTTAAGGCCTAAGAGGTGTTTAATGTTTCTAACACCTTGCATTTAGTATATCCACTTGTCCCATGACTATAAATTTTCATTCTGATTTATTTTGTTAAGTTCCATTTTGAGCAATGTCCAAATCTACATTTTTTGCCCAAGTGTCAAACAGTGACAAGAGGCCCTATTTGCAATTGAATATCTTGCACCTAGTTATGTTTCATGACTCATCACTTTGGGAGTGTTTGGCATCCAAGCTAGAGAAATTATGTTTTATATTTCAATTCATTTTGATATGTTTTGACTAGATTCTAAATCCCTCAAAGTTGGTCATTTATTGTTGTCATGCTGATGCAAATTGTTCAGAATTCTGGGAGGCCCTGTTTGACTTGTTATAACATTGACCCAGTTGACGAAAATGAAAAAATTCCTTTTGCATTGCATTTTAGACATCAGAGACTTGCTATGTTTCAATTTTGAGCTTATGAAAAATTTGTTTGATAAGTTTTCAAACATGATTCCAAATGTAATTTGTAAAGTTTTACTGGTGTCAAGAAATGCAGATTGTTCGGTACCCCTGTTCGGGATGTTATAACTTTGAATCTATGATAGGTGAGATCAAATGGATTGTATTGTTGTGTTCCACTCTAAAAATACTTTGAGTGTGCCAATTTTTAAATCTTGAAAAATCTATTTGTACACTTTTCCAGGTTCATTTCATTTGTAAAAACCACTTTTCTGCTATTGTTCCCATCTCTCCAAATCTAAGTAGCCCAGTTTGGCCATTCACCAAATATGCCTAGTTATTTGTTATGATCCCAAATCCAAGATTTATATTCTCTTCATGGTAGTAAACCAATGCCCCAGTTTTTATTTCCCCAAATATCAATTTTCCCTATTTTCGAAGCCAAAATAGAACACAGTTTATTATTTTCTAACATGTTTACTTGCAAGTAGTTTTGAGAGGGCAACTTTGACAATCAATATCTTTTGACTGAGAATTCATCATGAGACAAGATTTGACATGGTGTAAGAATGTGGAACAGAGAATCAATATTGTTGATTTTAGAGCCCACTCAATTATTTTTGTCAAATTTTAAAGCCAATCAAAGGACCTCTTGGCACGAAGTTGATAGTTGGTAGACAGGTGTAAAATGAGTTGCAATTTTGTTTCCATTGGTCAATTTTGTTTCAAATTAGTACCAGATGGTCAATGGGCTAGTTTAAAAGTCCAAGTGTTTGAATTCAAAAAAAAAATAGCAGGACCCATTTTGGGGCCTGACTAACTCCAACAAATCCATTTAATACCATGGGTATTAAGATTACCTTAAAGGTCCTAATGTTTGTGGTTATTAAATATCTTAGTATGTGTAAGAATTTTCCTTAGGGAAAAATCACCCAAGATCAAGAAGCTCAAGCACTAGCACAAAATGGACCAATAAAGTATGATTAGAATAACAATATGAAATTGAATAGATGTTCATACACACTAGGAGTGCTTGAATATAAAGGTCTCTAGACTAAATAGGAGTTAGTAAAGTGATAAGTCTCACAATTAAGCACATGTCCACCAAGAGTGGATTATCCTCAATTGAACACAGAAGTTAATGCAATGATGAGAGGATAAGCTTACATAGGTGTGTCACATAAAAAGATGTTGACACCATGTGCTCAATTAGAGTACAAACAACTATTTTGTCTATAAATATGCAAACTCCTTTGTTGTAAACACCATGTACTAAATTAGAGTTGCTAACTCTTGTGTTGTCAACAAGACAACTCATATGAGTATGCATACTCCTAGGTGTCTAACTAATAAATAATAAAATAATGCATTAACCTAAGTAAACTTAAGTAAAGTGTAATAATAATTAATTATTTACACTAACACCCCCCCTAAGTGCAACTTAGGGGAATTCACTTAAGCTTACCAAAGCTATGATGAAAATACATGATGGGTCTCGACTACTAGGCCATGTTGGGTACCCATGTACAAATGCAATGCAATCTCTCTAAAAATGGAGAAATAGGGAAAACCTCATGGGAAAAACCATCCCCCAAGAAGAGAGATGAAAAAAAAACAAGATGCATGGATGGATGGAGTAATTAAGACCCCCCCATTACACCATACATCATGTATATACAATAGAGAAGTATGAGAAGAACAAGAAGAAGAAAGAAGACAAGGTAGTCCTCCCCCCCCCCAAATGTAGAATGTTGATCAGTGATAGTTGCTCCAAGATGAATGTAGAAGTTGATCCATGACTATTAAATAATGTTCCTCCCTTTAGGAAGAAACAATGTCATAGGTACATATGAGATGCTCCCCCAATGTGTAGAAAGAATCCTAAAGATGAATGGTGTCTCTGTAAACTGCTCAACTGTCCCTGTGTCGATACTGACAGTTTCCCCTTCCAACACTATTGAAAAGAACAAGTTCATATCTAGCAAGGATGGATGTATAACATATAACCAACTATCTCCTCAAATGATAAAGAGACCTCCTGCAACTATTATACATAAGGATCCACAATCATAT
This sequence comes from Cupressus sempervirens, assembly GCA_028749045.1. Taxonomy (NCBI): domain Eukaryota; kingdom Viridiplantae; phylum Streptophyta; class Pinopsida; order Cupressales; family Cupressaceae; genus Cupressus; species Cupressus sempervirens. Next base: position 909,145,794 of record CM053785.1, read on the forward strand.
CAACCTTATAAGACTGATCATGTAGAGAATGGACAAGAGGGTTAGAGTATTCCATTGCAACAACTGAAGAAGTATCTTCTTCATCAAAGAGAAGATGTATATCATCAATAATGTCTCCCAAATCTGTTATGAAGGACTCTACAAACAAGCCTGAAATATCTATTGTGTAGTCATCCACTGATTTTGGAACTGGAAGACAAGGTGTACCCAACTGTACTAAATTACATGGACCTATCACTATAGTAATGTATGCATGTGAAATTTTTTGATGTTGTGACTTCATCTTGCATCTGTCAATAGGATCCCCCATATTTGAACCTATTGAATCACTATCATTGTTGTCACTATTAGTTTCCACAATGTATGAAGTATGGAGAGGATTAGAGGATAATCTAGGTGAACTTTCCTCAAAGTGAACATTCCTCTCGATGAATATCTCATGAGTCTCAAGATCCATAAGTCTATACGCCTTAAACTTTCATCATATCCAATGAAAGTATAAGGCCTTGGTGGTGGTGCCTTGCATTCCCTTGAAGATATGTGTGCCCATACTAGACAACCAAAAACTCTGAAGTGTTTCACAACTAGTTTTCTTCCGTACCATACCTCTAAAGGAGTCATTCCATCAAAGACATTATGAGGAGACCTATTAAGGATATGATTGGCACTACTTATAGCTTCAACTTCAAGTGATGGATCAAGAGACTTAGCTTGAATCATACAACTTTCCATTGCCTTAAGAGTTCTAATCCTCATTGTTGCAACACTTGTCTTTTGTGGATTAAATGCTACTAGATTCTGAAGATCAATAACCTCAAGTTCACAAAAGTCTCTAAGCCTTGAGTTCACATATCTACTTTCATTGTACATATGAAGAACCTCGATGGCTTTACTTGATTGCTTCTCAACATGACTCTTGAAGGTTAGAAACTTATCAAACACTTCATTCTTATGATTAAGAAAGTAGGCACATGTGTAGCGTGAAAACTCATCAATGATAGCGAGGACATAGCGACCCTTGCTAATTGATGTAACTAAAAAAGGGTCTACTAGAACCATGTGAACCAACTCAAGAACAACTGATACTCTCAAAGACTTCCCTTTGTCATACTTTTCTTCTAGATGCATATCCATTGAACAAGTTGAACATTCACTTATAGAAAAGTTGATTGTAGGTAGACCTTTGACCATATTTTTTGAGCTAAGTTGATGAAGATAGCAGAAGGCAAGATGACCATACTACTCATGCCATAATTTACTTTGTGATTGTGAATGTGTCAACAAGGCATGTGAAGGAGACTTAGGCACAAAGTGGGAGAAAGAATAAAGCCTTGTGTTGTGATTAACTTTACCCACTACAACCAATGAATTGTCCTTAAGATTTCACACCATTACTAAATCAGGAAGCAACTCAACTTTATTGCCACCTCCATAGTGAGTGATTTGGTAAATTGAAAGGAGATTAGTGCTAAGGTTAGGAACATAGAGAATGTCTTTGGACTCTCCATTTTCCATCTCAACTTGTCCTTTCTCTTCAACTTCCACTTGTGTATCATTCCCTATAAAGATGTGAGGTACCTTAGACTGCTTCAATGAAGAAAATTGTCCTTTTGAAGAACCCATATGATATGAGACACCCAAGTCAAGAATCCATTCCCCTGAAGAACTTGAATTTGCCATAAATGTTTGCCCTTTTCCCTGTGAAATGGATGGATTTGAATCCTTGGAAGCATTTGGCACATTGATTTTGTTTTTCCTAAGTAATTTTTCCAACTTATCTATTCTCTTAGTCTTGTAATGATGCTCATCATGATTTGGTTTCTTGAAATAAACACAAAATAGTTTATCCTTCTTGTTGTTGTTTCTCTTCTTGTTGGAAGAAGAATTGCCTTGTTGCGAGGAGGAAGATTGCTACGTCTCTGATTGTGATTTTTTCTTCCACTACTTTTTCTTGATGTTGGTGAAACTTTTTTCGCCTTGATTTGATTGCTTCTTATTACTAGCCACCAAAGTTGTAAACTTAGATGACTTAAGAATTCCCATATCTATCAACTTGGATTGTTCCAACATCAACATTTCTACAAATGCATCAAATGAAGGCTTGGTGAAGGCACTTCCCATGGTCAACCTGTGAGTGTTGTAACTTGAAACAAAAGATGCATACTCTGAAGGTAGCCTCTTCAAGATGTGATGAATAAATCTATCATCCTTCATGGGATTACCACAATCTTTAAGTAGTACTCTTAATTCATTGGCTTTGTTGACATAGTCTTCAATTGTGTCAAAATTCTTAGGATCCAAGATAAGTAGATCATCCTCAATTTGGAATCCCTTTTCCTCATCCACCTTACCATACAAACCTTCAAGTATTTCCCAAGCACCCTTGGCATCCTTAAAGCTAGAAATGTGGAAGAAGAGATCTCTATGAACATAACTCCTAATAATTCCTAAAGCCTAGTTGTCTTTAACTTGCCAATCAACTTGTGTAGTAGCATCAGTGGGTTTTACAATTATACCATCAACATATAGATTTAAACCTTTTTCCATTAGTCTACTCCGTGCAATATCTTTCCATGTAGTATAATTATGTGAAGTTAAAAGTGGATTTTTAGGTGAACGCATGATGCAAAAAATTAAAAGAGCACAAGAGAGAAAGAGAGACACAAGAACATAAGACACCTCCCCCCCCCCCCTAGAACTTTATATGTAGTGTGTTTCTAATAGGCCACTTGTCAAAATGGACAAAAGTGGGCTTCTAATTTTGTTGTTTACAACCTCCTTTTGGAGTTCAAGTTTGGTACGAAGCACTATAGTTCAAATGTATAACAATTTTGAAGTTTTATCAAAGCAATATAATAAAAAAAAGGACCTATTTTTGAAAGTGGTATTTTTGTCAACACAAGCCTATAATCTGATTGCAGATTTGGAAAGTAGATGAAAAAATATGCACTTCCAAAAAAAAATGGAACTAAAAATGTGTCCAAATGAGCCCGTACAAAGTGTTTGAAGTTGCAAAATGCAGGACTAGATAGGAAAATTCACCAAAAACTAAATTTTTTGACAAATCTGTGCACCAAAACCAAAAAATAATAGTACAACTGAAAATTCAAGAAATTCTATCAAAAATCAAAAAAATTGCACTTGATTCAGAGTCTGGATGACTGAGATATGGCCTCCCAAAGTTGAACTATGAAATCAAAACTAAATATGGAGAGGGGTCTACTCAGCAAAACACTATGTTAAATTTTACATCCAAACAATTATTGTAGTAGTGCAATCCAGCCTACTAGTGAGGGTCAAATGACCATCAAATTTAATACCGTGAAAAAGTGATGTCAGCAAAAAATGGGCCCACCGGATGATGTGGCAGGTGGTACTGTATGACTGATGATGTCAAATGCTAATATGGACTATATGGAATTGTACAAAAAGTGGTGATGTGTTAGGGTTGACGTGTCACTAGGGGCTACGTAGGCACCTATCGTGTCAGACACGTGTAGGCCAAGCTAGAGTTGATGTGTCAGTTTGGTGACATGGCCTAGGTCTCTGTGGATGTGGAGCTAGCATCACATGGTGGCTTCAAAGTGGCCATGTGGTGTGAATTTGGTGGACATTACCTCTATTTTGGCTAGGTTTTTGATGGTGAGTTGGCTCCCAGTGGGAGGTTGAAAGGTTTCTACTTGGCACCGACAAGCAACAGCAATGGCTAGCTTTTGTCGTCGATGGGAAGGAGGGGTACCGACAATGAATGGAAATAGTCCCATATTCACTACATTTATGAGGTGGGTATTTTTTAAAACACACACCACTCAATGCTTTGAAATGGCTTAGAAGCCAACGTAGGTTTTGAAGCCGCTCACCAGAAATGTTGAGTGGTGCTCAATCATTGGGTATATGGTTTGAATCATCGATGGTTTGTGTGAGATGGAATATGCCAGTGGGGGAGGAATATTCCATCGATGGAATAATCTATGGGTGCCAGGGTTTGATCACTTGATGCCCTAAAAAACAATGCTCTCTACAGACCTAATAGGCCAAAAAAAAAAATTGAAAATTGTAAATTTGAAAATACAAAATATGCAAATATGAAAAAATTAGAAAGATGCAAATAATTAAATATGTAGATCTAATAATTAAATTCAAAGATCTAAAATGATCATACCAAATTCAAAAATCAAGCCTTTGGGTGCCAATTTGCAAAAAAAAATTGCCTTAATTTTGATTATAGCCTAGGGTATGCAAATTTATAGTCAAAATTCACCAAATCAACGCTTTGGATGCAATGGTGAGGTTTTCTTTGGCTCTAGACACTCCCAATGACTGTTATACTCTGGATCTAAATTGAGGTCCTTTCAAAGCTAAAGTAAAAATGGTCTCCAATGGCTATGTGAAGAGAAGCTCCCTCATCTCTGATACCATGTAAGAATTTACCTTAGGGAAAAATCACCCAAGATCAAGAAGCTCAAGCACTAGCACAAAATGGACTAATAAGGTATGATCAGAATAACAATATGAAATTGAATTGATGTTCATACACACTAGGAGTGCCTGAATTTAAAGGCCTCTAGACTGACTAGGAGTCAGCAAAGTGATAAGTCTCACAACTAAGTACATGTCCACCAAGAGTGGCTTATCATCCATTGAGCACAAAAGTGAGTGCGATGATGAGAGGATAAGCTTACATAGGTGTGTCATGTAAAAATATGTTATAGACACCATGTGCTCAATTAAAGTCCAAACAACTGTGTTGTCTACATGACAACTTAGATAAATATGCAAACTCTTGTGTTGTAGACACCATGTGCTAAATTAGAGTTGCTAACTCTTGTGTTTTCAACAAGACAACTCATATGAGTACGCATACTCCTAGGTGTCTAACTAATAAATAATAAAATAATGCATTAACTTAAGTAAACTTAAGTAAAGTGTAATAATAATTAATTATTTACACTAGCAGTATGCTTATATCTTATAAGAGATAAAAAAAGGTTTATGGATTATAAACAAAGTGAATAATAAAGAAATGAGGCCACATTGGTAATCATTGACAAAGCAAGGGTTATATTGGATAATACACTACTTAAATGTTCTCAAGTTGAGTATTGCATGAAAAATTAGACAAATGAGGAAAGCATTTCTAATAACTCTACCAAATCTTCAGATCAATTGAGTCCAAGACAAGATCTATGCACACCAGAAGATCCGATAATGACAGATAAGATCTCTAAATATAATCCTAGTTGTAGGAAATTCCAAGGACTTTGAGGGATGATTTCTTGGTGAAAGAATGCAACTCCATTAAAGAGAAATACATGTCACTGTTCACTACAAAACTAGCTATAGCTCGAGATGGCTTCAAGAGTTCTTACAGTCAGGTTGAACAAGCAAAGGAAGACTACTAATTTGAGGGCAACATTGTTGGAATATGCAAGAACAAGATGAAGTGTTTGTATATTCATATGAAGAAGGCAAGAGAGTTTCTGGTGAAGGATATAATGGAGAGCCTAGACCCTTATATGGAAGCAGTGGAAGGACTAAGAAGTCATAGGGGAGACTAAGAAGCTGCAAATTTTAAAGCATCTCCAATGCAAAAAAAGGAGGCAGAATCATGATTTAGGCAAAATATAACTGCAGCTCCAAAATACTTCTACTGATGTGTATCAAACACTGAGGTCCACTTGTACTACTGAATCATTTTGTTACCCAGTATCAAGTAGCAAGATGGTCTTTTCCAGGTTGCATTTTTATATTTTTTGATGGTTGTTTTATGAATAGAATTTTGGGTGAATAGGAGGAAGTCGCTAGGGATTCCTGTTAATCTGCTCCTGGCATGATGTCCATTTCACTGGATGAATAGGAAGGAGTTGCAATGGAAATGCACCTGGTAGAGAGGCAGAGTACTTCCACAAAAGCAGATGAAGCTCATTGAGGAGGGGTTGACAATGCTAAAGAGTTCCAAAAAAAATGCTAGGGACCAAGCTTGTAAAGAATCATGGTTGGACTCCCTCTGCTTTGATTGCTTTGAAGGATCAAACTACTCCATCTCCCCCATTCACATTTCTTGAAGATTGAGATACCATGAAAGTGCAGAGCAAAGGGAAGATAATGAAAAACGTTAATCCCACATTGCCTGTGCTCGGAGGTTTTCATGTATTTAATACAAGAGCACACAATATATAAGTGTCTTAAAGACACAAAGGCTTTTGAAGCCTCAACCATGTGTGTGGGTCCCAACCGATCGGAGGGAGGAGTTAATTTTGACCAAACACATGGACAACTTATTGATGACATGGATCTCTAGGAAAATCACATAGTGACAAGTGGCAACATGTAGCTCTAGTTGGATAAACCAAAACTTGACAAGTGGAAAAGGACCCCAGATGTGGCATGCAAAACGAGGCATTGATGTGGCGAGAAATGACACATGTCGCGTGGTTACGATGTTGTGATGACATGGCACATTGCTAACTCATCATGTGACATAGCGATCGATGACGTGGTAGGCTAAGGTAGCACAATGATAGGATAGTGATGTGGTGGTTCTAATAGGGAGCTTATGTGTCTAAAAATGCCATGTGTCACGAGGTCACTATGTCACGATGATGTGGCAAGATGCTAACGAGGATAGCGACATGGCAACCACTGACATGGCATAGTGATGTGGCAGACACATGGTAAAATGGAGGACCAGTAAGGTGGTGACACATAGCACCCAGCTAGCATGTGTCACGTGGTTGTGCAAAAATCCAGCCAATCAAGGCATGACACGTGGTAGGGTCAGTCAAACATGACCTAGAATAAAAAAAGGAGGGAAAATCAAGCGAGCATAAAAAAATTTAATTTTTTTATATTTTCTCTAAAAATCATGTGCCTAAGGAGTTTTAAATGAAATTTTATTTATCCTATAGTTTTAACTTTAGAAAAAGTTAAATATTTGCCAAATGCAATTTTGAGGCCATAGCAGGAGCCCATTTTTGAAATTAAGATTCTAGGTGTTTTCGGTGGGCTAATATAGGCGTATTATATATCATCGGAATTGGGAGAAAATGAACTTTCTATTTCTAGAATTTTTTTTTTGCATAGAAGGTCACTAGTTCAAGTTATTTGAGGATTTTTCCTAGGTACCTAATTTCAAGTTTCGTTCTGTTAAGGCAATTTAGATCTGATTCCCAATGAAATGATGAACTGAATGAACATAAAAGTCAACATGAATGTAGTTATGGGAAAGTTTTTCACCTCCAAGTTAGTTTAATCAAAGTATCATCAGCATTTTATGATGCATTTCAAATATTTTAGTAACATAAGGGCTTTCATCATTAAGGAAGAGATATTGCAGGTTTGTCACAAAACAATAATGAAAACCAAATCAGATCTCATGGGTAGAAAGATGAGAGATGTTCTACAATAGTAAAGAGTGGAGATTCAATGGACACATGTCATTTCCAAATCAAATCTAGGATTCCATTCTTCTTCTATATCTTTCTCTTTCTCATCCATTGTAACAATTAGCAATTTTTAGGGTGATACCATTTTATTGGTTCTAGTTTGTCTGTGAGACCACATTGTTGGATCCAGTACTGTGATTCCACCACATTCTTTGGCATATTTCTCTTGTATGAACAATAAGAAATAAGCATACAGATAGTTCTAATCTGTTAGCTATTTTTACATTTCATTTTCATGCATCTTATTATATTTGTTTCAAAGAAATGAATGAAAATGCAACAACAAGATATCTTCATTCTGATATCTTATCTCCTATTAATGTTGTTTGTGATCTTTTGTGTTTTGTAAACAAATGGTATGAAACTCAATTGCAATCTGTTGGTTGTATATGTTGATTTATTTTTCTTATGACTCAAGGAGTTATGTAAATGCCTGATTCATCATCATAGGATTGTAGATCTTATGAAGTAATAGGTCGAGTATGAGGTTTAGAAAGATACAGATGTTTGATTCACAAGGTGGATAGATAGATGAGGAAGTCATGATGTATGGGATATATCAATGACTTTCAGGGATGTGTGTTAGGGGTTTTTTGTGATTTCCCAATAGATAAGGCACTGATCATCCATAGGATCAGAGTGTTATGTTGTTCATGTCATGATTTGTTAAAATCAACATCATTAATCAAATATCTTTCCCTTTAATGCTGAAGAACTAAAAAGGATGCCCTCACTTAGCTTATCAATTTCTTTGGTCATGTTATTAGTTATTCCATGTCTGAGATCTTTGCATAAGTGTTAGAAGATTAACGGTTCTATCTGCTTTGTTTAGATTCAGTGTATGCTTTTGACAACGAGTACCATATGAAGAATCTATAGGTCCACCCACCTAGGTTTTGTAGAGCCTAAAGTAGAAGAAGGATCTAGTCTTATAGTTGGCTCGATGTCTAAAAGAGTATGTTGAAGATGGGAAGTAGCTACCCCTAAATGTATCTTGTTCTCATCGGGGTAATTTGAAACCAAGATGTTTGAAAACACCAACAAAGTTGTGACTCTACTGGTGAGTCTATGAAGATATTCATTGTTTAAAGTACTGGAATCTCTGGTATAAATAGCATTTTCAAATTCTGTATGATAGACAAACCTTGAGAATTTGAAAAAGCTTCAATATAGCAGGAAGAATTTGCTACAACAGTAGGGTTGTGAGGTGCTTTCCATTTCTCTACTGAAGATTCATGTCTCCCAATTATGCCTTATTCCTAATAGACGTAGTTTTGAAAGAATTGTAGTGATTGTTACATTCAAGGTCATTTAAAAGTTTTGCAAAGTTGCTGTCAGAATTTAGAGTCAATGTTAAGTTCTTTCACTTTATCAAGAGTGTGAAATTCCCAAGCTGTTGTATAAATTTTTTCAAATACCTATTGTAAATTTTAGACCAACTTGTTATGTTCTACAAGTTAGGAAAATCTTTTCTCACTAAGAGAGTGGTGACTCAAAGTTATATATTTGTACCAGTGCATTGTGAAGTTGAAGGTATTTTGAAGGATGTTACAGTTGGAAAGCAGATTTGAAGAATTTATCTTATGTTCTTGGCAAATGGGTGAAAGAATTACGTGAGATGCAATGTAAAGGTTACTAAATCTAGATGAGATTTGAACCTACTATTATTTCCAGCATTGAAGTAGTTTGCAGGCATTAGTATTGAAAGGTATTTTTCCACTTTTATGAGATTTCCCTTCCATGAAAGTAAGTTCCACAAAAATTTCTCCATTAAGTGGTATTTTCAGCACTAAGTAGGAGAATGGTTTGATACATCTCAACATACTTTGTGAAGGATAGATTCAGCAAGTGCTTTTATATTTTGAAGTATGTTCAGAGTTTTGAATTGGTAGAAAAGTTTTTAGATCTGCTACAAGTAATAAATTCTAAAAGTAATTATGGTGAATGACTTTTAAGTTTGTAAGAAATGACACATTTCATTTCACCTAGTATGCAGCCCATGGATAAGAATTATAGATCTATTTCTACCAAGAGATATATGCCATTAATTTTTTATGGTATTCACGGTTTCCCAAACCCTATGCCATATGATCTTAGAAAGTACTTGCCTAAGTTTGGTGGAAACCATGAAAATTCAGCTAGTCATCATGTTCAGATGTTTAGTGATTTGATTGGTGATTTTGAGATTGCTCATGAAGACGTGCATATGAAATTATTTGTTCAAACTTTGGAAGGTGATGCTAGAGATTAGTTTTCCTTTCTGTCGACATGTTCTATTTCATCCTGGGATGAATTAATTTCAGCCTTCATGAAGCAATTCAGGGAAAGAGTAAGCATCTCTTATTATTTTGAAAAGTTCTTGAAGATCCAAATCAAGAATGATGAATTAGTTCCTAAATTTAATATCAGATTTGTAAAAGTTTTGAATAAGATTCCTAAAAATGGTAAGCTAGATGATCAAGTGTGTTTAGTGGTTTATCTTGATGTATTTGATAAAAAGATGAGTTATCTATTAAGAGATAAAGAACCTAAGACTTTGCATCAAGAATTCATGATAATGATAGAGATTGAAGATAATGTAAAGTACGGCTTAACTAGGATTTGTTTCTCTAGAAATGTTTGCCAGAAACATGAGGTTTAGAGGACAAATTAATTTCACAAAGAGTGTTCAAATTTAAATCAGCAAGTAGGTACCGCTGCTATTGTAAACACTTTTGTTGAAGATTCAAAAGTAAAAATATGTGAACATGAAGTCTCTTTGTTGCAAAAAGGAGTTGATTCTTTTATTGGTGAATATAGTGCACATGTTTGTGGTATCACAACAACAGATGACAAAGTTAGTTCACTTGATAAGTTATACATGCAAGATATAAATTTAATTGTTTCTTCTCCTATTGATGATTTTCTTTATGTTGAAAACATAATTGATCATGAAGTTGAAAGATGTCCATCTCAGTATGAGGACAAAAAAGTTGAAACTTGTGTTTCAAATGATGTGAACAATGGTGTTGATCTGATATATGATGAAGAAGCATCATGTGAAGACAATGATGAGAGTTGTTACTCAAGTCAAGAAGAGGACAGTGATAATACGTATTCATCTTCATATGAATCTGATACAAATTGGGAAGAAGAAAGCAATGATGGAAGTGAGTACTCTTATTCAAGTAAAGGTATGAGTTCTTTTTCTAAATTTGAAATTGAAATTCCATTTCAGAGTTATACAAATTAGCTTGAGGTTGAAATTTGTGAAGAAGAGTTGTCTACACAATATGAGGATAGAGAGATCATTTATAAGGATGAATTGCTTAGTTGTGTAGATGAATGTTGGGAAGATGGATGCAGTAGCAATCAGCAATATGCAAATGATTCTAAGATTAATGTATCAAAACTTATTGGTAAGATAAATGATGATTGGTTTGCAAGACATTTGAATCATCTTAATGAAGACAATGCAAGTAACATTGATCTATATTCTACATGCTTCATTGATGGAATGAATGGTGTGTCTTTGTGTAATGATTTTGATTTCTCTTCTTCATATGCTAAAAGTGTTCATGACAATGATGTTAGAAATGGTTTCAAAGTTTTCACAAATTCATTGTATGGTGAAGAGTTTGATGTTGATCAGCACATCACTTGTCATAATGTCTACAATGGAGCTTTGCATGGAGTTGTCAACCCACTTTTTGAAGAGCACATAGAATGTTCAAATTTAGTTGAGGATGAGTTTAATGATGATACGTTGTCTTATTGTTGTAAGAGGTCAGATTGTTCTTCTTCCAGATGTGACAGTGAAAATGATGATGTTGCATCTCATGAGATTCATAATAAGGAACCATTGGAGGATCTCAGATTAGTTTCAGATTTTGACATTGATTACATTTGTGAGTACAAAGTTGATTGCTCATTCGAATGCCATCCGGTTATACATAAAGATACACAATTTTAAGGTATATGTGACCTTTTTCCCCCAAGTTGAATATGAAGCCTTCATATTCAAGATTGATAACATGCAAGATTCATCTAATGAAGAGAATTTTTAGTTTGAGTCTCATATGATTGAACATGTTTATCAGTACTTTCATAATGAGCAAGTTGTAGAGAATGAATCCAGTTTCTATATGCATTATGAAACTGAAGGTGTAGATTCCATTTTGCCAAGTGAGTTGATTCATAATGCTAATCTGATTGGTGAAATTGAGAGAGATGATGTTTCTAGTTTACCTCATGAAATTTCAGATGAAAATCAAATATATGACAGGGGTAAAAGTTTTTGTTGAAGTTTGGTGGCCCGGGGCCATCGTTTGTATATAGTCTAGGAGTAGTTTTTGCTTTCAATAAAGTTGTTCAAAAGGAATTTTTTTGTTATCAAGTCTGTGGTTTGCTTCTTCTAGAGATCTGAATCCTTTCCATGCCCATAAGGGAGATGCATCCCCAGATAGAACCACAGTTGGGACTCAAAATTGAAGCTCTGATTATGAGTACCATCCAAGAATTAAGCCCTATAAGCACTTTTTGATGCATGTGTACCCGATTGTTCGTTTAAGGCCTAAGAGATGTTTAATGTCTCTAACACCTTGCATTCAATATATCCACTCATCCCATGAAGAAAAATTATCATTTTGAGTTATTCTGTGAAGATCCATTTTGAGCAATGTCCAAATTTGCATTTTTTCCCCATGTCAAACAGCAACAAGAGGCCCTATTTGCAATTGAATATCTCACACCTAGTTATGTTTCATGACTTGCCACTTTGGGAGTGTTTAGCATCCATATAAGAGAACCTATGTTTCAGATGTCAAGTCATTTTGATATGTTTAGAATAGGTTTTGAATCCCTCAAAGTCAGTCATTTATTGGTTATGTTGATGCAAATTGTTCAAAATTTTGGGAGGCCCTGTTTGACTTGTTATAACTTTGACCCAGTTGACCAAAATGAAAAAATTTCTTTTGCGTTGTATTTTAGATGTCAAAGACTTGCTATTTTTCAATTTTGAACTTATGAAAAATCCTTTTGATAAGATTTTGAACGTGATTCCAAATGTAATTTGTAAAGTTTTAGTGATGTCAAGAAATGCAGATTGGTCAGTACCCCTATTCGGGATGTTATAACTCTAAATTTATGATAGGTGAGATCAAATGGATTGTATCATTGTGTTCCACTTTGAAAATACTTTGAGTGTGCCAATTTTCAAATCTTGACAAATCCATCTGCATACTTTCCCAGGTCCATTCCATTTGCAAAAATAGTTTTTCTACTATTGTTCCCATCTCTATAAATCTGAGTAGACCACTTTGATTGTTCACCAAATATGTCCAGTTATTCTTCATGAGCTGAAATCCTAGATTTATATTCTCTTCATGGTAGTGAACCAATGCCCCAGTTTTTGTTTCCCCAAATGTCAGTTTGCCCTATTTTTGAAGCCAAAACATAATGTAGCTTATTGTTTTCTAACATGTTTGCTTGCAGGTACTTCTGAGAGGGCAACATTGATAGTAAATATCTTTTGACTGAAAATTCATCATGAGACAAGATTCAACATGGTGCAAGAATGTGGAACAAAGAATTAGTACTATTGATTTCAGAGCTTAGTCAATTGTTTTTGTCAATTTTTAAAGCCAGTCAAAGGACCTCCTAGCACGAAGTTGACAGTTTACAAACAAGTGTAAAATGAGATGCAATTTTGTTTCCAGTGGTCAATTTTGTTTCAAATAAGTGTTAGATGGTGAATGAGCCAGTTTAAAAGTCTAGGTCTTTGAATTCAAAAAAAAAAATTAGCCAGACCCATTTTGGGGTCTAATTGACTCAAGCATATCCATATAATACCATGAGTATTAAGGTTATCTTAAAGGTCCTAATGTTTGTGGTTATTAAATATCTTAGTATACTTATATCTTCATATGAGATCAAAAAGGCATATAGATTATAAATAGAGTGAATAATAAGGAAATGAGGCCACATTGGTAATCATTGACAAAGCAAGGCTTACATTGGATAATACACTACTTAAATGTTCTCAAGTTGAGTATTGCATGAAAAATTAGACAAATGAGGAAAGTGTTTCTAATAGTTCTACCAGATCTTCAAATTAATTGAGTCTAAGACAAGATCTATGCACACCAGAAGATTCGATAATGACAGATAAGATCTCCAAATATAATCCCAGTTACAGGAAATTCCTAGGACTTTGAGGGATGATTTCTTGGTGAAAGAATGCGATTCTATTAAAGAGAAATACATGTCATAGTTCACTACAAAACTAGCAACAGCTCAGGATGACTTCAAGAGTTCCTACAGTCAAGTTGAACAAGCAAAGGAAGACTGCCAATGTAAGGGTGACATTGGTGGAATCTGCAGGAACGAGATGAATTGTTTATATATTCGTATGGAGAAGGTGAGAGAGTTTTAAATGAAGGACATAACGAAGAGCCTAGACCCTTATGTGGAAACGGCAAAAAGACTAAGAAGTTGTAGGGGAGACTAAGAAGCCACAATTTTTAAAGCATCTCCAATGTGAAAAAAGGAGGCAGAATCATGATTTAGGCATAATATAACTACAGCTCCAAAATGCTTTTGTCAATGTGTATCAAACACTGAGATCCACTTGTACTACTCAACCATTTTGTTACCCAATATCAAGCGACGAGATGGTCTTTTCTAGGTTGTATTTTTATATATTTTGATGGTCATTTTCTGAATAGAAGTTTGGGTGAATAGGAGGAAGTCGCTAGGGATTCCTATTAATCCACTCCTGGCATGCTGTCTATTTTGCTGGATGAATAGGAAGGAGCTACAATGGAAATGACCCTAGTAGAGAGGAAAAGCACTTCCACAAAAGCAGATGAAGCCCATTGAGGAGGGGCTAACAATGCTAAAGAGTTCCAAAGAAAAATGCTAGGGACCAAGCTTGTAAAGAATCATGGTTGGACCCCCTCTGCTCTAATTTCTTCGAAGGATCAAACCGCTCCATCTCCCCCATTCACATTTCTTGTAGATTGAGACACCATGAAAGCACAGACCAAAGGGAAGATAATGAAAAATGTTAATCCCACATTGCCCATGCTACGAGGTTTTCATATATTTAATACAAGAGCACACAATATCTAAGTGTCTTAAAGACACAAAGGCTTTTGAAGCCTCAATGATGTGTGTGGGTCCCAACCGGCCAGAGGAAGGAGTTAATTTTGACCAAACACGTGGCCAATTGATTGATGGCGTGGATCTCTAGGCAAATCACAAAGTGACAACTGGCAACATGTGGCTCTAGTTGGATGAACCAAAACTTGACAAGTGGTAGAGGACCTTGGATGTGGCATGCAAATTGAGGCGGTGATGTGGTAGGAAATGACACATGTCACATGGTTGTGATGTCACGATGATGTAGCACATTGCTAACTCATCATGCGACATAGCAATCGATGATGTGGCAGGCTGAGGTGGTGCAGAGATAGGATAGTGATGTGGTGGTGCAAATAGGGATCTGACTTGTCTAAAAACACCACATGTCACAAGGTTGCAATGTCACAATGATGTGGCAAGGTGCTAGCTAAGATAGCGACCAGTGACATGGTGCAGTGATGTGGTGACCATGTGGTAGAACAGAGGACTAGTATGATGGTAACACATGGGGCCTAACTGGCATGTGCCAGGTGACTGTGCAAAAATCTAGCCAATCAGGGCATGACACATGGCAAGGTCGGTCAAACATGTTTGACCTAGAATAAAAAAGGAGGGAAAATCAAGCAGGCATAAAAAATATTTTTTTTTAATATTTTCTCTGAAAATCACGTTCCTAAGGAGTTTTAAATGAACTTTGATTTATCCTATAGTTTTAACTTTAGAAAAAGTTAAATATTTGCCAAATGCAATTTTGAGGCCATAGCAGGAGCCTGGTTTTCAAACTAAGATTCTAGGCATTTTTGGTGGGCTAATATAGGCATATTATATATCATCAAAATTGGGAGAAAATGAACTTCCTATTTCTAAAGTTTTTTTTTGCACAGAAGGTCACTAGTTCAAGTTATTCGAGGATTTGTCCTAGGTACCTGATTTCCAGTTTCATTCAGTTGAGGCAGTTCAGATCTTATTCCCAATGAAATGATGAACTGAATGAACATAAAAAGCAACATGAATGCAGTTATGGGCAAGTTTTGTTACCTCCAAGTCAGTTAAATCAAAGTATCATCAGCATTTTATGATGCATTTCAAATATTTTAGTAACAGAAGGGTTTTCATCGAGGAAGAGATATTGCAGGTTTGTTACAAAACAATAATGAAAACCAAATTAGATCTCATGGGTAGAAAGATGAGAGATGCTCTACAATAGCAAAGAGTGGAGATTCAAGTGGACACATGTCATTTCTAGATTAGATCCAAGATTCCATTCTTCTTCTATATCTTTCTCTTTCTCATCCATTGTAAAGGTTGGCAATTTTCAGGGTGATACCATTTTGTTGGTTCCAGTTCGTTTGTGAGACCACATTGTTGGATCCAAAACTATGATTCCACCACATTCTTTAGCATATTTCTCTTGTATGAACAACAAGAAAATAAGCATACAGATAGTTATGATCTGTTAGGCAGTTTTACATTTCATTTTTATGCATCTTATTGTATTTGTTTCAAAGAAATAAATGACAATGCAAAAACAAGTTAGTCTTCATTCTAATATCTTGTCTCCCACTCATGTTGTTTGTGATCTTTTGTGTTTTGTAAACAAAGGGTATGAAACTTAGTTGCAATCTGTTGGTTGTATATATTGATTTGTGTTTCTTGTGACTCAAGGAGTTATGTAAATGCTTGATTCATCATCATAGGATTGCATATTTCATGAAGGGATAGGTTGAGTATGAGGTTCAAAAAGATGCAGATGTTTTATTTACAAGGTGGATAGATAGATGAGGAAGTCCTAATGTATGGGATATATCAATGACTTTTAGGGATGTGTGTTAAGGGTTTTGTGTGATTGCCCAATAGATAAGGCACTTATCATCTACAGGATCAGAGTGTTATGTTGTTCATGTCATGATTTGCTGAAATCAACATGATTTGTTCATGTCACTCTCAAACAAATCAAGAAAATCAAGAAGATGAGTTTGAGATAGATATTCCACTAGCCCATGCAACTGAAATTTTAAAAAGGTGAGAAAATACCCAAATCCTTCTAAAGCAATAGCATATAAGGACAGGGCCATTGAGAAACCTTGTCTAATAGATATAAATAAACCAAAGGTTTGAGATTTTTGGCCACTGATTGTAATACAACTAGAGACATTTGCAAATAGCACTTGAAGAGACTATCTAAAGCGAGAACCAAATCCTAAAACTTTAAGCATGGCTATAGCAAAAGTCCATTCAATGCAATTGTATGCATTAAAAAATTAATGAAAATGACATTCTATTGTGAATGTTGATGCCCCTCTATGCTCTCCCAAACAACTATAATATTATCTAGAATAATTTTAGATTGTATAAAACTTATCTATTTAGGACACATAATATGGAGAAGAAGGTGTTAACCACTAGGGTTGTTGTTGCACTGAAAGATTGACCTATCAATGCCTGATACAACCACTAGACTTATATAAGGTTTCAAGCTAATATAACACCTTTTTAGTTGAAGGATTGGACATCCTTTACTACCAAAGTACTATGCTGGTCTTCATTAAATATCAATCCGAGAGCATGAACTTGAGATGATGTCTACAAAGTATATGCTCTAGCCTTTACTAAAGGTAACTACTACCCTAAATAAAATAACCATTAAGGAAATCTATTTTATCAAAAAGAAAGAGAACTATCTTATGACTGGAAGGAAACTCAGATAATTACTTAACCATACATCTATGCACCTACTACTGCAAGAACAGTAACTGGTTCTATTTCCAATGTCTTCAGGAACAATAATTCTGAACTTAACTTAGAAATCTGAGTCTAACTCCTAAAGGAAACTCCACCTTTTGTGTGGGCCCCCGCAGAAGAGTGAAGACAAGATTAACTTAGACTAAAGTGTAGAAACTCAGTAAACTCATGTATTCATTCAATAGGCAATGCTACACTTGCTTGAAAAACAATAGAATATTTGATAACTCTCACCTAACTCTATTCACTCATTCAATACTTGACCTTTTAGATATAGACAAGGTCTTATTTAAAAGAAAGGAAATAACAAATTCCTACAATCATGACTTCCTCATAAAGGATAGTTCGTTATAGCCCAAGATTTGTGCAAACATGAAACATGATAAGAAACATTGGGTATCTCCTTAAGTTCCCATAAATACAGAGTGTAGTGGATGCTAGATCTGCTCTGCTACATGACTTTAATGATTTCTAGGAATTCAGGTACCGCCAAAGAATGCATGTTGACTAATTGATCGCCTTGTTGACTTGCTCTCTTGTACAACTGCCTCATCAGGTCCCTCATTATTTCACTGAATAGGTCCATTACTGTTTTGCTACTAAGTTTTCAGTTGTAATGGCACCATAATGTACCTCCTTTAGTACTTGTGATTCCACAATGCTAGACCTTCACTTGAGCTATTTTAACTGATTCTAACTTGACTTGGATACCTGCGGTCATCATTCAATGCACACAAGAATTCCTACAAACATTTATTTATATTTATTAATTTATAAAGAAAAAGCATTAATATTCAATTAACCGTCTTTGCAATCTCTTCGGCTGCAGGAAGATCTACCCATGCCAAACATTAATGAAAAAAGATTTTTATCAACAAAATGGACCTTTGAGACATAATTTCGATTATCAATTTTATGCCATATGTTCATAACTTATATATCAAAAAGTACAAAATATTATACTTAAAGGATGACAAGGTTCAGCATGTTATAAAAAAATGTTCATAAAAAGGATAAAAAAGACATCTATTTCTTCATGTCATCATTTTTCCCTCCCAACCAACCTGATGTTGGTCCCTTCAGCATTTATTAATTTTTGATTCTCATCTGTAGTCTAAGATCATTGGCGATCTTTTCACTTGATTCATTAGCCCTAAAGTTAAAGTATATGTAATTCTATTTTAACCTTTCTCATTTTTTATCTTCAATGGCCATACTATAATCAGCAAAAGAATCATGTTTCCCAAGCATAGGATGCAGAAGTATTGGTGGTTGGAAACGAAGAGGAACCCAATAATTCTTTTGACTTCTGTCTAACATCATATACCTGAGCATCCTACTAAAAGCCATCTCCAAATTTTGAGGAGAGTGTAATTCCCTTGTTTTCAGATCTTGTGACAATCAGACCCATCTTTGAGTAGAAGCCCTAATGGTGTTAGGAGCAACTTTGGAACAATGTTGTTCCCAATCTAGAAATGCCTGTTCTTAGATAGGGTAAATCTTAGCAGCACCACTTGCATTATTAGTAATAAAAACCCAATTAAAGAAGATCATGTGAGTATTTTGTGCCTCAGGCCAAATGTACAGTGGTTCCAACATTTGTTTTTCCCTATAAGGGGTGCCCTAATTCTCTTGACTGATCTCATTCTACATCCATGACATGATCGCTCTGAACTGTATATCCCACACATACAATAACTAATTCCAATCCCTATTATCTGGAACAACAAGGTTATGGACATAGAGCTCATAGAGGAGATTCTACAGAACCATTGGGACTGATTGGAATGCTGCATAAAAATCATGGGGAGTGTGCAAAGAAGGATTTAACCCTCAGACAATTTGGGACAATTGAAAATTAATCATTTGTTCCTTTAAGAATAGTGTATAAACTAGGGATGGTGATCTACAATTCCTAAGCTCTAGAATGAGCTCTGTCACCTTTGTGACACATTTCTGCAAGACTATGATTTCACTATCTTTTTCTTCAATTTGTTGTGCCTGTTCTTTTATACTTTTGAGCAATTATTTTCTCTCTAGGTCCCAGTTTGACTTTTCCCATTGCAATTGTTGGTACAGGCTAAGACTGGCTATTAATGGAGTAGAAATGTTTGGTGGTGTGTGGTGATGAGCAACAGGGCTGTCATCTTTTTTTAAACACACAGGGGGTGCAGGATTGGGCACCATAGCTGTATTAGTTTGAAATTTCTCAAAAATTTCTTAAACTATATCCTGTGCAAATGATGGGTATTCTTCTAATGGCAAATTTTTGGCCTCTTGTGCTTGTTGTTGAAAACTAGATATCATTTTCTTCGAAGAGTCTGTGTCACTATCAATATTAATAAAGCTAAAATTAGGGCTCTTTGGCTTTGGAGAAGCTTTCTTAGGGACATTTTCATGTTCGGGAGTATGGATTTCATGCTTTGGGGATTGTGCAGGCGTATGCATTAGAGATTCTAAATAAATATGTGGAACAAAAAATTCAGTATCCAGGCTTACTCCTAGCAGTCTGGCACCTCGTCATACTGCGAGGATAGAAGTTGTTTGTTTACCCTTATTATCAACAAATGTTCCTCTATTAAGGTCAGATATGGTTTCCTGTGGTACTAGAGGTGCTTCCTCTAAATCTTTCCATGTGGTATCTGTGTGTGATTTTCTCCTTTTAGAGGTTGAAGCCTCTGAAGGTGGAATTCTCTTTTTCATAGTCTTAGGTGTGGACCCAGAAGCTAAAGCTTCTTGAACTGTTTTATATACTACCTTTCTAACTCCTACGACAATTTTCTCTCTCATCCCAATTCCTTGCCCTCTAGGTCCACCCCTTTGGGGTCCCACTATTTTGAGTTTTACAAAATCATCCCATGTCCCTAGATGTTGCCTAGTTAGTTCCCTTTCAATTATGGCTCTTATTAAATAGTGGTGGGAAACTGACCAGGCCTTACCTTGTTGCACATAGGTAGCTTGCCTTTTAACAATATTGTAAAGGAAATTAGGGAGATTTATAGGATAGTTATCATATCACAGACTACTCAAAAATAGCATGTAAATAGGTATACCGCCCTTCATAGGTAAAATACCTTATGATAAACTCAGTAGGTTGAATGAATTGAAGGGGAAGAGATAACCATAATGTACCTTGCTTCTTGCTTTCCTCTAGCAGAGGGTCTCCATGCACTGTGAATTGTGCCTTTACGGCTCATGCATCCATGTCTTTTGTCCATCGTTCTGCATCTGTAGGTAAACCAGTAACCTCTGCCACCACCTGTTCTATAAATTCTATCCTGATACCCTTCACATTTGCATACCCATCCCATAGCGTATTATGAAATTGCAACAAAATTTCTTCATCAAATTGCTTGAGGTTGAGGCAATAAGCTAACCAACCCCACTGTTGAAAAAAATTTCATGTTGTTGGGTTTGGCAGCAAGACTCTACGACCCACTGGTTCATACCATTGAGGTTCTTTGCCCATGTTATCCTTTGAACAATGCTATAGCTGATGAGTTCACTGTGGGTGATTGAAAATTTTGAGCGGAAATAGCTATAGGGGTTTCAATTTAAACAATGACATATTGGGAAAGAAAAAAAATTTAAGCACTTCTAAACATCATATCCTTCAGTACTACATGATGAAATTTTAAGTACAACATAATGAAGATGAAGATTGTGCTCAAAACATTCACCATATTAATGAGGGGTTATGTGCTTTGTGTGAAATGATAATTTAATGGCTATTTTTTTAATTATTTCTCAAACACCATGGAAGTACAAAGGACCGCCAACTCATCACTGAGGTGACCTTTCCCCTATACATCATACATGTCAAATTAAGATCAACTTATGAAAAATTAAGATCAATA
The DNA here is from genome assembly GCA_028749045.1 of Cupressus sempervirens. Lineage (NCBI taxonomy): Eukaryota > Viridiplantae > Streptophyta > Pinopsida > Cupressales > Cupressaceae > Cupressus > Cupressus sempervirens. The sequence goes on from CM053785.1 coordinate 909,166,960, forward strand.
TATGATTTTGATTTTCCCTCCCCCCAACTAATCAGAGATTGGGCCCCACTAGACCTTAGAGATTGCAAATTCTAAAAAATTGAAATAACACAATTTTCTAAATAAATAATAAATTAAAGAAATTCAGAGGGGTCAAGTGTAACCGACCTAATAGGTGATAGGAAGGGTGCTCCAAGTAGTATCATAGTATAGAAATTAATGAAGTGGAGTGGTAATGAAAAGACAAGAAGATGAGATGGGGTGAAGTGGAAAAGGAAATGGATTACACATAAAATGTGGAATTTTATTATGAATTCATTGAAATAAATTCAAGGTGCTACAGGTGTCTGAGTGGAAGACTCAGACAAAGTGGCTGCAGGAAGTAATGTTTATGTTGTGTTGAACTATTGAAGAAATTCTTCCTGGGTTGTTGGTTTGTGATATATCTTTAGGCGATGCCCATTAACTAGGAGTTTGAACTTGACTAGATCAATTGTTGACAATTGAACTACTCCATTGTTAAAAATTGCTACAATTTCATATGGACCAAGCCATCTGGTCTAAAATTTCCCTTGGTCTATGTTGATATCTGGAGTCATATAGGAGTGCCCAATCACCAACAGAGAACTCTCTATCTTTGATAAATTTGTCATGCCACTGCTTTCACTAACTCTAAATTAGTTCTATGTTGTGAAGGGCTGACTTCCACCATTTGTCCAACTCATTGAGATGCAAAATTTGATCCTGTTGTGCTGCAGGAAGAGTAATATCAAGTTCCAAAGCTGTCCATAGAGTCTTATGCTCAAACTCAATAGGCATGACTGTTGTCTTCCCATATAGGAGTTCAAAAGGCGTATACCACCCTTCGCAGGTAAAATACCTTATGATAAACTTAACAGGTTGAATGAATTGAAGGGGAAGAGATAACCATAATGTACCTTGCTTCTTCCTTTCCTCCAGTAGAGGGTCTCCATGCATTGTGAATTGTGCCTTTACGGCTCGTGCATCCATGTCTTTTGTCCATCATTCCCTATCTGTAGGTAGACCAGTAACCTCTACCACCACCTATTCTATAAATTCTATCCTAATACCCTTGACATTTTCATACCCATCCTGTAGCGTATTATGAAATTTTAGTGCAATTTCTTCATCAAATTTCTTGAGGTTGAGGCAATAAGTTAACCAACCCCACTGTTGAAACAAATTGCATGTTGTTGGGTTCACCAACAAGACTCTGTGATCCACTGGTTCATACCACCAAGGTTCTTTGCCCATGTTATCCTTTGAACAATGCTATAGCTGATGAGTTCACTGTGGGTGATTGAAAATTTTGAGCGGAAATAGCTACAGGGTTTTTAATTTAAACAATGGTGTATTGGGAAAGAAAAACAATTTAAAGCACTTCTAAACATCATATCCTTCAGTACTGCATGATGACATTTTAAGTACAACATAATGAAGATGAAGATCATGCTAAAAAAATTCACCATATTAATGAGGGGTTATGTAATTTGTGTGAAATCATAATTTAATGGCTATTTTTTAAATTATTTCTCAAACACCATGGAAGTACAAAGGACTGCCAACTCATCACTGAGGTGACCTTTCCCCCATACATCATACATGCCAATTTAAGATCAATGTATGACAAATTAAGATCAACATTTGATTTTGATTTTCCCTCCCCCCAACTAATCAAAGACTAGGTCCCACCAGACCTTAGAGATTGCAAATTCTAAAAAATTGAAATAACACAATTTTCTAAATAAATAATAAATTAAAGAAATGCAGAGGGGTCAAGTGTAACCAACTTGATAGGCGATAGGAAGGGTGCTCCAAGTAGTATCGTAGTATAGAAATTAATGAAGTGGAGTGGTAATGAAAAGACAAGAAGATGAGATGGGGTGAAGTGGAAAAGGAAATGGATTCCACATAAAATGAAATTTTTTATTATGAATGCCTTGAAATAAATTCAAGGTGTTGCAAGTGTCTAAGTGGAAGACTCAAACAAAGTGGCTATAGGAATTAATGTTTATGTTGTGTTGAAATGTTGAAGAAATTCTTCTCGGGTTGTTGGTTTGTGATATATCTTTAGGCGATGCCCATTAACTAGGAGTTTGAACTTGACTGGATCAATTATTGACAGTTAAACTGCTCCATTGTTAAAAATTGCTACAATTTCATATGGACCAAGCCATCTAGTCTGAAATTTCCCTTGGTGATGTTGATATCTAGAGTCATACAGGAATGCCCAATCACCAATAGAGAACTCTCTATCTTTGATAAATTTGTCATACCACTGCTTCTGCTGACTCTGAATTAGTTATGTGTTGTGAAGGGCTAACTTCCACCATTCGCCCAACTCATTGAGATGCAAAATTTGATCCTATTGTGTTGCAGGAAGAGTAATATCAAGTTCCAAAGCTGTTCATAGAGTCTTATGCTCAAATTCAATGGGCATGACTGTTGTCTTCCCATATAGGAGTTTGAAAGGCATAAACTCAGTAGTAGATTTCCATGCTATTCTGTATGCCCATAAGGTTTTAGGAAGTCAAGCTACCCAATCTTTTTTAGTGAGTATGTTCTCCAAATCTCTATTTGTCACTTCAACCTGTCCATTGGCCTGTGGATGATACAGGGAAGATTTGCCATGCCAAATTTTGTAGTCTTCCATGAGAGCGGCTATCAAATTAGATGTAAACTAAGGGCCTTGATCTAATTATAATTCTCTTGGAACACCAAACCTTGTAAAGATACATTCGTACAAGAACTTTGCAACATTATTATCACAAGGGTGCTTCATTGGTTTTGCTTCTACCCATTTGGTGACATAATCAGTGCATACCAGAATGTAACTCTTTCCTTCTGAAGGTGGCTCAATAGGGCCAACAAAATTGATCCCCCATTTATCAAATGGTGCTACCACTATATGTGGTTGTAGGTGCATTTCATTTGTTTTCATTGGTTGACCCATTCTCTGGAATTTGTCACATCTTTTAGTATATTGAGTTACATCCTTGCGAAGTGTGGGCCAGTAGTAGCCTCTATTTAAAATCTTCAATGCGGTTCTCTTGGAAGAAAAGTGGCCACCACAGGGCTCATCATGACAAGCACGAATAACATCATAAGTCTCATCCTCTTTAAGAAATCTTTGTGTCACCTGATCTGGTCAAGTATAAAATATGAACCCAAAGATCCATGAAAAGTTGAAACTCTTCTCTGCCAACAACCATCTTTCCTTTGCAGAGAAATGTGAAAGTGTCTTACTAATTGTTAGGTAGTTGGCAATGTTAGCATACCAAGGGTTTTGTGCTAATAAAAGAAAGAGATGCTCATTGGGAAAGCTGTCTTCTATGGCTGCAGGATCATTAGGTGTTCAAAGATGAGATAAGAAATCAGCTACAACATTCACCTTACCTAGTTTGTCAATAATGGTAATGTCAAATTCTTGCATTAATAGTAACCACCAAGCCAAACATCTAGAGATTGCCAGTTTATTCATCAGATATTTGATGGCAGAGTGATCTGTATGTATAAATATTTGGTAGCCTATAAGATAATGTTTGAATTTATTCAAAGCATAAATTACAACGAGCAATTCTTTCTCAGTTACAGTGTAATTATAATCGACTTCTTAAAGATTTTTACTGGTATAGTAAATTGTGTATTCCACTAAATCCATTTTTTGGCCAAGCATTGCTCCTATGGCATGATCTGAGGCATCAGTATGTATGTGAAAAGGTAGCTCCCAATTTGGTCCTCGGAGAATTGCTACTGTTGAGAGGACTTCCTTAAGCTGCAAGAAGGCTTTTGTGCAATCAAAATTCCATATGAACTTTGCATCTTTTCAAAGAAAATTATACAAAGGAGTTGCAATTTGACTAAAATTCTTGATAAAATGTTGATAGTACCCTACATGTCGTAGAAAACTCTTGACATCTTTTAACTTAATTGGTACAGACAATGTGTGTATAACCTTTATCTTTGCTAGATCTACTTAAATTCTTTTGGGGGAAATAAAGTTTCCCAACACCACACCTTCCTGCATCATCATGAAACACTTTTCACTATTTAAGGATAGGTTGTAGTCTTTACATCTTTGCAAAACCTTTTCTAGGTTTTCTTTAGCTTCTTCAAAGGTCTACCCATATGTGGTGAAGTCGTCCATATATACCTCCAAATAGTCTATAGATATGTTAGAAAAAATACTAATAATAGCTCTTTGGAAAGTTGCAGGTGCATTACACAAACCAAATGGTAGGAAAAAATAAGCAAACGTTCCCCATGGACACGTGAATATGGTCTTGTGCTGATCCTCCGGTGCTATTTGTATTTGATTGTAGCTGTTGAACCCATCCAAGAAGGAAAAGTGCTTCTTTCCTGCAAGATTATCTAGAACCTGATCTACAAATGGTAGCAAAAAATGGCCTTTCTTGGTGGCTAAGTTGAGTTCTCTATAATCTATATAGACTCACCATTTTCCCCCCTTTTTTGGAATGATAACAATGGTGAAACCCATTGACTATCCAAAATAGGATATATAAAGCCAGCATTGAGCAACTTTTGTAGTTCATTTTTAACAATATCTCGTAATGTTGGGTTTATCCTATGTTGAGGTTGTCTTATAAGTTTGCAATCAGGACTTATATAGATCCTATGAGTTCAAAGTGCTAGGTCCAAACCTTTCATATCTATATAATCCTAGGAAAAAGCATCTTGGTGTTCTTGTAATAGCTACAAGATATCGTTATGTTGTGCCTGAGATAAGGATTTGCTTATGTTTAGTTCTCTCCCTAGGGCAATTGCTATTTTAGCTACTTTTTCAGCCATTGAAATTTGAGCAATTGGTGGAGTCTATTTCATGTGGTAGGAGTGAGTGTAGAAGTTGTGCAGACTCATAATAGTGGAGTTCACATGGTAATGGCATAATATTTTCTAAAACTCAATCCTCTTTGGAAGATATCTTAAGTTGCATTCCATACTCATTCAATATGATAGAAGAAATGACATCCTCCTCCTCTTTAGTGCTTACAAATGAGTCCCTTGAGATCATCATCAATTTTTTAATAGAATTTATGTCCATATCATAATCACCTAAATTTGGCCAGACAACTTGATCATCCTACAACAAAGGCTGAGTAGGAGAATACAAGGTTAATTTTTTAGTGTTCATACCATCTGAAATGGTCATTTTTCCTAATTGGCATGCAATATAAGCATCTATTGCAGCTAATCATGGTCGCCCTAGAATGATAGGATATCCTATAGTACTTGTTTTTGGAGAGAGTACCACAAAATCAACTGGTTAATCCCATGAATGTAGTGTAATAGTGACATCTTCTAACATACCATCATAAATGATGGTCAAACTATCTTCTAATTGCAAAATTGTTGGTGTTTCTCTGAGACCAATGATATGTAATTTGGACATGACTGCCTTGGTCATTACGTTGATGGATGCTCCTAAGTCTACTAGGGCATTTTACACTTGTATTCCTTGAATGGTAAGTGTTACTACTGGACTTCTAGGGTCTACATACTTGGGTATCTCAAGGTTATCAAGCATAAGATTAGAAAGCTAGCCAAGGACATGGACAGTCTTTGGGTCCTTCTTTTTCCTACCTAGATTTTTAGTACAAGCTTCTTTGATAGCTTTTGTATATACAGATACTTCCTTTATTGCATCTAGCAACGGGATTTTTATTGTCATTTGCTTGAGTTGTTCAAGCAAATCCAGTGTGGCATGATTTTCAACCGATGGAGCTTGCTTTGTTAACCTACCAGGAAATGGTGGTTTCTTTACTACAGAACAGACAATGGTTGCAGGATCTTGAACTAACTCAGTAGAGGTATCATCAAATTTTGTTATAATGGGTTGCTGAGGTGATGCAAGTGTCATCCCAAACCATAAATGAATGTCATTTAAGGTGATGGAATAGCTTTGCTATTGAGTTGAAGGCTTTGCATTATTAGGATTAGGCATAGGCTGTGTAGGCAACTATGGCTATTTTGGAAGGGTTGTATTGGCTGCAGGAGGCATTAAGGCTTGTTGTTGAGGAGGTTGCATCAAAACTTGTTGATGTTGTTGCTGTTACCAGTTTTGGGGTTGGTGCCAACCTTGCTAAGGTTGCTGCCAACCCTGGTTAAGTTGTTGCCAACCTTGCTGAGGTTGCTTATTGATGTTGCTGCTGCTGCCAGTTTTGGGGTTGGTGCCAAGCTTGCTGAGGTTGCTTCCAACCCTCGTTAGGTTGCTGCCAACCTTGCTCAGGTTGTTGCCAACCCTGGTTAGGCTACTTCCAACCTTATTGAGGTTGTTTCCATTATTATAATTATTATAACCACCATGTTGTTGCTATTGCCATTGACTATTACCACTATAATTATGAAGTGGGTCCTAGGGAATACCTGATTTTGGAGTCCAAGGCCTTCATTAAGAAACATAGAGGACTTCTCTACTTCATCAATTGCCTTGAATTTAGTAGGCACGTGCTATGACTCCAAACTAGCAATAGGCTTGCACTAGCAGTTACGTTTCTTTTCTCTGCAGTGAGGGCAATATTTTGCTAACATAATGTTAGCATCCTCCTTCTTCCTTCATGCTTGCATGGTTTCCAGTTGTGTGGCGACATCATTAATGATGTCTTGCTTGAAATCTGATAAGAGGTTTGACAACTTTGTCTTGGATACTCTTGCACTAGGAGATTTTTGGAGTAAGTCCCTCAAGCCTCATCCTTTTTTATTGTTGCTCTGGAATAGTTCAAGAAAATGTTCTGGATTTCAGCCCACGTCTTCTATGTAATTTCACCTTTAGTCATTAAGTCTAAGGACTCCATACTCCTATCATGCACTCCTTTTAAAAAGAGATGCTTTTGAGACACCTCATTCAGTTGATGTTGCATATTACGCTATAGGTTGAACATGAATTGTGCAACATAGTCCTCCAAGGTTTCATCCTCCTTTTGTGACATTTTGAAAATGCCATCCCCTTTTAAGTCATGACCTCTGCAATATTCCTTATATTTAGTAAGGAACAAGTTACTCATAGTTGGCCAATCTACCACAACATTAGAACCTGGACTCATAAACCATCTTAAGGTAGCTTCTTCTAGAGTTGATGGAAACAACTTTAGTTTATAAGCATCTGTGGTGTAATGATAACTTCGGCAAAGAATGTCAAACTCAAAGAGAAGGGTTTTTGGGTCTTCAGTAATGAGGCCATAGAACTTTGGAAGGGCAACTGAGGGTATATTTTTCAGATTTTGATTACCCTGTTGAGTGGGAATTGGAAAGGGAAAGGTAGGCTGAGCAGTTGCCATTTGTGGATTTCCTGGTGGGGGTGGTTGGTAAATGACTCAAGCTAATGGATTATCTTGATATTCTAGCTCAGCAAAAAGATCATTTAAATGAAAAGATTCTTCAGATGTAGTTGGTGATTGTACTTGATCAGGTGTGTCTACAAACACATTCTCAAATAGTACTTCTTCTTCTTCTCTTTCTTCTACTTTAGGATTAGGATGAAAGGGATCTTCCTAATTGAAGTTTGGAAGAAATCTTCCAAGGTGGTCTCTTCTCCTATGCATGCAAAATACTAAAGAATGAAACTAACTAGGTGACTCTATAGTGAACACTAGACTGACACCATCCCTGGCAACGGTACCAAAAATGTTGAGCCACTATAACACCTTTTTAGTTGAAGGATTGGACATCCTTTACTACCAAAGTATATGTTGGTCTTCATTAAATATCAATCCAAGAGTGTGAACTTGAGATGATGTCTGCAAAGTATATGCTCTAGCCTCTACTAAAGATCACTACTACCCTGAATAAAATAACCATTAAGGAAATATATTTTATCAAAAAGAAAGACAATTATCTTATGACTATAAGGAAAATCAAATAATTACTTAACCATACATCTATGCACCTACTGCTGCAAGAACAGTGACTGGTTCTATTTTCAGTGGCTACAAGAACAACAATTCTAAACTTAGAAAACTGAGTCTAACTCCTAATTGCTAAAGGAAACTCCACCTTCCATGTGGGCCCCCACAGAAGAGTGAAGAAGAGATTTACTCATACTGAAGTGTAGAAACTCAATAAACTCATGTATTCATTCAATAGGCAATGTTACATTTACTTGAAAAACAACAGAATATCTAATAACTCTCACCTAACTCTATTCACTCATTCACTACTTGACCTTTTAGATACAGACAAGGTCTTATTTAAAAGAAAGGAAATAACAAATTCCTACAATCACGACTTCCTCATAAAGGATAGTTCATTATAGCCCACGATTTTTGCAAACATTAAACATGATAAGAAACATTGGGTATCTCCTTAAGTTCCCATAAATATAGAGTGTAGTGGATGCTAGATCTGCTTTGCTACATGACTTTAATGATTTCCAAGAATTCAGGTACTGCGCAAGAATGCATGTTGACTAATTGATCACCTTGTTGACTTGCTCTCTCATACAGCTGGCTCATCAAGTCCCTTATTATTTTGTTGAACAGGTCCATTCTTGTTTTGCTGCTAAGTTTTCGGCTGTAATGGCGCCATAACACACCTCCTTTAGTACTTGCAATTCCACGATGCTAGACCTTCGCTTGAGCTATTTTAATTGATTTTGACTTGACTTGGATACCTGCGGTCATCATTTAATGCTCACAAGACTTCCTACAAACATTTATTTGCATTTATTAATTTATAAAGAAAACACATTAATATTCAATTAATAGTCTTTGCAATCTCTTCGACTGTAGGAAAATCTAACCATGCCAAACATTCATGCAAAAAGGTTTTTATCAACAAAATGAACCTTTTGAGACATAATTCCAATTATCACTTTTATGCCATATGTTCATAACTTATACATCAAAAAGTACAAAATATTATACTTAAAGGATGACAAAGTTCAACATGTTATAAACAAACGTTCATAAAAAGGATAAAAAAGACATCTATTTCTTCATGTCATCATAAGGCATAAGAGGTTGTTAAATGATGTCATAAATCCAACAAGGGATGTCAAACCATTGCCAACAATTCCCCTCCCAATGGTACTCACTATGGCCTACAAGGATTTGAACACATGACCAAGCTTTGATACCACTTGTTAACCACTAGGGTTGTTGCACCAAAAGATCAACTAGTTAATGCGTACAACAACCACTAGACTTGTAGAAGACACAAGGGGTTGTTAAACCATGTCACAAATCCAACGAGGGATGTTAGCCCAATGCTAACATAAGGTGACAAATTTTGAGAGCAAGAGCTTTAATAATAATCTTATCGGGTACATTAATATAGGTGATGGGAAACTAATTGTAGACATCTTTAGGTTCACCAACTTTAGGTGTGAATTTAATGTTAGATTTGTTAATTTATTTCCCTAATAAACCAGTGTGAAAATCTTCAAAATATAGATTATGCAAATTAGACCCCACACATGGCCAAAGCGCTTTATATAAACCATAGGGAAGTCCAACATATCATGGTCATTTATCATCCACCATGGAGAAAGAAACTTCCTTAAGGTCTTCAAGGTCAATAATTGATCACAAAAGGCATTTTATGAATTAGGCAATCTAGAAGGAACAAGTATGAGGCATTCTTCCAATGCTTGTTGACTCACTATTTAGGGTTCTTGTGTACTGAAGACCTTCTTATAATGATTAAAAGAGGCTTTTGATATACCAAGAAGCTTAGTAAGAGCCTAATTTCCTTCTTTGATTCTTTTAATGTTAGGAGAAGAATGTAAAAGTCAAAGATAGGGAGAACAATATTTAATAACTCAATCTCCAACCTTTAGCCAATGCATACATACTTTGATATGAGCACCATAGGTAGTAGAATTATCAACAATATACTTTTGACGAGGTAGAGTAGCTTCCTTCAACTATAATAATGTGCACAAAGAATTACAACCAAATTCTCTATAGTTGCATTAAGTCCTTGATAATAATTACAAAAGACCATTGATGGAAGTTTGCTAGTGATCTCCTATAGAAGTATAGGAATTTATTAGTATGATGAATACCATTGTTCCACCATGAAATCCAACTTGGTTTCTTAGTGGGCCTGAGCTCTGAATTCCAATTCTACTGAATATGGATCAATATAGGAGGATGACTCAACAAGGACGTGTCTAAAAGGAGCACATAAAAAAAGCAACCATTCAATTATATATTTAAAGGGAAAATGGTCTAACAAAGTGAGACCATTCATGAGTAAAATTGGTCAAAGTTGGTCCTCTATAAAATGAGAAAAAAATTTGAGTGGAGATCATGACATGACCAATGAATTTAAGGACTCTATCAGAACCAACTTGAAACTTATACTTAGTATGCCCAACATGTGATTGGTGACAATTAATATTAGGATTAAAAAGGCTTAATTGATGACATATGTAGAACTATGCCTCACACTCACCAACTGTCCATTGAAAAGGTGAAATGCCTTCTTTATCAAGGGCCACCTCAACCATATTAAAATATCTAGATGTAACCCAGGTAGTAGGTGGTAATGATGTTGTTACATGGAGCCTAATTAGACTTAGAGGTTAATTTTTCCCACTTTACTCAGCATAGTTCCCCCCAAATCATTTCTACAGGGGTTTGGGGACAGTGCCCCCAAGACGGGGTCAAGGGATAGCACCCCTTGCAGGGTCCTGAGGCAAAGCCTCATGTGTGCTCCCTATCATATTACAAGGCGGGGTCAAGGGGCAACACCCCAATGGAGGTTTTTGGGATTTTTTTTTTTGATATTGGTTATATTTGCATGTAACTATTATTTTTGTCTCATTAATCCTAACAAATGAGTCAACTATCCATCACCAAAGATGAGATATCTCCGTAACAACATTAGGAGCATAAACATTAATTATCCCAAAACAATGACTATTGACTTGCATGATAATCCAAACCAATCTATACATGCGATCCACACCATGAGAAACAAATACATCTTGTTACTATGGTGAGAGTATAGTGATAACCCCTCCACATCAAGTTACATGGTTGAAGGAAAAAATTAGACTATTGAGCCAAATAAAATGACACCACAAATAATCGGAAGGCAATAATCTTAACTTCCTAAAGGCAAACAACATCCATTCCAACATAATTCTAGTGAACATCTCACAAAATATACTTATGAGAGAGGTTTTTTAGACCTCGTTCATTTCATGATATGAAATTTATTCTAAGGCATCATTCATGCTATCCTTGTGCATAAGAGAGGAGAAACTATTATCCAAAAAAATTGAATACAAATGGAAAGCAGTATAAGATTCCCTGAGATCACCAATCATTTTCTCCATCATTTTACTTTTAAGTCATCCCTCCCTAGAGAGATGTAAGAATGATGCAAGGAAGGGAAGCCGATTGAGGAGTCTTAACCCCTACTTGCCAGGATTATATTCAATTTGATCATTTTCTTAAGAAATAAGGGCAACCATGTTAATCATTTTTAGGACATGATTTTAAGCACTCTTTGAGTGTAATATATTCTTGGATACCTTGCATTGCACAATTTCTTGGGTTGGCAAAGTAAGCGAGCATCCTGTTTTAGTTGGAAAGCCAAAGTATGGTTGATTTATGGACCATTATTGTCCATCCTTCATCTTCTTTGGGAGCGTCCAAGGTCTGAGTAGAAATAACATCCTTAGAAGAAGACTTGGTCCTTTTCACCAAAGGGCAATCCTTATGCTTAGCTGACTAGAAGTGGAAACATGTATTGGACAAATTTAAATACATCAGACACTGTAAGAAATGATGCCCACCAACTTGAAACTCTATTGATTCTTTGAGGTCTTTGGCTACGTCAATTTCTATACAAACCCTCTTCTGAGGACAAACGTGGAAAGGATAGTTTGGCTCCATGCAAACAACCTTGCCAAGGTTTCAAACTATATTTTTCAAAAAAGGTCAACAAGGCAAAGGGAGAGCGATAAATTCTACTTAAATGGGAACCTTAAGCTTTTTTTCATCAGAGACAAAAAGTCTTATGTCCAAGGCTGAAAAACCAATAAAGAAGAACAAACAAACCAATGCCCATTCTTGAGAACACCCTCTACATGAGAAGGGTTTCCAAAATGGGACAAAAAGAACCCCTTGGTTAAATTTTGGTTTTCATCATATAAGACCCCATAAGGGATCCATACCATGCAAACCTAGTGTCACTACATATTTTGAGAAGGAATGCGACCCACAAAATAACCTATTAAGGTAAAACTTTCAAGCCATCCATAGGTACTATCAAAATCTTAAACAATCAAAACTGCATTCGGAGTTGTAGAATTCTTACCTCATGGAATTTTTTTGCACAAACTTGTAGAGATGTTTTCTCAGTGAAGCTATGATCTGCCAAAGCTAGAGCTCACTCACCAACAAAAATTGCAGAGCTAAAGGTGACACAAGCTATTAAAACAACCCTACAAAAATACAACACAATAGAATTTTGTAAATTAGAGTAAAACTTTTAATTCTTTTTTTTTATGACTAGTCCCTTCCTTATATTAAAAAAATGCAATAAAGTCACATATTCACAAAAAAAGGGGTTAGGGGAAACAGGATCACCCCTCGAGTTCATACGGCCATAGGCTAGAAATCAACTATTCATCAAAAAAAACTTTTAGAAAACATCAGAAAACAAATAAATTCTCATGCCGCCAATGCTACACCAGCCGAGGAAGGAGGATCCTTATTGTCAGAGCCCCACCCGAGGGTGGGGTGAGTAGATGGCTCAAGGGGAGCCCATTTGTCATCAACAACAACAACATTATCTTCATCTCTCTCTCCCTTAGGCCTAGGAGGAGAAATGGTTAAGTCCAACCGAGGAAACACCCACTTGGGGTCTGAGTGAGTAGAGGGCCAAACAGTAGGAGGAGCCATTGGGGACCACTCCAAACTAGACCTCCAGGGAGGCAAGGCAGAGTGGTGCCGACCACTAGAACCTCTAGAAGAGCGGCGCCGACCAAAAGCACCACCGCTGGGAGAGCAGTGCTGCTAAGAGTGAGGTGTGTGTGAGCGATGAGCAGAATTGCTACGTCCTTGATGACGACCGCGAGGAGGAGTACGGTCGTCAAAGGCCAAATTTGATAGAACACGAGCAACCATATAGGGGGCATTTCCCCAATAAGCCAAAAGCTCCTGTAAGTGAGCCACCTCCAAAGCCACTTTATCCATTTGTACTTGAATCTGCAACATGACATTGCTATAAATACATGCTTTAGCGTACATAGCCACATTAATGTCAAGTGTGTTGTTAGCATAAATGACTACATTATGATCTTTCCAAATGGTAAATAAGATCTCTAATCTGAAAGCATGTCATATCTAGGCGTATTTGAAGGGTATTTGAGTATTATCACCCAGAAGAACCATATGCCAAGAAAAAGGTTCTGGGCAGAAGGGGCAAAAGAGGTCATGGATCCATCGCTAGTATCACTGAGCCCATCTACAGAACCAAAAAATGTGCAAAAAAGACTTTGGTTGACCACATAAAGGGCAACGGGGGTTAGGAACTCCCAAGTGTCGCAACTGGGGGCCCAAAGGCAAGCCTTGGAAAATAATATGCCAGGAAAAATGTGCAATTTTGGGTTCAGTAATTGCATGCCACACAATGGAGAACCTATGACTCCAAGTGCAATGTGAAGATTGCAAATGCCATCGTTGGTTGAGAACATCAACCATGGGCAAGTGAGGAACCAACCATCGGTAGCCCAGCCTAGGCTTATAGCTGGTTACTAGGGTGTCTAGATACCACTTCCAATCTTTCCATCAAGGGTGAGAAGACTGAATGCCCACTTTATGTAACAAATGTAAAGGCACCACAAAAACTAGAAGATCAAAAGTCTACCGATCTGGATGAGTAAGCCGGAATTGCACTCTCATGTCCTCCCACGACCGTAAGCTCATAGTAACTCTAGAAAAAAGATCTTTAGGGGTCCTGATGCCACATTTAAAAAAGCTCAGAGTACTATCCCCATGCACCTTAGCCATTGGAACCCCTTGAATAGCAGATAAAGGTGACCACTAGAGATTATGCTAGTTCATGGAAAGCCCATCTCTAAACCCATTGCCAACCCAGCAAAGCCAAGGCTTAACTGCTTCCCAGGCTTTCCAAATACTCTTGGCAACAAAAGCACCTTGAATCTAGATAGGTTCAGTGGTAACAAGAAGGGTCTGAAACCCAATCCCCTTCCAGGCTGGCTGGTGAACTGGAAAGCTTGAGGAAATGCAATGTCTTAACAAAATCTTTCAGGCTTCATTGTCGGAAAGAGCTTGAATCACCCATTTGGCACATAAAGAAATACCTTGCTTTTGGGTGGATAACAAGCCTAGACCACTAGACTCCTTGGGAAGACAACAAAAATCCTAGGCAACTCTATGAAAGTCTTGTTGAGAAGCGTTTGACGCCCAGAGGAAGTCACATAAAAGGTGCTCAAGTTTGAGGTAAGAGGCCTTTGCAGGAGCCCACTAGGAAGAATAATAAACATGGGTGGTGGCCAACACTTTGGAGCAAATCTGGAATTTGCCTACTAGGGAGAGAGGTTTGGTGATCCAATGCTCCAGCTTCTTCTCTATTCTGGCAAGAATCACATTCTAGAGCTCAATAGTTGAGGCCTGGAAGGTGAAGGGGATACCTAGAAAATGAAAGACTTCCCCATGTTGAACCCATTTCTATTGATATTGCTCAAGCCAAGTAGGATAGGGAAGGTAAGACTGCTTGTAACAAAGGGTTTGATGCCACTGAATGGTAGACCCTGAAGCAAGACAAAATGTATCAAGACATTGCAAAGCGGAAGCAATATTCTCTTCATCCTCTAAGTGAATGAGGAAGGAGTTGTTTGTGAAATGACCATTCACAAGCTGATTAGGGGAATCTGGGAGGGAAATACCCTAGACCCTTTTTTGTGAGATGGCATTTGCGAGAAAATACCCAAAACCTTCTGCTACCAACACATATAAAGAGGGTGCCAGCGGGCATCCTTGGCAAATTGATCGATAAAGCCCAAATGCTTGAGACTAACGATCGTTAAAGGAGATGCAAGCAGAGACATCTCCAAAAAGCATCTGGACTGACTATAAAAAAGTGGGGCCAAACCCAAGAGCTTGAAGCATTGCAATAATGAAAGGCCACTCAATCTTGTCATAAGCTTTGGCAAAATCAATTTTGAGAAAGATGGCATTTTGCTTTGAATGTCGAGCCCATTCCATCCCTTCCCATACAACAATTATATTGTCCAAGATATGACAAGATTTGATAAAACCCTTTTGTTTAGGGCGAATGATCTGAGGAAGAAGATGATGAATTTTAAGAGAGAGAGCCTTGGTAATGATCTTACATGAGACGTTCAACAACGTAATAGGCCTCCAATTGCAGATGTCTTCAGGGTCACCCGCTTTAGGTATGAACTTGATATTTCCCTTGTTAATAATATTGCCTAGAGAGTGGGAATTGTAGGCCTCAATGTAAACCTTATGCAAGTCTGGACCAATCTCATCCCAAAATGCTTTGTAAAATTCACAAGGGAAGCCATCACAACCAAGGGTCTTATCGTCTGCCATGGAGAATACAACTTCTGTGAGGTCCTCTAGAGTGAGCTTTTGCTCATAGAATGCATATTGTTCTGGAGTGAGTCTTTTAGGCGTGATAGCCAAATAAGTCTGCAAGGCTTGATCCTGCGCTACCTAGGGACCTTGCATTGTGAAAACTTTTTCATAGTGGCGAATGAAAGCTTAGAGAATGTTAGGAAGCTCATAGAGGGTGTGCTGACCCTCCCAAATGCATTTGATCCCTACCATAGAGTGGTGTGCCCTCAACGCATTGAAGAATTCCTTGGAAGCTTGATCACCAACCTTCAGCCAGTGAAGGCGGGCTTTGTGTTGAGCTCCCTAGGCAGTATAACTGTCTGCAACTTGCTTCTGGAGGTGAAGGTTGGCAAGCGGAACCTGGAGATTCATATCAAACAGATTCATGGCAAGAGCTTTAGTGGCCGTACAGAGATCTTTGATAGTGGTTTCATAGGATCTCTTGCGGTATGTAGCCAATTGCCTCCCATAAATGCGAAGAAACCTCGCAATACGGGTGATGACGTCATTCCACCACTGAATCCACCCAGAGGAAGAGTGGGGCCTAGGTTCAAGGTTCCAAGTTTGTAAAATATGAGTGGTGGTGGGTGGATGGGACAACACTGAAGTATTAAGGTAAAATTGGGTTTTACAATTACGAGGAGGGGCAGAATGCCAAGTAATGGAGAAGTGGATGGGAAAATGGTCTGAAAGAGTCACGTCAGGGAGTAGAGTGATAGGTAGCAAACTTGTGTGAGAAAAATAAAAAAGGACTGAGCATAAATCATAGCACGGTCCAACCTTTTAAGGACCCTATTAGCTCCCTCTCGAAAGTTGGACCATGTGTACCAGATGCCATCAATCCGGCAGCAATGAACATTGGGATCAAAAAGACCCAACTTGTTCCACATGTAGAACTAGACTTCTCGCTGACCAGCTGACCATCAAAAAGGTAGAAGGCTCACTTTATTAATAACTAGCTCAACCGTATTAAAATCCTCGTAGAATATCCAAGTGGCAGGCGACAAAGAATTAGCTAGCCACCTCCATAAGTGTGAGCGCTCAATCGCATCATTAGGGGCATAGATATTGACAATGCCAAAAGAATGATTTTGAAAAGACAACAAAATCCAAACTACTCTTTGTATGGGGTGAGAACCATGGGAAATAACAAAAGGGAAAAGCCAAGGGGAAAGGGAAGTGACTACACCACCTCGACCAGCTTCATGCTGAGATGCAAAGCTAACACCATCCGACCATATCACACGACAAGCTGAGTTGAGAAGAAACCCAGAGACTTTGACTTCTTGCAGGCACAAAACATCAATATTGCTAAGCCTACGCTTGGTATCATTAACATAATACTTTCTAGGGAGGTCTGTTAGCCATCACACATTCCATGAGAGAAAATTCATCATAAACCAGCTTGCATATTCTCCTCATCCTCAAGCAAGGAAAAACTGTTATGCAAGAAAGCAGAGGATTCAAACAAGGGGTCACCCAAAGTGATGGCTCTTCATTTATCCTCAGTAATAGTGACTACATTCCAACCTTTAGGGCTACAAGAGCGACAGAGAGACAGAGAGGAAATCATAGAGGCTACTTGAGGCGCACGAATCCAAGCAACTTGTACCTTCGACTTATTTGTCCCCTGTGATGCAAGGTTTGAAATGGGCAGTGACACAACCATAGGAGCCTCTGGTGCGGAGGGCATAAGAGGAGCCACATTAGAGCTGGGATGACTGGGTTTGGCTTAGCAGCTCCCTTGCCTTTCTTGACAACCATTGTCCACTCATCTTTTTTAACGGCTAGAGCCAGCTTGGGTTCCTGCAACAAAGAGCGATTGCGCTCAAGAAGAGGACAATCCTTTATCTTGTGACTAGTAGATTGACAACAAAAACAAGTATTCAAGAGATTCAGGTAAAGCACCTTCTAGGTAAAGGTGGTAGCACTAATCTGAATTTCCACAGACTCTTTAAGGTCCCTAGAGAGGTTGACTTCAACATAGACCCTCCGCTAAGGACGGGCATTAAAAAATTTGTCCAGTGCCATGCAAATTACTTTGCCCATAGTTTGGGCAATTTCTGTGAGAAAAGATCAGCAAGGGATGGGCAGCTTAGGGAACCCTACCCAAACTGGAACCCTAAGTTTGTGGTCATCTGAGACGCAAAAGTCTTGAGACCATCTCTAGAAAACAAGTAGAGATGAGTGAACAATCCACGACCCATGGCTGAAAATACTCTTAGCCTAGGAGGGGTTACTAAAACGAAACAAAAAAAAACCCTTGGTGAGGTTTTGAATCTCTTCAAGGTGAATCCCCTGAGGGGACCAGGCTTTGGATACCCATTCACATAGTGTGCTTTTAGATGGAGTACGACCCACAAAATACCCAATAAAGGTTTGGGTTTCTAGCCATTGACAAGTAGATTCAAAAGTAGAAATATTCAGAACCAAGTCGGGAGAGGAATTACTTCGTGAAATATCTTAGGTACAAATTTGCGCGGGCATTTGTTTGGTGGGGCCATTTTGGCATGCAACAACAACTCCAACACCAACAGCAACTGTTGGGTCGGAGAGGCCGGAGGCCATTATATTCTAAAATATATTCCCGCACTAAATGCATAATGACATATAGTAAAGTAGAAAGGGCTTAGACGCAAACCATACAAACCCTAGCAGAGCTCAACGCAGACTCACCCGAGAGGTAAAACTTTAATTTTCAATTTTAGCAAAATAGTAAAATGAAATCATCTCCTACTTGAGTAGAACACTTAATGTTTAAAAATAAATACAACTACATATTACTAAATATTTTGAGAAATTTCTTTTTTCTCTTTTAACATTAATTTTTCTATTTTTCTATCAAATTGAATCTTGGGACCTTTTTAAAAACATGTGATTGCAAATCATGAAGATCAAAGATCAAATTTTGAGAAAAATCCACGATGTTTTCAATTTTTTGAAAATTGGTCAATTGTAGAGTTTGTAAGTTTAGATGAAAAGATAGCCGCGTCCATAAAAATGTCCCGGGTGAGACGCTTGCCTTTGAAGTAATTGCGAATTCTAAGGTGAGACTTAAGAGTGATTGCGAATTCTACCTTTGGTTTTATGGCTGAAGTTGGCTCAGTTCCTGTGGTAGAGAAACGCCATGGATAGGTAAGTTACTAATTTACCTTCAAATCCTACTCATTTTTCTCATCGGCGTCGTTGAAATCATGACACAATTTGTGCAGATTCTTGAGGTAAATCACTTGTCATAGTTTCAATGAGTTGTTTTTGCAATCAGTACACGGCTGTATTATTTTGTGTGTTTTATTTTATTCTAAAAGCTTATGTTGTTAACTGGTAAATAATGGCATTGGCTCGTGGTCTTATCTATGGCTTTTTTCGCGTATGATGTTATTGTAATACCCAGTGTGAGCGTCCTATTTATTTCTTCACGCAGAGATAGTTTGGACTGTGAATAGAATTTACTTTTTATTTTCTAGGCAAATTAGTACCGAGGGGTAGCTAGCATTGCCAAAAAAGAAATAAAAGAAAAATAGCACATTAGGTTTCGGCATTTGACAGCCCTAGTCATTGGAGTGGAATAAGGTTCTTACTCCAGATGCAATTTCTTGCATCCGTTCAATCTGAGTACTAGCAAGCAGATATAATTTATGACCTTTAAAGAAGCAGTATGTATCCATGTTATTCCTTTTGATGCAAATCCTGAAAAGTGTGACCGAGGGTTCTTTTGGGAATCCGCAACAAGGCCACTGTTAGGCTGTTCGTCCAGGGTGGAGATGGCCGATGTTACCTCTTGTCTGAGACGTGGATCACTAGCTTATCGACCATCCGGAAAGCTAAAATGGCATCTCCTTTAGTTCGCACTACGTGTAGAGAAAGTCCCCCTGCAGAGATGCGTCGTGCATGTGTGCTCTGTTCAGATTGTCCCCCGAATGATTGTTTTAATGCTAATTGCCTTTTCTGTGATAGCAAAAGGAATGATTAAAATCTGCTTCAGTTGAGCCTCAATACTGGCCTGTTGGCCTATTCACAGGTGCAAAGGCAACTTGGTAAATGAAGTTGCACCAATTGTCCTTCGATTCTCCTCCAAACTGTTTCTTTTGTAATAATGGCAGCGAGGCAATTCCAACTACTAATGCAGTTCGAAAGTTTTTTCCTTTCTGATTTCTGTGCCTTGGTTTGATAGATAATTAATAGCTGTATTTGCTTCTCTAAAGATATTTGAGCATGCAAAAGAATTTAGTTGATTAGATATTTGTAAGTCTGATTGATCCACACAAAGGTCTTCCAACCAAGGGCCTTGTGCTTGAGAATGCCTCTAATTATAAATAGAGAGTTTCTCTCAATGCTTATTAGTCAATTTTTCTTTGAGACACTGCTTGAGTCTTTCTACAAGTACAGAGAATTCGGCATCAGTGTTAGTACCATTCTAGAGCTTGATGGAACAAGTCCACATTTCTTTTTAATTGTCTAAATTTTATGAATCTCACACTGGATGTCTTGAGCTTTCCTTTGGACGCCACATCAGAGTTCAGGTTAATTTGCCTTTTGGAGGGGCAACACATTTGGTGTTCTCCTTTCCTTTATGTTGCTGAGGCATCTAACACAATTAAGGGGGGCTTTTAGTAATGGCTAGTTGGAACACACACAGTTATCTTAGGCTAAGTGAGATTTTTTCCTTTACTTTTGAGTTTTGATATTCATATATGCCAATTCCTATTTTGTTGATTAATATTTCTATGGAAGATGTCTTTCCTTTGAATATTTTTGGCATTATGTTCTTTTCACAGATGCTAAATGATCATAGTAGGTACTTCATACCACATACCTACCATAGGGAATCTTTGTGCATTTTGGGCTGTAGGGCCAAAACTATAGAAGCCTTAGTCACACCCATTCAGAACACTCTTGAGCTATGGTGCATTGTAATAGTATACGATCCAACATTTGTTCATGCTTTTTGTAGATGGGGCATTACAATGAGCCCAAGAATCCAAGTTTTAGCAAGCTGTGTTCAATTAAATTGTGAAGATGATGTAATGCAGACCACACAAAGGCACTGACCTTGGGGAGAACATTCATGGCCATCTATGCATTTGTTTTTTTTGGGACTGAATTTCATAGCCTATTTTGACCAAGTACCTAGTAGACTTCACACTGCACCAAACTAATTTGTCTTCTTTATTCATTATTTTTGTCTTCATTTGAGCAAGTTCTTTGCTTAGAATGTCTTTGGCCTAGGAAAAAGTACTCTCAATGTTTCTCCAAGAGATGTTTGCATTGTCATTATTACTGTGAAGATGGTGTAATTACTTACTTTGTTACCATATCACCTGACAATGTAATTAATGTAATTATTTAATTTGGGGGTATCACCTATAAAGGAATACACACATTCCAATATTTGTGTCAAAATGAGACAAATTTGCTATTATTGATCTTCCTTAGTAAGCGATCAATAATTAGACGCTTGTACTTAATCACGAAATTCCACAAATGAGAACCATGTGGGGGGTTTGCAGTTGTAAACACATGATACTTATTTAGCAAAATCTCTCACTACATGCTGTTGGGGTTCTCATGCATTCTCTAGATGAGCTTCATCCCAAGTGCTTGATTTTGGTGTTGGTTATCTTATATACCAATACAACCCTATTATTTTTTGAGTTTGATTGTGCCCCAAGCAATTAGTGAAATTTGTTTTAGTTCAATGGGGCCATCTAACATAAATATTCTTTGATCAACATTATTTCCTTCTTGGTATTAGCTGGGAATTTCAAACACACGAGCATGTAAATTGGATGGTTGTAAGGACAACCTTTATCATTGTGATCTTGACGGCTAATGTTGGTATTGGCCCCTTTAGGTATTGCCTTTTTTCTTGCATTTGCCTTAAGCCTTAGTCCATAAGTGGTTCTTTGGTGCTCCTTGGAACAATGGTATACTGAGGTAAGTGTAACAAAGGCAATGCTAAAACCCAAGAAAATTATGATCCTCAGTTGGGCATGTTTTTTGATATTAAAGAAAAAATCTTGGAATTGTCCTTGTTGATCAACCTGGCTAGAGAACTGAACACATGTATCTAATATGTCTTTGACTGTGGAACCTTCATCTAGTGCTGAAAAGCCATAGATCAATGGGTCATCAACAAACAAACAATGGGAAATGATCCAAGTTTAATTTTTGACACAGATACCTTTCCAATGACCCATTTCAACTTGTCTTTTGATTGCTTGACATAATGCTTCAACCATAATGAAAAATAAAGATGGTAACAAGGGATTGCCTCGTTTGATCCCTTGAGCAACCTTGAAATTGTAGGAAGATTGGAAACCGCCATAGAGAATCTAGGGGAAGATATGCATGCAAATGTCCATTCGAGCCATTTTTGATCAAAGCCCTTTTTTGCATGACTTTAGCAAGAAATGCTAACTTACTTTGTCATAAGCTTTTGCTTGTATCTAATTTTATCTATCATTTGTTTTTTATTTCATTTTTCCTTTATGGAAAGGATGACGTTATGAGCAATGATAATTCCTATTGTGATATTCCTTTATGTGAGCAATGATAATTCCATCCACAATATCTGTTTCCAAAATGAATCTGCTTTGTTCTTGAGAGATAATGGACGAACACAAGGTCTTTATAATTAATTTTCCATTATTTGAGATCAATTTTATATACAATATTACATCAATCATTTGATTAGAAAGAGATTGGTAAGTCTACTTTTTGGGGATCAAAATAAAGGTGATTACTTCATATAGGATCAACTAAATCATAGTCACATGTCCAAAGAAGCTGATTGCTTCCCTTCAAGTTTCTTCAAGTGATGATATAATTATACTTTTTGAATGCATAAGGCAAGGGACTTCCCTTCAAGTTTCTTCAAGTGATGATATAAGTATACCATTTGAACATATAAGACAAGGGATTTCATTGGTCCTCATTTGCTTTTCATGATATTTTGGAAATATTTCACGTTTTGGTCCCTTTCATCAATATGCGATTCACTTGATTTCATTTCCTAGAAGGTCTACTCTTTCACAAGTATTTCACTATTTCAGCCATCGACACTTTTTCTTTGATATACTTGTTTTCAGACATTCCTTTTGCTATTACTTATTTGTTCCATATTTTGACGTCTTCAATGCACTCTTCTCTAAAAATGTCTTTGAATGCATTCTTGTTAGTTGTTCCTATCTTTCAAATTTTCTTTCAAGGGTTGCAACTTTTTGCTAAATCAAAGCATTGTAGAGCCTCTCGTCTCTATTAGATCATTTCACTATCTTCTTAATATCTCTTTCAACATTGGACTTCATTAACATGTTCTTTCAGATTTGAATTGGCATTTGACTAGGGGTGGTTATTCGCATAAAGGTACAATATGAGATTCAAAACATATAGTGGAATCAACCCAATTTTTAGATTTTAGGAAATGATACAACCACTTTATGATGTTTGTAAACTTTGATCTTCTATTAATGCCAGTGAATTGGCCGGGCAACGTGAAAAAATTTAGTTAAGAAATTAAGTTTGAAAATTACTCTTGGGTTTGTGAGATTTTGTCTTGGTTGCCTTATTTTCCTATTTGGTGCATTATTGTATTGAAATCACCACTAACTAGGGGTCTTTTGCCTACAATGACATAAAACTCATGTTTGAATTTACTCATACTTATCTTTTACCTCTTGACAAACCGAGATCATAAACATTGAATATGATAGAAGTTTAGATCAAAAGCTCCATTGTGTACCTTTGTCAATTGCTATCAAGGAGAAGACAATAGGGGGTCAACATGGATACAACTTAGCTTCTAAGTTGAGTGATATTACCCAATGCTCCATCCGCCTCAATGAACTAACCGTTTCAACCCTTGCAATGTTAGATGAAATACACTTGCTTCCACAAATTTTAGTTTAATTTCTTGTAGTAGAACAAGGTCAACTTAGGAGTTCTAAGATGGCGCTTGGTCGAACACCACTTGTTAAGGGCTTTAAGGTCTTTGATCTTCCATTTTAGGGTCCTCATTTACCTCCAATGGAGGAGATCCCTCCCTTGGATCTTAGAAGAAAGCTTTGGTAAATGTTTGATCGCCATGGAGTGCTTCTTTCTCTCTTTTGTATTTGTTTATTCTGCAACCTCACTTAGAATACTAGATTGAGGCCAATTTTAAGTAGCATAGATGCAGATTGGCTGATTATTCTAGGCTCAACACCATCAACCTCATCAGTCATGTTTTCATCTTCCAACTCTAGGTTGTCATTACCATTTTAGGCACTAGCTTTTCTTTCTCAACATATGAAATTATGGCCGTTTATGGGAAGTTGAAATTGAGGTATTTTGTGTTTGCTAGATTACACTAGGCACTTTACTTGTATCTTTTGGGATCCATTGTTTTTTAATCAGTTGGGGGAAATGACAACAAGAACTTTTGAAATGATCTCAACTTTTGCATTTTAAGTAGAAAACTTTGGAGTTTTCTTTACAATTATTTTGGATTCATGTGTCAACAATAGTGAGCCATTTGATGGAGGTTGGAACTTCTTTAGCTATAATTAGCTTAATTCATTTGTATTAAGACAACATATCATGAAGACATAGTTTTGGTTTGAAGACATAGAAAATTGTCTAAGTATCACAGAGTTTAACTATAAGCACAGACACCTTTTTGGTTTGTGAAGTTCGTAGACAACGAATTGGCCTGTGCGCACTTAAGGGAAGCAAGAATAGGTTAAGGTGATACTGCATGCAAGAGCGTGAGTCATCATGGTCAGTGTGGACGAAGTCATTAATGTTTTATCAATTGCAGTACTGTATACGTATAACAGGACAGAGTTAAGCAAAGTGGTATTTTAAGTTGAGGAATTGTTTAGCAAAACAATTACTTAACCAATCAAGGACAATATCCTAGATGTTAACCCTAAGTGAGCAAAGTATAGTTTTGTATTTTGGGACATGTGTGAAGACATGAAGGCTGTAAGGACAAATTAACTTGGTATAAAGGACAAAGTTTTGGATGTGAAGTTGTGTAATGCTTTTGTGATTGTTATGCTATTATTTTGTGATGCGAACTTGATGTAAGAGTAGAGAAAGATCAAAGTATGTGAAGATATGTACAATGAGCTTCAAAGAACAAATTAGATATAGAAGATATCAACATTGTCAAAAGGTTTATGTATCTATTCCTTTTGTGTATAGAATATCATTGTAATTGCATGTTTGGGCAGTGGGCTCATCTTGCATACATTTTGTATTGTATTATAACAACTCCTAACGGTGTTGAGGCTTCTAACAAGGTCTAGTCCTCTAACAAGGACTGAGACACTATACGGATGTAATAGACTCCTAACAGGATCAATATCTTTCACAAGATACTTTTGATTATTGGATCTTTTTGTGGGTATCATCCCCACCGAGGTTTTCCCTTGGCCAGGGTTTCCCTAGCTGACAAATAATGGATTTATGAGTTGCATTGTGTTATTGCTATGTTTACTTTTCAGTATACTCACATGTGCATGTTATAAGATTGTTAATGATATTCCCCCCCCTGCCTTCCCCACCCCTCTCTTAGTATTTCCTATTTCTAAAAATACCAATGTCTTTAGCCAATTTGGTGACCTAAAGGGCAGCCATCGCCTCAACAAGGCAGTTAGTTTGAGTTCCCAAGGGAAGTTCCACCAAAATTATTCCTTTTGTTTCCACACATAGGCCCTCTTATTTCTGTTGAAAGGCGAGTCTTTCAACTTTAAAATTATGTATCATGTGATCTATTTCCAATCCCCCATCGATCTTATCTTGAGCCTGATAAAGTTTGGACAGAAATTAGGATGCTCGCAAGATTAAGAATCCTGACCAAGGGGTGGATTCTGCCCAAAGATTAATTCAATATAATTTTCTTGAATTCAAATGATTATTTTGTTTCCAGCTGTCCCCTTGCAAATTTTTTCAATGATTGCTGGTTAAAGTCCGTCAATTTTAATCTGTATTTGAGATGTTTTTGAGGTCAAATTTATCTGATTTTTACTCTGATATGAATCACAATTTCATCCTTGTTCATCAACACGTCACCACTATTTTGTTTTAGATCTCATCTTTATTATTCTTGGGCGATTTGGAGTCTAGCTTATGGTTCAAACATCACCAAATTCATGGTGGGATTCATAGGCAAGTTAGGATCTTACTAGCATTTTGGGGCAGAATTTCACCCTTTCTCGAGATTAAGAATCCCAAGAGGTGGTTGGGTTCCGATCCCCTCTTAGGATTTTCCTTTGACATTCACATTTGCAAATCTTCATGTTTTGTTCTAATCTCCCAACAATTTGATTCCTTGCTTTGTTTTAGCCCGATTTACGAAGTATTTGAAATTGAAAATTTTCATTTTTGGGGCCTTAGACTCGTTCTCAACTCATCTATCCGACATCCTGGTCCATGAAATTGATTTACACCTCCCTCTTTCTTATGAAATTGAGGGGCAGAATCGATATACAAATCAGAATTTTGTGAAATGCAGGGTGTTTGATACATGATGGGATTAAGAATCCCAAGAGGCCCTAGGGTGGATGCCACCCCTCCCTTGGGATTACTCCTTTTCCTTTCCACATTTACAAGTCTACGGGCTCGACATAAACTTCAACTGCATCATTCCTTCCTTGATTTCAATCTGACCTTGTCATGGATTTAAACCCCTTGTTTTGCTTTTGAAACACCAATTCAACTTATGCTCACATTACCCTTTTTGATTGATCTAGACGAGGAGGCAGAAATCCCATGGGAGTCAGGACTGGAATCCTGACTAGGGGGATTCCGCTCCTATGTCAGGAATTCATCCATTTCAAGTTAGCTTCATCCCTTGTTAATTCACCTCTTACCAACTTTATTTATCAATCCAATCATGATTTTCAGGGATAACTTCATGCTTAGTTCAATCTACTCTGAATTTTGGTGGATTGAAAGCTAATTTCATTAATGCCTTGCTTCCAAAATCTATCCTTTTCTCAAGTTCTAATTGGTTTTCACCTTCTCCTTTGAATCTGTTCATCATACATCGTCTAGAGTTGAAATCTTGTCTTAACCAGTCCTATACTTGGGCAGAAGTCGTGGGGTCCTCAGAATTTTGCCAAGAAGGGTGGAAATTTGATTCTCTCAAGATCGAGAATTGTGAGAGGTGGTTGAATCCTGACATCCTCTCGGGATTACTTTACTTTTGCAATTCAATTCTCAAAATCATCATTTTGCACTCTTCACTCTCTTCATCATTTCGAATCTAAAACTCACCTAAACTAGGGGTGGAGTGTTAGGTTTAGAAAGGGGAATTAAGTTGTGATTTTCAATTCTTATTTTTTTTTTCCTTCAAAGAGAGATTGATGCATGCTATTTTTTTCCTTTCTTATGCCGATAAGCAAGGACTTGCTTTTTGAATATTTGATTAGTTGGTTAAAACATTTTTTGGGTCTTCTCTTATTGTCTCGTTTGGGATTCAATGCCTTTTTGTTTTCTAATTTACAAAAGGTTAGCTTTTATTTTTGGTTTGTAAATTTCCTTTGGGGGGGCTATGTTGGACTTAAATTCTGACCAAATTTTGATCCTTGGTTTGCTTAGTATTTGAGCTCATGGCTCTCCTGCTGACTTGTGCACAATGCCCTATGCAACCCTTGTTTTTATAACTGCAAATAATATAATCCAGAACAAAAATAAAAATTGCGAAGTAGTGATTGCTTAGGACAAGTAAACTTAGCCTTAGAAAGCTAAGTTACCATATTCGCTCCAGAAAGCTGAAAGTCAATATTCGATTTGCCCAAATTTGTAGTCAGTTTGCATTCGTGTCAAATTTGTTATTTTCTTGGTAAATTCCTTGCAAATTCATAATTTCGAACCCTGGTCGACTTTGTGGGAATTTAGATTGAATTTGGTTTGGATCAAATGAGCCTGGGCAGAATTTCAACGACTTTAGAGCAAATTTGGGAAACGACAACGTTTTTGTTGACTTTTTAACGGTTCAATAAAGGGCTTTTTTGTTTCGTTCGACCTAAAATGACGTTGTTTTGGGCTTTTATGCAGCGGCAGATCTAAAAAGATGTCGTATTCTAAGTTATTAGCGTAGTGGTGTATGAATTTATTTGCTGTAGCATATGTTTACATATATATTAAAAAAATAAAAAAAATAAAAATCTTGTACAAACAAACCCAAAATGAACCCGAACCCAGCCCAGATTTTTCTGAGTGAATTTCGAAACCTGCAACTTAGTTAGAAAGCGATGGTGTGTTGAGAGTTTGCAGCAACATTGTATAAGTTAATTTGTTTATTGTATTTGTTGGATAAGTTAATTTC
Organism: Cupressus sempervirens; assembly: GCA_028749045.1. Classification (NCBI taxonomy): domain Eukaryota; kingdom Viridiplantae; phylum Streptophyta; class Pinopsida; order Cupressales; family Cupressaceae; genus Cupressus; species Cupressus sempervirens. The sequence goes on from CM053785.1 coordinate 909,194,857, forward strand.
TTTTATTGTATTTGCAAAATACAAGTGTTGTTATTGACCTGCACATAAAATTGTTGCATGCACTCTTCATGGGAGCACAAGGCTTAACTCTTTTTTTAAACGGATCTTGATACAGAGATGGGGTATAATATTTTCTTAGAATTTAATGAATTTATTTTATATTTGTTAATGTCTCGTACTTGATACATTTTAAACACAATTAAGAGGTTAATCTTATTCTTCAAAGTCAGTACCAATAGCTATGAATTGAAAAAATGTGCTCTTTTAAAATGGTCCATTTTGAGAAGGAAAAAAGAACCATAAATTATAATAGATTACTCCTGAAAACTTAGAAAATGATTGAAGTTGTCGATCTTGTAATGACCCGTACCAATAGGCCCACTGGATTGATCAAATGGTGGAGACTGAATGCCAAAGATGATATGGTGAAAGCGCAACTCCACTGGAAACTCCAAATCAGCAATTAAGCACCAATGAAAGGACTGAAATATCTTTCCCACAGTTGCAATAATTCAGGTGGTCTTTCACACCCTCAAAATTGCATACCAATTGAGAGTTTTTGTTCTCAATGGCCAATTGTGACTATTTGCAGAAAGCCTAGGCTCCACAACGCACATAAGCAAAAATCAATAATAAATCTCGATGATAGGCAGTGAGCCCTCAATGCCTATTTATTTATTTTTTTCTTGATAGGTCGGCCTCCTTTTTATTTATTCATTGCTTCTTCCAGCAACCTCTAGAAGATTGATTTATTTAATGATTTTATAAAATATCACTTTATTGAGTTAATTAAATATAAAGTTATCTTGTAATATATTTTTTATTGATAACTTTATAAATAATTTAACTCCTCCAAAAAACAAGGACATTATAGGTCCACCCCTCCTAAAATTGCTTGGCCTCAAGCAATCTTAATGCTGGATGCTGCAAGATCACTTCTCCCTCCCAAGTAGCATCTTCAACAGGTAAATCTTTCCACTTAACCAGATACTCTGTGATTACTCTCCTGGGAAGCTGCTTCTCTCTACTATCCGGAATGGATTCTGGCACTAAGATCAGTTTCCCCTCATCATCTAAGGGAGGTAATACAACAGAAGGCATCACATTCTGACCCAATGTCTTTTTGAGGTGTGATACATGAAACACATTGTGCACTGTACTGTTTGTGGGAAGCTCCAACTCATAAGCCACCTCACCAACTCGTTTGATGATCCTAAATGGTCCATAATAGCGTGGCTTGAGTTTCTCTATACCACTCTTCTTGAGAGTGGACTGCTTATATGGCTGCAACATGAGGTAAACCATATCATTTACCTCAAAACTATGCTCAGTCCTCTTCTTGTCTGCATACTGCTTTTGTTGGTTCCTTTGTAAACTAAATTAAATGGTGGCTGGGTAACCCTATCAGACTGGCAGGAAACCGCTCTGATACCATTGTAATGACTTGTACCAATAGGCCCACTGGATTGATCAAATGGTGGAGATTGAATGCTGAAGATGATATGGTGAAAGTGCAACTCCACTGGAAACTCCAAATCAACAATTAAGCACCAATGAAAGAACTGAAATATCCTTCCCACAGCTGCAATAATTTAGGTGATCTTTCACACCCTCAAAATTGCGTACCAATTGAGAGTTTTCGTTCTCAATGGCCAATTGTGACTATTTGTAGAAACCCTAGGCTCCACAATGCACATAAGCAAAAATCAATAATAAATCTCGATGATAGGCAATGAGCCCTCAATGCCTATTTATTTATTTTTTTCTCGATAGGTCGGCCTCTTTTTTATTTATTCATCGCTTCTTCCAGCAATCTCTAGAAGATTGATTTATTTAATGATTTTATAAAACATCACTTTATTGAGTTAATTAAATATAAAGTTATCTTGTAATATATTTTTATTGATAACTTTATAAATAATTTAACTCCTCCAAAAAACGGGGACATTACAGATCTTGATTTAAAGATGATGCAATTATTGCCTTTGCCTCCTTGAAAAAAGAACCATAATTATAATAGATTGTTGCCTTTGTTGCCTTCACCACTTACAAAAATTCCTTTGGTATGTTCTAATGCCCCTTCTTTGGATATTCCTGATTTCCCTAAGGCCCCGTTTGGCTGCAAGAATTGTTGAATGCTTCATTCATCTATGTTGGAATAAGCTCTCTTTTGGTATTCATGCATTCTTAAAATAAGTTGTGGAATATCATTTGGACCTATTTGGTTGACTTGGAAGAGGAGTTGAAATATGCATATTCTATGTTTGGTTGCAAGAATTGAAATAGGAATTGGAATAAGTTTTATTTTAAAATTTTAATAATTAAATTAATATTTTTAGTTTGGTAATATTTTAAATTATCAAGATTTCTTATTTATAAAAGCTTATTTTTTATTAATTTTTTTAAAAAGTCAAATTATTTTAATTAGCCTTTATTTTTTTTTTAAAATTGATTTTATAAGTGAAAGATATACCACAACCTTTGAAATTCATCAAAATTCAAAGGACATTGTATTGTATATTATAAATTTAATTCTAAATTAAACAAATTATTTTAATCAGTATAAGATCAAAACTAAATTCATTTTACTTTTAAATATATTAAAGAAAATAAATAATACAAAATAAGTCGAGATCATTAATATGATATTTAAATGATCTTTCAACATAGTTTTAATTATAAGACTAAACACAAGATTTATTTGTAAAGATAATTTTATGAAAGTTTAGAAAAGATATCAATTCTGATATTAGTGTTTCTTGTCTTCAAAAAATAAATACATATTAAACGTTAAATAATGTTGACCTAGTTTATGTATTATGATGAACGGCAAAAATAGTCCAAAAATGCATTTGAGTGGCAAAATACAATCAAACGACAAAGTCATCGACCCAACAACCCATCAAATTGAGTTTATTAAAAACTGGAATAAGAATAAGCTATGCATATTCTATTTTTTTTTTAGGAATTCCGCTATGCTCATTTTGGGGTCAAATTAGGATAGGCGAATTCTAATTCCAATTTCGTATGTTGCAAACAAACGTCAAATTGACGAATGCGGGTATTTAAATTTTCCTATTTCAGTCCAATTCCTGCAACCAAATGGGGCCTAAATGACATGTCTCTTGTTTGAAATAAGATTTAATAATAAAGAATAATAAAATTAAATACAAAAGAGAAAATAAAACTTTCAAAAAATATCAAATTATAAATTTGAATTATAGCGCAATTAAATATAATTTAATGAATGGTGAAAAGTTGTAATGTTTGCAAACATGGGATATAAAAGGTAGAAGAGAACTATATTTGAAAAGGGGGACAAAGGAAGAAAGGGAGAAGGGAAGGAGTGATTCAAGGAGCCGGGGGGTGATTATGAAGGGCTGTGACTCTCCTAAAGGGCATAAATGATGAAGGGTCGTGACTTCCAAAGTGTGGTAATTGTGAAAGGTCGTAACCATTGCAGAGTGCAGCCATGATTAAGAGGTGTGACTCCCTATAATGTCCCCTTTTGGGGCATTAGGATTTTTAAAGTTAAATTCATAAAATATTACATTTGACTTATGAGAGCTTACAACAAATTTATAAATTGGGCCCCTTTAATATTATAAAGGGGGTTAAAAGGTGACAAAGAAGGAAAAAGATGAAAGGAGAGCAAGGAAGCTCGAGAATCACATGTTGGGTCCTTAAATGAGGGATGAGGAGTTCATTTTGGTTATGCGTGGTTATTGGATTTCAGATCAGTTTTCTCACGGAGAAACTTGGAAGCAAACTGCTTTCATTTTTAGAACCAGCTTTGAGGACAGAAACCCTCTAGCCGAATAACAGTTGACGAAAACCCATTGTTCATGGGAGAGTTAATTTTAGGTGTCTCACTTGTGCTTACACTTATCTTTATTTTTCTATTTGACTGTCTTTGTTGTATTTAAGATTGGAAAACATTGTTATTTTTATTTTATTGTTGGTTTTTATAATACAATAGCAAATCTGAAGTTGTTTTGAATTAAGTATTTAACGAGCATTTACTGGTTCATTGCTGGTCTATTCTGCTGGTTTTATTTGCAAAGGATATATTTTGTTTTCTGATTTTTTTTGTAATCAAATTTGGGGAAATATCAATTCAGGATACCACAGTGCTATCAGAGCCTCGAACCTGCCATCCTGTTGGGTATTATCAGAGAGTTCCTCATAATTTTTTTACAGAGAAATAAGGAATTTGCAGGTTCTGAAAGATTATTTTGGCTTGGAAGTTACCTGTTTAAAGAAGAATAGTTTTTTCAGTACAAGCAAAGAGGTATAATTATTTTGATTATTCTTGAAATTACTCTATATCTGAGACTGTTATTAGAAGATGACAACTAATGAACCTCTCAATATTGGGCAATTAAAATGTGAATATGAATTCATAGTTTTGAAGCTTCTTTTCCTAAAAAAAGATCTTCTTCCCCACTTACTCAGGAATGCTTCACGTCTTTATAGACCTCTGGTTCATTGCAGAGGTTGGGGAAGTTGCTTCTTGAGAAGCCACAACCTTTCCTAAGGTTTTTCTAGATTAATTTAATAAATAACATGTTTAATAATTAGAAAATAGGTAGTTTACCTGTAGGTAAAACCGTTTAACCTACCCCTTTTCCCAAATGCTCACACTAATAACACAATATCATACTTCAATAAATTAGACTTAACTATATCAGGTTTTATTTTATTTTACCAACATAAGTCATAATAATTTATTCAAATATACTTTAATGAGAAGGTCCCGAGTCCCTCTCCCCTTCCCATCACGATATATCAAGAGATGGAGAATTGATAGGAGTAGGTAATTGGGTTTTTATTTCTATTTTATTTTGTCATCTTTTATTATTTTTGTTTTACTTTTTATTAATCCACATCTTTCCAAACATATTTTACTCTTCACTTTATTTATACATTCAGTTATAAAACTCACAATTACATACATAAATCCAGCACATTACTATACACACACATCTATGTATATATACAGGCATGGATATACATGTGCACCCCTATATGCATACTTATGTATATATTATTACAAGCAGGAATAGAGAAATTTACAAGCAACATCCTTAAGAAGCTGACTCACAAGACGCAAGCAACATAAACCAAACCTCAAACATCAAATTGAAAGACCAAACAAGTGAAACGATAACCAATCCATCCATTCAAATCACTACAACTTTTAGAACATGAATGTTAGGACATAAGGGTTTCCCTGTGTGAACTCAAAAACCATCTCTGAATCAACAACTTAATTGAGGATTTTAATGCACTCTCAAACATGTGCAGCCAGGTGGAGTCAATGCTTGGTACTTGCATGTCCCTGTATCACCAAACAATGACAACAACACATATACATAGTAACTGGCAAGAAAGGAGGAGTGCGACAATGTGTAGATTTCCCACAGGAGTGACTATGACTGCCTCCCCTCATTTGGTAGACATGCCACACATAATATATATGACATGATGGGTTAGTAGGGTTAGATCATATAATAATCAAATAGATGCAATAATTAAAGAAATTTATCATTATCAACATGAAGATAAACATATACATCTATATATGACATGATGGGTTAGTAGGGTTAGATCATATAATAATCGAATAGATGCAATAACTAAAGAAATTGATCATTATCAACATGAAGATAAACATATTCATTGAATGATTTATTTCTTCCAAAATAAAAAAAAATGGTATAATCTAGCTGATATTCATTTCGTCAGTAATAAATTATAATCAAATCACAGGATTCTATATCTAACAAATATACTCATCCCAATCTAAACACAATAGATAGCATCATCAAGATAGATTTTACAAGAAGACCATCATGCAGACAAGGGATCATCACAGATCATGAGAAATATATTGCCAAGTAATATTCAGGATCCTAATAAGAAGACATATTATCAAACACATTCTCATCGTATCACATCCACTTGGTTAAGGTATCTTACAAGTATACACATACCACGGTCAAACTGAAACATTTAGAACCAGTCACTTTAATGAAAACGTACCTTCAAACAACCCTAGTGTTTAATTACATCCCGTAGTACTTCAATCACATGTTAGGGTTAGACAGGCACTACAATTGAGGAGATTGTATACAATGAATCAAATGATCTGTTTTGGTCAGTTACCGCAGACAACTAGAAGTATCACCAAACAATGTAATAGAAATTTATGCCAACATAATAAGCTCCCAAATACCATTCTGCAATGTTTAAAGATATGCTTCCATCTTATCCTTCCAATAGGAAAAAATCGTGCCATCAAACACCGCTGCTTGGATGTGTAATGTCTGTGCCATCTCGGATATACATCAAGCAATCAAGCTTCTATCAGAGGAACTTGGCTTCGATACCGAATGATAAAAACTCTTTGGATGTTGCGGGGATGGCAATGAATCAACATAGAAACAAGAACTCTAATAGCTAACTCCAGTAATAATCACAAAAAACAGTAAGCAAGTAGAGAACATAACCAACCAAAAAAGAACTCCAAGATTTAAATGTAGGAGACTCAAAACTGGGAAAAACCACAGTGAGTATTTGTCCACAAAGATAATTCACTCAATTATATATTTTGATTATAAAAGATTAGATGCTCACTTCTCTGGAATGCCAATTAGAGGCTCTTTGTCAATACAACAACGAATTTGAATAATGAAGAAGGCTTACTGTATTACAATACAAATAGGAGCTCACTGCTCTGGACTTGCATACATAGACTCACCGCCAATGTAGCAAGATACAAAATAAACTCAAGTGTTCAAGACTTATTGTTCTAAAGTACTTATTCTTGTTTGAAGTAGATATATATATTTTCTCTTGCTAATGCAACTGATCTGCATAATACTGTCCACACTAGCAACAAACTTATTACTGCCTTTTCTTCTCTGCCACTATCACTAGACTCTGCTTCGTTGATTGCTGAGCTGGTTTGCACCCTTCACTTGCTTTACCTTTTTGCTTGCATTTTGCCAAAGCATCAACAATCTTTATAGATTGCTGGAGATTATATTAAGGTGGGCCAAACCAGAAGGATATTATAAATGAATTCCTTGTCGTCCAAGACATGAGCAAAATGCAAAAACATGATTAATGTCAATAGCATCCAAACCATGGACCAAAATGATAAATGATAGACATTAAATGTATAGGTCCCTTATAGCATTAACCCATTTGGATAAGATATAAGCATTAAGTATGAGACCTGTTGATGTGTGTTTTATGACCCACCAAATAGTAGAACAAAATACCAAAATGTCTTCTCCTCTCTTGAATAATATCTTGTGTATGCTAAAAGATTGAAAGAAGATCATACGGCGACTCCAAAGTTCCTTCAATGTCAGGTCTTGATTGTGGATAATCTTGGTGGTTGATGTGATTTGTTGATGATCATAAGGGGCCTTACGTATGTTTACTTGATTCATTTCAAGCCATACTGGATGTGGGAGCTATCTAAAGTTTTTGCAATGAAGTACTTTTTTGGGTTCTCACAAAATATGGGGAAATGAAATGGGATAGGTTTAGAGATCCTAATCTATTCCTAAGGGAAGTAATGACAATAGATGGTACTCTGGTGGAAAAATTCCTTAATTTACCAAGCTTTGCTTCACCAAGTTATACTACAACTACACGTGAGTTGGTGCAATCTTCTAGGGTTATGTGAAAGATTTTTATACCACCACATACACCATCATAAAGAACAATGTATATGAATGATAGAAGTTAAACATATGCATGAAAGGGGTTCAAGCTAACTTTGCACAACGATTTAGAATCACTACAACGTCAAAGGTATGAACCAAAGGAATTCATCAATACATCATCGTCTACTCTATAACAATCACAACGCTTTAACTAAACTAAACTTAATCTAAGTGAGGGAATTCAAGAGAACAAGCAAGCACCAAGACACATCAAGTATTCATCAAGTTTCAATGAAGATTCTATTATCTTAGTAGCTTATAGCAACAATCTCAGAAAATCCTCCCTTTACAAATGAGAAGTGAGGCCTTTATATAGGTCCTCGATTACGACAAGACCCGGATGATCACAATAACCGATGGCCTAGATCATGCTACAATAGCCCTAATTAGAGTTAGGGCAGAGAAAAGGAATCTACATTAATGAAATAAGGAATCCACTACTATAGTGGCTAATAAATGCTCACTATACATGCACATTCAGGAAGGGAGTGAGGTGCAATAAATGACCACTAAGGACACCCACTAAGCATTTAATGCATTTATCTTTGATCTCTCGGCTTGAAGGCATGGAATCAATCCAACACCATTTCCAACTCTTCTCTACTGATGCTTGGTGCCGACTCTTGCTTGAGTTCCAAAACTGCAATTGCTCTTTTTGCCTTTCCCCAACTTTCCTCCCAATTTGGTAGCAAGTCTTGAGTGGTGTGCATGGTATTCAAGAAGATGGAAAAGTTCTCAAAATCATCTCTTTCAAAAACATTCAACTAAAAGAACTCCAACTTGACTTTCAAATTATCCATTGTCATTTCATCCTCTACCTATCTCTGTGATAGCAAGGATGCAACTGTATTGGACACCCCTTGCCTGATGGTGTCAACCACCCTTTTCCATCGAGCAGATTCCTTGGTGAAGCTCTCAGACATTTCCTTAGTTGTTATGACTGCACTGTACCATCGAAGGAAATCATAGACATCTCCTTCGCTGATAACTCGACCATCGATCAATGCTTGCTTTGGGGTCTCCATCAGATTCTGAATATTGGAAATCATTTCATCTTGATAGTTATGCTCATCTTCCCATGATTCCTCCATGCACTAGATCTTGAAGGGTATAACTAATGCCCTAGCATGTATTTGCACCAATTCTTCCGCATGTTTGAATGCTTCCTCCTAAATTCCTTCAATCCAAACCTTCGCATCTTGAGCAGTTCGCTTAATCCTATCAATATCATCAACTGCTTCAGCTAAAACACCTGTCGGAGGGACAAATAATGGATCTTCCTCTACCTTCCTCTCTTATTGGACAAGGCAAGTCATTAATGTACAGGCACAAGACTTTGATTTCTCTTTTTTGTTTCTAGTATCCTTCTTCTAGCTTCTTCAGTCTATCTTTCAAAGCTTGAGTAGAGTCATTGAATTCATTGAATTCTTCTAAGATTTGCTCACAAGAGGCACGACACGACCAAGATCGATTTCGGTGGCATGATACTCATTTGTAGCAATATGATTTTTACCCTTGTCAATTGTAGGAGTTGCAATCTGCAAGATCTTGGACCCCGATTCTCCTCCGACAACCTTAGTGAATCTTTTTTCTTTCCCTTGCTCTTCTAATCGGTTTGCTTGATGTAAAATTTCCTGTAATTCAATTGTCGGATCAACCTCCTTTTGTTGACTCCTTTGAATCGTTGCTTCAACCATTCTGGATTGGGTATACTCTGGTCTCTGGGGATCACCAATTGCTCTTTCCTTTGGACCGCTTGAAAGTTGATCTCCTCTTCCCCTCCTGGACTATCCATTGTCACTTTAGGAGCCACAACTTCAACAATTGGAATTTGTATTGCTATTGGAGGAGCCTCTTCCTCTTCAGGACTAACTTCAACCTCCATCATTTCTTGCTCGAAGATTGCAGGGAGACTTTCCTCCGTAGCTTTATCTTGATCTCTTCCTCTGCTTTGCACGGATTTTTCATGGGCATTTATACTTACTCTATCATATACAGCCTGGCCAAATTTTCTTCTTGCTCAAATCTCCTTATGCTCATTCTCTACTTCCTGCCTTTCAAATGTTTCTATCTCTTGAACACTAGGAGCGTGACTTGGAGAAGATGGTGCATTTATAGATTTCTGCTTCTTTTGTTGAGGCTCTTGGATGACTTTCTCACTTCTCAGATGTCTTTCTTGAGCTACCTCTTTCTCTTTCCTGGTTTCTACACCTTCTGATGGAGTTTCTCTTTCTTCAATAGTGCCTTCAGATATTTGCCCGAGTCTTTCATCCCTGAGCAGTCAGTGGCCAATCAATATATACGTGAATCCATTTGCTAGTGCAACTAGTTTTTCAAGATTTCAGTGCATCCGCCACTTTGTAAAATCCAAGAATGGCTTTAAAAGAGTTTCCAAATCTGTAACCTCTTTCTTTTTTCAATCATATGGTTGAACTGTTATTTTTGGATTGAATCCTTTTCACATCACATTTGGATCCTCCTCTATTTGATCAGGAACTTGGAATACGTTGCATGCTTTGATAATGCTCAATCACAATTATTAGGAGCATCCTGGGTGTAAGTGCATTCTTGCATCACCCAAAAATATTTCTATTTCCAGTTTTTCCAACCCGACCTTTCATCCCCGAGCGGTTGGTGGCCAATCAATCTATATGTGAATCCATTTGCTGGAGCAACTAGTTTTTCAAGCTTTCGCTCAATCCACCACTTTGTAAAATCCAAGATTGGCTTTGAAGGAGTTTCCAAATTTGTAACCTCTTTCTTTTTTCAATCTCATGGTTACTGTTATTTCTGGATTGAATCCTTTTCACATCACATTTGGATCCTCCTCCATCTAATCAGAAACCTGGAATATGTTGCATGCTTTGATAATGCTCAATTACAATTATGTAGGAGCATCTTGGGTGTAAGGGCAATCTTGCATCACCCAAAAATATTTCTATTTCCAGTTTTCTAGTTTTTGTGTTTTGAATAAGGGTTATTCCTGTACAGAGTTGCTATTTGTGGGAGCTTGCTAATTTTAGTAAGTTGGTATTATGTACTTAGATTGTTCTAATCTCATATATGGAGGTTCATCTTTGACATATCAGCCCATTGGATGAGTTTTATTGTCATATCATATGTATTGGTGCAATTATTGCAGATTTTCAATATGAATTTTGGCTATCCAAACTTCAGGTCCAACGATGAAGGCCTAAATGGCTCCAAAATGACACGAAACCTAGGCTGATGGATGCTTGCGCTATTAATTATTGTAGACCACTCACCGAGGATTTCGGAATGGGGTTATAATAGCCCATCGGGTCAACGGTTTGCTAGTTATGGTCTCTAGAAGTGGACCCATTTGAAAATGTAATTTGTAAATTGTCTTGAGTTGATTATATGTAATAAAGTGTAATGGAATAATATAACATGAGGTTGGTCATCCTAAAGGGTTAGGGCTCAGTGTCTAGAACCTTCTCGGGTAGTTCAAAGTGCCTATATAATGAAGGCCTGTAGGTTGTCTAGGGTAGTTTTGGGTGATAGTCACAACTTTGTATTGCAGACTGTTGTAAGGAAGGTGCCCATGTGGGTTTGCATATTGTAATTCTGTAATTCTGCATTTGTGGCGATAATAAGCCCATATTTTGTTCTCGCAATTTGTGTTGTTCTCTGTTTTTGTTGTTTGTTGTGGTATTAAGGGGAGCACCCTTCATCAAGTGGTATCAGAGCAGGATTTTCCAAGTGTGTAAGCAAATCGCCAATTGGGAGGAAGTTTGCACCAAGACTGTGGTTTGGGTTGAGTGTGTGGATAGATTGCCGATTGTGAGGCAGTTTGCATTAGGGTTTCAACGAAAGTGCGAAAATGCCTCCATGAAGAGAGCGCAATGGAAGAGTCGTAGGTGTTACACTTGAGGGTTTTAGAGCCCTCTAGAGATAGAGGAAAGCATTGGAAGAACAAATGCGTAGAGGAATAGATCTTGCCGTAAGAGATTAAAGTGAGGATGAAAAAGAAGAAGAATTGTTGAACAAGAGGCCATTTTGAACCCAGAAGAAGCAAGGCTTTTTAGGGCCATTTCCAAGATTGGAAAAAGATATAAGTTTGAGGTTCTCACATTTTCAGGAAATCTTAACTTGGACGAATTGATCGATTGGATCAATGAATTGGAGGAATACTTTGAGTATGAAGATATTGAAGATTCAAATAGGGTCAAATTTGCAAAGGCCAAACTGAAGGGTCATGCAAAGATTTGGTGGCAGGAGATTCAGTTGGAGTGAAATAGAAGAGGGAAGGACAAAATTACAAGACGGGACTAGATGATAGCTGAATTGAAGCAACAATTCATTCTTGTGGATTATGAGCTTGATCTGTTGAAAAATATCCAAGGGTTGAAGCAAGCAGGAAGATTTGTTCAGAGTTTACCGAAGAGCTTTACTAAGTTCTCATTAGAACCAGCCATGCGGAAGCTGACAAGGAGAAAGTTGCTCATTATCTTAATGGGTTGAGGTCAAGCATTCAAGAGAAATTGAGTCTAGTCCGAATCAATAGTATTGAAGAGGCATACCAGTTTCCCTAAGAGTTGAGGAAAAAGTGAACAAGAAGTTTGATAACAAAAATAGTGGAAGAGGTCGCGATAGAAGATCTGGCAGATGGTCTTATGGAGGCCGAAATGATGATTAGAAGAACAAGGATGAGGCTAGCAGTAGTAGCCAGAACCAGAGGGGAAACAATTTTGATCATTTCCACGATCAAAACAATAGAGATCAGAGAGGAAGAGGAAGAGGACAAGGATCTGGAAGAGGATGCTTTCGTGGAAAATGTTTTCACTGTGGAGAAGGGTATAGAGAATTTGAGTGTTCCTGACGCCAAAGAAGGATTGATAGAAGAATTGAAGCCAGGCTAGAGTAGTGCATGTTGATGAAGATGCCAAATCATTGCATTTTGAAGATGTTGAAAGAGGAGAAGTCCTAGTCAACGAAAGAGTCTTGCCGAGTGGTGAGCATGAACCTGATCAAGGGAGGAGTTTGTTTCACACAAGGTGCAAATGTGAAGATAAGTGCTGTGATGTGGTCATTGATGGTGGAATTACTAACAATTTGGTGTTAGAAAAGATGGTTAGGAAGTTAAAGTTGAAGAGGTAGAAACACCCACACCCATACATCGTATTACCTAGGTGCAAGATGACCACAAGGTGATGGTCAATGAGCAATGCTTAGTGAAGTTCATGATTGGGAGCTACTAGGGTGAGGTGTTGTGTGATATCATACCTATGGACATATGTAATATTTTGCTGGGTAGGCCATGGCAGTTTGACAAGCATGTTATACATGATGGGCATGCAAATACCTATACTTTGACAAAGGATGGAGTGAAACATAAGCTGAAGCCATTGAAAGAGAAAGAAGAAAAGGTATGTAGTGCTGCTAGAATATGTTTTGTTGATGGAAAGGAGTTTCTCAAGGGTATGAGGCGTGAGCATATGTGTTTTGCTGTAATCCCAAAAGATGGCAAAGAAGAAGTCGATGAGGTACCCGCAAAAGTTGAAGATTTGTTGGGAGAGTTTCTTGATATTGTGTTAGATAATGTATTTAATGGATTACCCCTAGTGAGGAAGATCGGTCACTAGATGGACTTGATTCCAGGAGCTAATTTGCCAAATAAGGCAGTGCATAGAATGACACCAACAGAAAGAGAAGAGTTGAATAAACAAGTGTATGAGTTGTTGTAGAAGGGGTTGATTCGAGAGAGTTTGAGTCCATGTGCTATACTTGTAGTATTAGTGCCTAATAAGAATGGAGAATGGAGGATGTGTACAGATTCTCGGGCGATCAACAAGATCACAATCAAGTATGGATTTCCATTGCTAATGATGGATGATATTATGGATTGTTTGAGTGGAGCTGTGTATTTCACAAAGATAGATCTGAAGAGTGGGTACCATCAAATTCGCATCAGAGAAGGAGATTAGTGGAAGATTGCTTTCAAGACAAGGGAAGGATTGTACGAGTAGTTAGTCATGCCTTTTGAGCTAACCAATGCACTGAGAACTTTCATGAGGCTCATGAATGAGGTATTGAAGGAGTTTCTGCTTAAGTTTGTCATTTTTACGTAGAGGGTATATTGATCTTTAGTAAGACATTGGAAGAGGATTTGATGCACATTTGTAAGGTGTTTGATAAGTTGAGGGAGGAAAAGTTGCAGATAATTTTGAAGAAGTGCAGTTTTGTGAAGGAGTTGGTGTACTTGGGATTTGTAGTATCAACAGAGGGTTTGAAAATGGACCTTGAGAAAGTGAAGGCTATCCTCGAATGGCCTACTCCAAGTAGGGCAATAGAGGTAAGATCTTTTTATGGACTGGCTAGTTTTTACAAAATTTTTATCAAAGGTTTTAGTAGTATTTGTGGACCTTTGACTGAAACAATGAGAGGAGATAGAAACGAATTTAAGTGGACTATAGGAGTAGATAAGAGTTTTAATTTGTTGAAACATAAAGTTACTGAGCAACCTATTTTAGGACTTCCAGATTTTAATAAGGTGTTTCAAGTAGATTGCGATGCTAGTGATATGTAATAGGATTTGTTTTGAGCCAAGAAGGTAGTCCTATTGCTTATTTTAGTGAGAAATTGAATGATGCCGAAAGAAGGTATTCTGTTTATGATAAGGAGTTTTATGCTATAGTTCAGGCATTAAAGAAGTGGAGACACTATCTTCCTCCTAAGGAGTTTGTTTTGTATAATGATAATCAAACTTTGCAATATTTGAATAGTCAGGGAAAATTGAACCAAAGGCATTTGAAATGGGTTGAGTTTTTGCAGAGTTGCAGATGCTCTTAGTGGAAGACAGGTTTTGTTGATAAAAATGCAAATTGAGGTGGTTGGGTTGAAAGAACTCAAGAATTTGTGTCCACAGGATCCTGATTTTGGGGAGGCTTGGGAAGCTTGTATAGAGCCTGTTACACTGGACATGACAAAGGGGTTAGATTTCATAACCCAAGATGGTATGCTGCTCAAGGGTAGTCAGTTGTGCATTCCCAGAAGTTCTATGAGAGAGAATCTCATCAAGGAGAAGCATAGTGGAGGATTGGCTGGACACTTTGGTAGAGATAAAATCATTGCTTTGGTTGCTAAGAATTATTTTTGGCCACAGTTGCAACAAGATGTGAAGAAGTTTGTGTAGTGTATTTTGTTCTTCGTTTACCAAGGACACAACGAGGGCATGATTCGATATTTGTGGTGGTTGATAGATTTTCAAAAATTACACATTTCATTCCTTGCAAGAAGACCGATGATGTTGTTCATGTGACAGTTGTTTTCCAGAGAAGTGTTGAGACTACATGGTCTTCCAAAGAGTATAGTTTCTGATCGTGATACTAGGTTTGTTGGGTATTTCCGGCGTACATTGTGGAAAAATTTGAAGACATATATGAAGTTCAGTTTATCACATCATCCAGAAACAGATGGACAAACCAAAGTTGTGAATAGGAGTTTGGGGAATTGGCTGCGATGCTTGGTTGGAGATAAACTAAAAGGTTGGGATTTGGTTTTATCATAGGCAAAATTTTCATACAATAATTTTGTCAATAGGATTACTGGTAAATCACCATTCCAGATCGTATATCGGAGCGATCCTAGAAATGCTTTTGAATTGAGGTAGTTGGATAAAGGAGAAATAAGTAATGCTGAAGCAGAAGATTTTGCTGAACATTTGAAGAACATCCATGAGGAGGTGAGGAAGCACATTACAAAGATGAATACACAGTAGAAGGCTAAGGCAGATGTGAAAAGGAGGTGTAAGGAATTTCATATGTGGAGGTTCGAATTTGACATATCGGTTTGTTGGATGAGTTTTATTATCATATCATATGTATTGGTGTAGTTATTGCAGATTTTCGGTATTAATTTTGGCTATCCAAACTTTAGGTCCAACGATGAAGACCAAAATGGCTTTGAAACGAGGCAAAACCTCGACTGGTGGATGCTTGTGCAATTAGTTGTTGTAGATCGCTAATTGAGGATTCCAGAATGGAGTTATAATAGCCCATCTGGTCAATGGTTTGCTAGTTATGGTCTCTAGAAGTGGGCCCATTCGAAAATGTAAATTATAAATTGTCTTGAGTCAATCATATGTAATAAAGTATAATGGAATAATATAATATGAGGTTGGTCGGCCTAAAGGGTTAGGGCTTAGTGTCTAGAACCTTCTCGGGCGGTTGAAAGTGCCTATATAAGGAAGGTCCGTAATTTGTCTAGGGCAATTCTGGGTGATAGTCGCAACTCTGTATTGTTGATTGTTGTAAGGAAGGCGTTCATATGGGTTTGCATATTATAATTCTATAATTCTACATTTGTGGCGATAATAAGAAGCCCAAATTTTGTTCTCGCAATTTGTGTTGTTCTGTGTTTCTATCGTTTGTTGTGATATTAAGGGGAACACACTTCATCAAGTAACCTTGAATGCATCCTCTTTCTAATCTCATGCCCATCTGCAGTGTTTGTCCAAAAATCTTCAAGGTGAACTTTATCTTGGTATTTTGATCTTGCTACTGATGTGATCTTGTTGTAGGGATCAAAATTGGACCATTTTGGATAAAGTGGAAGATAAAAGAAGTGGAGCTCATTTGATGATCTCTCTGCTGCCTTCAGACATGGCTATGTCACAATTTTTTCTTCTCCAATGGAAATTGGGAATTGCAATCCCAACTTCCTCTTCCCCTTTTGAATCTTGTCATAGACTGGAGTTGCCACGTGAGTTCCAACAAGACCATCTTATCTGTTGGGTACCTTGGAAGTTTATATGGCTCCATGGAGAATCCTTGAACTTAGATGTATGAAAAGGTTGGAAATTGGATGAACCAAGCGCCATTTTCTTCCACCAACCTTATTGCGCCAATTGATAATCTCATATGCAACTTCTTTTGTAGGGTCCTTACTATGCGCATGACAAAAGCAGCAATAACCCTTACATTATCATCCCTAGAATATAGATGCAACTACGGGTAGCATTCATGAACTTTCAAGTGTTGGGTTCCTCTCCCAATCGGTCCTTTGCATCTCAACCCATCATAATTCATCTTGCGTACTAGGATATAGATGACGTAAGAGCTCATGTAGAATTTTCTTGTGTGCTGTAGATTCAACAATTGTTCATTTGGGTTATTACTTATGAGTCCAGCCCAATCTATTCTATCACCTTCTTCTATCACTTTCTCAACATAGTACCACATCCAAGATTCAAATCTATAGGAATGAGGTAGGGCAAAAATGTGATTAAGCATCATAATCATGTTGTTGTACTCCCTCTGCATGTCAAGCCATACTAGTTCCTTAAGAATCTTGGAATGATGCAATCTATTCTTCTTCAACCATCTCTTGTTGATTATCTCTTCACAGAACTGAATTCCAAAAGTGTAGATTATGAGCGCTTGCTTTTGTGTTTTCGTCACCATTCTCTAGTGTGAAGGGATCCCAAATGGTTCACATATGGATGCTAGGGAAAGCTTTGCGGTAATATTTTTGTCTAAATCGTTGATTGTTCAGCCCTTGGAACTATAGTGTTTGGCACATTCTACAATCAACTCTGGATGTTGAAAGGTTGGAGGGAAACCAGTTGCAACAACAATTCCGCTTCTCACAATTCTAGTGGCTAGGTGTGTAGGATGATGGTTGTTGTATCCAAACATTCTCCGATTGAATTCTTTCAATCAAGGCCGCCAATGCTTGTATCTCCAATTTTTGACCAATTTGACATGATTTTGGATTGAGGATAAAATCCTCTTCTTTCATTCTTGATCAATTGTCCTCACGTTTCTTCTATTCCTCTGGGTTTTGCCATTCTTCTTACATGCAAAACAAAAAAGGGTTTGTACATAAGAAGCATAGAAAAGCAGAGATAATTTCTCCAAAAGATGAAGATTTTGGAATCTTGTTAAGATTTCCATATTTTCCTCCATGGGACTCATTGAACGAGTTCCCTTTCTGATGAAATTCAAAATCCTTTGCCACGAATTTCAAGTGAATTTCTTTTCTCTCCTCAATGATCTCGAAAATTTCTTCAAAAATCTTCTTTCCAAACTCTCTAAAGTTTGCTAATTCTCTTAATTCGTTCTTGTCTTTGTGGGTGTGAGAGAAAGGATGAAATGGTTTGATTATATAAGCCGTCCCTCTGAAAAGGATGCTATTAAAGCTATATACTAATATTAGGCAATTGCTTTACTTAGCCACCAAGATTCCCATTTCTGTACCATTTGTTGCTCTTCTCCTTGTTTTAAAAAAAGTTGCCATTTTGATGCTTTTAAAGCTTCATGATGAAGCTAAGTCCTCATTTATCCAATTTTGATTTGCTTTTGGATATTATTAATTAAAAATCAATATTCAATCAATTTTCATGATTTAATGCAAAATAAATCAAATTTTCTTTCAATATTTCATTTTTTGGATTATTTTCAAAACAAAATAATCAAATTAAACATTAACAAAACTTAATATTTAATTTTCCATGTAAATCTAAAAATCACTCACACAACTTTTTTTGAAAAAAAATGTTTTTTCAATTCCAACTTTTCCATCTTTAAAGAAAATTTTCCGACTTTTGCCTTTTTTGATTTTTCGATTAATTTCCACTATTTTGCCATTTTTCCAAAATTTTTGGACTTGACTTTTCCCTAAATTTTATTTTTTCCAATTTTCTAAATTTTGGATTTTTTGGGATTTTCAAGAATCTTCCATCGTCTGGGATTTTCAAATTTTCCAAATTTTCCAACTTTTTCCAAGTCTTCAATCTTTTGCCCATTAGGTTTTTGCAGTTTTTTCTTTTTTGGAATCTTCTCTTTCTTCTCCATCCTCTGAGATTTTTCAACTTTTCCAATTTTTTTTTTGTCATCAGTTTTCTACAACATATTGGATTTTCCAAAATTTTAATTTCTTAACACCAAGGATTTTCATAATGCTGGATAAAATCTATGATAATGCCAGAAGTGCACTCTCCGATAAAGTAGGGGACATTTTCAAAGGGTGTCTTGAATTGCTTTCTTTTGGACACTTTCCTTGATGCACATAAAAAATGCACTTCGTCAAAGGTTGAGAGCGCAATTTTGAGAGGGTGAAGGATTTATCCACCATGGATCGCTCCACAATGTGAGGAGAGCACAAGTTGGAGGGGGTCGGGGATTATCTCTTATTTGACCATTCCTTGTGGTTTGTTGACTCATGCATTGCATGAAAGGCAAAGAAGGTTTTAGCGAGTGCTAAGGATTCCATCTGCCAGACAAAATCCATGAGGGGAAATATGCGCTCCAGAAAAGTAGGGGAGCAGGATTTTGTGAACATTAAGGAATTCCACCCGTAGGAGACTTTCCATGGGATGGTGAAAAATGTGCTCCATCTTTTTTGGAGAGCGCGATTTTGAATGAGTCAAGGAATTTTTGTGCATTGGAGGAAATCCAAGGCATGGTGATTTTCGCGCTTCGCAACTCACAACAAGTGCATGTTTGAGGGTGCGGAGGATTTGATTTTCTCTTACCATCCAAGATGCACGCTGAAATGCGCTCCCCACTTATTGGGAATCCTTTGCAAGCTTTCTATTTTTGTTCACTCCATCTCTGGGTGTTGCAGCAGATAAAGATCTTCTAAATTCTTCTGAGTGTTGTCGTGTTTGGACTGCATTTGGCCATTTTGGAGGTCTTTCTTCTTAATGCAAAATTCTTTTATTGGGCTTGATTTACTTTCTGCTATTTCTTAGGAATCCACGATGAACTACAACATCCTATCATTCTCACATTTCGCTCCAAGCGGAAGTAGGGTTTGAACAGGGGATCCCATGAAAAGTTCTAATGGTCACAACATCTTGCGACTCCATCGGTGAAATGTTACAAACATTTCAAGGATAAACCTAATCCGAACTCAAATCCCTGGTTATTCGATCTTACATTACCACAAAGAGAGAAAACAAAACTCAAAAGTGGAGGAGAAACATATATTGTATTAAGACAGATTTACTCTGTAATAGCCTAAGTGTGTGCAAATGCCTAATTTCGGCTCGACAAGGCCACTCAAAAACCTTAGGACTAGTCATGACAACTTATGTGCTCCGCTTGACTTAAAAGGTATCTTGGACATTGCCTCGCTACTAGTCAGGCATCCATAGCCCTGATGAAGTTGTCGCTGTAAAACCAACAAAGATTGCACCACTTCCAACGAATTATTCTTTCAAACACTCATGGAGATTTTTGCGTTTATCATTTCATCTTTTCTTTTCTCGTTATCTCCATTTTCAATTGATATTGCATTTCTTTTTTCTTTCTTGGTTCGTAAGCAATGAAGCTCACCATGGGTTTTTAGGAGTTATAGTGGCGCTGAAGCAAGATTTTGAAGTTTTCACAAGCCATGACCTCTTCCAAAGGAAACAAATGGACTTAGAGCAATAGTTAAGCATGTGAAATATATGGCAATCTCAGAGTTTAGGTGTCAAGACACAATGTATGATTAACCTTCCAAGTCGAGTATGCATTCTAACCCAATGAAAACATGAGGAGGACAACCAAGATTCTGATGCTCTCCATAATAGTTATCTAGGAAATGAGATAAACAAAACATAGTGAAATCTTTGAATGAGGTAACCAAATCACACAATGCCTTTCAAAGAGGGACTTTCTCAACTATGAGCTACCTGGCGAAAGCCAAAACTAAAACCCAAAAGAAAAGAAAAAGAAAACCAAACTACTCGAGGAAGACAACTCAGGGAAAACCAAAAGCTAAAACAATAGAGAAAAACAACCTAAACTATGAAAAGCCAAAATTGGGTTGGTTTCTAAGGGGAATCCTAAGGGTAGAAATAATGCTCAAGGAATTGCCGGTGATAGGCAATTGGACTTCCTTCCCTATTAGAGTCTTCAGCTTGAATGCATTATCTTCTAGTATTTCAGAAATCTAATAAAGACCTTTCTAGAGATTGTCAAACTTGTCATGTCCACCTTTCTCTTCATGTGTCTTGTCCTAGCGAAGTACCAAATCTGAAATTCGAAATTCTTTAACCT
This sequence comes from Cupressus sempervirens, assembly GCA_028749045.1. Classification (NCBI taxonomy): domain Eukaryota; kingdom Viridiplantae; phylum Streptophyta; class Pinopsida; order Cupressales; family Cupressaceae; genus Cupressus; species Cupressus sempervirens. Next base: position 909,215,609 of record CM053785.1, read on the forward strand.
TTGCCATTTTGTGGAACCATCTCTTGACCACTCCTTGATGTTTGGCAAACTTTTCTAATGCTTTATCCCTCTTTTCTTCCAAGTACAGTAATTGAGCCAAATGTGTCTGCACTTTGTCTTCACCTTCCATATATTCTTGTATGAATCGCAATGTTGGGATCCTCAATTGGATAGGAAAAACTGGATCCTGTCCATAGACCAAATGATATGGAGGTGTCCCTAAAGAACTCTTTATTATGATTTTGTCTGCCCATAGTGCGAATCTCAGCTATGTGTGCCAATCTCTAGAATTGTTGTCTAGTAACTTCTTTATTGCACTCAACAAATTCTTATTTGTTGATTCTGCCAATCCATTCCCTTGGGATAGCGATAGGATGAAAACTTTAATGTTATCCTATAGTCAAATGCCCAGTTTGAAAACTTTAAGGATCTAAATGCAGGTCCATTATCACATACAAATGCATGGTGATATCCAAACCCGGTAATGATATTTTCTTCAAGGAATTTGATGACAACCTCTGTTGTGCTATTTTTCAGTGATTGAGCCTTGGTCCATCTAGTGCAATGATCTGTAGCAGTCAGGATGTACTGGTGGTATCTTGAAGATGGCGGGTTGATGAAACCAGTGAAATCCAATCCCCATTTAGCAAATGGTTTTACTTCAATAATAGGTTGTAGTGGCATGATAGGATTTCTTTCACGTGTTGCAGCTATCTAATATGTGTGACAAGTCTTCACATGTTCATAAGTATCTTTAAACAATGTTGGCCAATAGTAACCCGCCCTTGAGATTTGATGAGCCATAGCCAGACTACTTCCATGACTTGTTCCATATTTACTATGAAAATGTTCAATGATGTGTCCAACCTCTTCCTTTCCAATACATCTTAGATAAACCCCATCATGGTTCTTCCTATAAAACATGATCAAGAATGAAGTTCATGAAGTCCATACAGGAAGTTTTCTTGTCTCTTACATGCTGTTAGTCTTGAAGGGAGCAAGAACCAATTTGGAAGATGGCACAAACAGTGACTGCTGGAAGTAATGATTATTTGTGATCCAAGTGCAGACATGTGCACAGCTGCAGTCTCACCCATTCGCTCAGTTTATGTGCTTAACATGTACTCATTATTCACATCACAATTTTATGCAACACAACTCCATGTGTACTCGACACCTAATTCTTGTACATCTTTGCATAGCATTACTTGCCGGCACAATTTGGTCGTACACACATTCATACACTTGAATCCATCCATTTGGCATCATACATTAATGACACTTAGGACCATATAACAATTGGTGCCATATGAGCTCAACACTCAGCATGTTTCTATATATATGAAAACACACCATGCATATGACCTATGGTAGCATATTGTTGAAGGCCTGGCCACTGGCCCCTTGGATAAATAGCTGTCTATATGTTATAGATAAATATCGTAATAGCAAGTTTCTGCATACATAGTATTGTACAGATCTTTCATGAAATCCAATTACATTGCAAAATCTTGGACTTTTTCTAAAAAATTGCATCTGCACACTAGTCTAGGACTCTAGAGCATGTTATGCATAGGTTAGATTACGAATTCTGTAGGTTTTTATAATTTTATTTTAATTTGTAGATATGTCCTATGTTCTGTTTGCTGTTCAGATCATTGGTATTAGAGCACGAAAAATCATTAACATTTTTCTACATGTTGAAATGCATTCACAGCAGCAGTAGAAGGATTACAGTCCTTGTCTGATGGCTGAGCAATCTCATAGACACCAATAACAGACAGATGTGTAGCTATGGTTCTTGTAGAAGTATAACAATTGCTCAATGCAGCCGTAGAAATGCAAAATGAGGAATGTTTTGGATAGTTTTTTTGCTTAATGACTTAACTTGGATTTGTTCCAGTGTAACCCAAACAACTGGTACATTACGTCATCACAGTCCATCACAATCCTTTTACAGTGCAAGTCAACTTTGACATTTCAATGTATGAGGGCAAAATTGATGCCATAGTGCTGGACATTGCATATGACAGCTTGAATTGTATTTCTTGTCAACAAATTGAGTCATGGTGAGAACATTACATTCACACCATTAAAGATGTAAATCATTGTACACCATTGGTGGCATGCAACTAGTGGACAACACTGCAAGGATTATGATTCCATCAAAATTTGGAATGACGTTGTCAACACTGAAATAATCCCTTGCCAGCGCTAACAGTAATTTGATTTCATGTTTGGTTTAATTGATTGCGAATATTGATTTTGATTATAAGCAATGAGTCATATAATAATAAGAGCTGGATTTTCCAATAAAGATGTACTACTGATATATGCAAGAAATATGTGTCTAAATAGGAATTGGGAATATCTGACCTTTATTGGTGTCTTATATTTTGAAGAGATAACTATAATTCTGAATGAATACCATCATGAACAATCTGAGATGGTGCGACCAAAAAGCTAAATTGGTTGCTGTTCATGTGTGTGATTTCCTATACAAAATTTAGCAGCTGTGATTATTTATTGGAGGCTGCATTTATGAACTGGAATCCTAGCTTCAAACCCTTAACATGTTAAATCAGAATTAGCTGCCGCAGAATTTACTGGAGTTGCCTCTTCCTCTTAAATTTGGTGACTGAATATGGAGATCCTGTGTCTGTGATCATAATTAATGCTGTTTGTCCAAGAGAAACTTGGGGTTCTGTCCAAGTTACGGCTACCAAGGGCCACGTCCTGTAAAAAAGCTCAGAAGTTCAATAGCAGAGAAAACAAAACCATAAGACAAGAGAATGAATCCTTTTCCTCTCCATCGATGACTTTATAAATAAATATTTAGCCATGAAAAGCATTCAAACCCCTTCTTTTTCCTGGCCTTCAGATTTAGGCATAAATTAATACTCATTTTTATATTAATTAAATCTCCAGCATGGCATTTACTAGGTGTAAGAATGTTATTACTTAAAGTTAAACTTCAGCTTTTTGGGTTAATATTTAATTATTCTTTCATTCCCTTGCTAATTAATTAATTATCTAGCCTTCAGGGATTGGAGAAGGCAAAATATTTCTTCTCTGTTAACCATCGCTAGGAAGGGGACTTTACAAACCCTTTGTAGGATAGTAATACTCCTGCAAACATTATGAGGATGAATGCAAGAAGTTCCAATAATCATTGTCAATTTTGAGACTAGACTAAGTCTTACACTACTAAGTTCGTTGATTAATTTTCATGCCTTTTGGAGGAAATGCATGAGAATTAGTAGACCTCTTTTTTGTAGGTACACATCAAACACTGTACCCATATGTGCCCAAAAAATCTTCCCAAATTTAATTTTAAAAACTTCATGCGATATAAAAAAAAATTGGTATAAAGAAAACCTACACCAAATGAAATGTTGTCCTATTTCAGCAAACCATTTTTTTGAGTTATCTACCAGTGCAACTCTACTATTTTTGCTTATTATAAAGTGTTAAATTAACATATAATTATTGATGTACCATTTATGTGTCTATATTGCTTTTGAAGTAAAGAAAATCTCCTAACTTAGAAAATCAAGCTAAATATACGTGAATGTGAATTTTATTAATGTTGTATCCAGCCGTATCAATACTAGGGTCTTAAAAAATAGCCGTATCCGTATCCAATACCACATCTGTATGCGTATCTGTATCTGTTTCCATGCAACTTTCTTTTTTATGCTAAGATGGACTTCTTTGTGGCAAATACTTTGGATCAAGCATTTTGCGATTTGTCCAAAATCGAGGCAAAGGTGAAGATGGTGTAACAATGACTATCTCTGTGCAAAAGGGGACTTATTGAAGAAATTGCTGTTTGTATGGGCATGGATGAATATGTCAACACAAATGCCACAATAGAACTTTCAATTGTCTTCAGCAAATCCAATGTCTCCCAAGATGTTTGTACTAGATAGGGAGAAATCAAAGCAACTGAAAAGCTCACAGTATAACTATCAGCATTCCCACTCTCATGACTCTAATTATTTCATCTATTTGAGTCACTGCAGATACATGAATTATGAAACTATCCCGTCAGCAGGCTAGTAAAGAAAAGTGAGGATGGAAAATGATGGAGCTTACATAGGAGATAAACTTGTATTGCAAGGTTTAAGGTTTCATGGTTTTCATGGAGTGCTTGAAGAGGAGAGAAAGCTTGGCCAGAAATTTTTGGTGGACGTTGATGCCTGGTTAGATCTCAAGAAGGCTGGAAAATCAGATAAACTGGAAGATACCGTTAGCTATGCTGAAATCTATAGGTATATTATAAAGTTTCCTATCATTTATAGCTTTAACGCATTATAAATTAATCTTTATTTGTTTCTTGACTTAAAGAGATTTTCTTTCCTGCTTTGTCACTACTTTTTCACCCTATTGCTCTTGTTCAAATTGTTGTAATCCATTTAAAGATCCATACTGATGGGTTTGTTTGAACTGCTTGTGATCTATAACAGCCTTATCAAGGATATTATTGAAGGTCCTCCTCATGTCCTCCTTGAATCAGTTGCTGAATCCATTGCATCTTCTATCTTTGATAAATTTCATCTTATTCATTCTATTCGTGTCAAGGTAGGCAAACCACATGTTGCAGTTTTAGGCATCGTCGATTATTTAGGAGTAGAAATTTACAGGACATCTAAAGCCTTTGGACAAAGCTAAGTTTTAAAAAATTGGTTGCTTACTGTTTGTCATTGAAAAACTTTATACAGATATATTTTGCTGATATTTTTTAATGGCAATAGTATTTGTAGCAATATCCAATGGAATTTTTACGAGATGAGTTTTTTTAGCTCTTTCAAGTGAATATCATGATATATCCCTCATGTGTGCTGGATATGCGCTAGAGCTATAAAAGGCAATCTGTTATATGTTAGTACTAGAATCTCTCATGAGCCATTATGTGATGTAGCTCTTGTAATGTACTAATACATGACCTGAATTGTTGTAAGTTCGTAAAAGAACTAAAATGAGTGATTTATGTCAGGTGAAGATTTGTCCTTGACTAGGTCCCTTTTGGCCAAGAACTTTTTGTCATATTTTGTATGTTTGCACCATTTGTGATGTGTACGATCACAAGTGGGTATTATTTGGCAATGATTATTCCTTGAAGATTTAGAACTGTGCCCATGCAAAGATCATCTTACAGCTGCAATTAAGTCAGGTCAAAGTTCATGAAATATGAAACCAGGTCTCCATCACTATATATATTTTTGAAACCCATTTATCAGATATACAATTATCAATGTTAACTAGTTAACAATTGGGTACAAGGAGTGCAAGCTAAGCTGATTTTGCATGAACGTGCCTCCAACGTTGGCTAGCAACATGCATTCTTTATCTTGAGGGTGAAGTCTGGTGAAGAAGTAAAGCATTCAATAATCTCTATAGTGGTATTTACTCTAATTACCATGATGAGGGCGAATACAATATCTAATTTTGCAGTCAGCTTTTTCTGTCATTATTTCTCATCAGATTTTGGACACCCATATATTTGCAGATTGAATAAAAAAGAAAAACCTTGTCAACTGCATAGTAATTCACTCACTTGAAATAATTGTACCTGGACTAGAGCTTAAGCTAATAATCATATATCATCCATCCAACCAAGAAAACACATATCATCCAATCTAATAATCATTCTTAAATCTATTCACACTTGCGACCTCATGGAATACGTCCATACTTTCTGGAGTCAGGAATTGATTGAATGTCTTTTTTCTATTTACATCACCCATAAATACCAATTATACAACTATTCATTATTTTGTCAATTATGTAAACAGAATATCAGAAGGATGTTAATGTAGATTAACAATTGAAAACCCCCGATGGGCGTCGATTGTTGCAGCTGTGGAAAAACCCTACATTGAAAATCCTTCTACAAGCAACTGTTGGCATATGAATGAATTAAAATACAATAGAATAACAATTTCTCTTGAAGAGAACTTGCTTCATACCATTGATTTGAAAAATACGTAACCCTTGCAATATTCACCTTTCCCTTGATAAATCTTCTCTCCCTCTTATACTCGAGCTAGAATTATTTTGTAACTAGTTTGGTTCTCTTCCTCTTGTTGCTTACTCTCTTGCAATATTTGCTTGTTCTCTACCTCTAAATTGACCTTGTTTCCTCTTTATTTATTTTTCTACTTTGAAAGCATGTTTATAAGCTTCTATTCTCCTTATCGCAAATAAGGCAAGATCATCTTTTGTTGAATATTATAAGCCATTCACATACCTTGCCATCTTCTCATTATGTTTAACATGATTAGCCTACAAGTATAACCTATACAATCCTTTAGTATACTTGATGACACTTTGATTGCTTTTGCTTTAGATTTGGAAACTTCTTAAATAAATTCAAGAATAAGCAACAAAATATTAGCTTTCAATGTGAGTAACATTTTATCCAAGAATTTTATCTTCTACCCACCTTTCCTTTGTCTTTACTTTGCAATTGATCTCACAACAAAGATGCATGTCCTTTCAACCTCACACAACCATAATTTATTTGAACTTCATGTCTATCGTAGGTTCCAAATAAAAAATACTTATCCATATCTACAATCCACTCAATGAATTTTCTAGATTCAAATTACTACTATAGTTTTGTAGATCCATTCTTCATTTGCTATGCAACTTTGGTAGTACCCATAGGAACTTTTTTTTTGTCATCTATTATTGTCCTTTCTATAATCTCTAGTGCTACAACTTCATCATCGCAAAGATCTTCTATATGCAGTTCTTTTCATTGTGTTGCTCCCATGGCTTCTAATTGGGTGGGTATTCCTCTCAAGATCTCCACTATCATTATATAATCTGCTAGTGACACTCTTTCTCTACCACGTCCTTTATGCATCATCTTCAATTTTTTGTGGATGTAGGTTTGTACTCTTCTTTTTGTTGATGTTTGATAGCTTTAGTTAGATAAATCTATTATATGAGTTATTTATAATTGAGATATAAGGTTACTGTCATGTGAGAATTTTTTTATTTAAAAAATTAAAAAATAAATGATTAAATTTGTTATTATATTAATTATTTGATTAATGAATAGACATGTCCTATGAATGGACATGTCTATTGATGACCTATTCTCTATATATAAATCTAAGAGGATGTTGCATTTGGAACATACATACCAATTCGACAACGCTTACTACATTTGTAGCAGATCCCAAAAACGAACATGTTATCACAACCAAGCTGCAAATGAAGATGATAAAGAAAGAATCTAACTCAACAAAGATACCTAATTTTAGGTAGGTGAAGGTTGGGAGGGTGTCGCGGGTTCAAGCTTTGGTGATCTTCATTGGTCTTACGACTACTTGAAATTGAGAATCCAAAGATAAATTTCACTTATTATAATTAATGTGCAATCAGTTGCAATAATACACGAAATGCCTTCCAATGATGGTGAATCCGCATTGGAAGGTGCAATTACAAAAGATGATCATAGTCTAGAGTATCAACGGTGCCTCTTGTCAATGAATTATATGTTGGCACTGAAACAAAGCAGAAGAAAAAGATACCACACCCCGCATTGTTGAACAATGATTTTGGTTGCAGGATAATCTTAGTGAGGGCTTCAACATCATCTGCAAACAAATGGAGCTTTTAAAGGATGCATTTTGCTTGGTGTTGATCGGTTATGAACATTCAAATTTGCCAATACTCTGGTACCATGCAAATGATCTACTATAGTTAGACTATCCTATGTGGTTATCACCTTCGCCTCCTAGGCATAGCAAACAAGGCATTTTTACCCCCATCGCATGGTCAAATAAATATTTTGATGTCACTATAAATTTTGAAAGGTAGGGACCACTATGATAATCATAGCCAAATCTAGTGCCAACTGGGATAAAGGGAAATACCATCAAAACAATGACTGACATATGTTAGTCCCTTGATTACCAGCTACTTCTAAAAGTTTTAATTAAAATGACTTTTGGTGGGTCTTTGAATATTATGAAAGGCAAATATTTTACTATCCAAGGGGATGGAAAATAAAAAAAGGTGAACCCTTATTGACTCGTAGAGGATACAATAAATTGTAGACGTGGTGGTACATTCGAGTTGGCCTTCAAATTGGTAAGGTAAGTAATTATTGTTTCTATTATTGTTGTTGGATTTCTACGATAATACTATATTTATACAAATATGGTGAAATAACATGGTTTGTATTAATGAATAGTTTGATATGGGATATAACTTAATTATAATTATAAATTTTGAATATGATTAATCATATATAAGAATGTCATTTGGACATCAAAGATTAGAATAATTATATTGCTTCAAGGCAAGGATTAGTATTACACCATTATGTTGAATATTTGATTATTCCTAATATTATTATTATCTTTGAGAATTATAGTAGTCTCTCTTATTGTTGTATTTCGTTATGTACTATAAGAGCTATGTGCCTTGATCTTTTTCTTTGAGAATGTTATTGTAGGAAGAGGGAGATTGAGATTTAGAGGGAGCCTATCATTTCATTAGAGGCAACCTTGAAAGAAAAGGAATAGGCAACAGATGCGATTCAATCAACCTTCAGTGATCTCAATCTTATTGATTTAGAGGGAGTAAACCATGTTGAGATGGATTTTCTAGTGATCAATAAATTGTAGCAGTTAAGAGGACTATGATTCATGAATATACCTTGTGACTATGTGATTTTAATGGGCCTAGCCCTTGTGTACATCATGAGGAAGTGAGGACTTCCAAATGATGTCACTTGTATTTGCAGAAGTTATTGTAAGGTGATCTTCTTACAATAACTTGTATTACGAGATCAAATAAATTGAGTATATGGTGAATGTCTTTCATCTCAACATTCTGGAAGGTTATTACTCAAAGAGTATTTGGCGAATATCATTGATATTTTGGGAGGCCAATATTCTTGATATTAGATGTGATATCAAACTTTATTTTGAGTACTTGGTGAATATCATTGGTATTTTGGGAGACCAATACTCTTGATATTAGATATGATATCAAACCTTTTGAGTACTTGGTGAATATCATGTGTTGATATTCTAGAATACCAATACTCATGATATCGAATGCGATATCAAATGACAGAAATCTTATGAGATATTCTTAAAATTGTTATTTGTGATATTACTTTGAAGTAATAGTTATCCTTATGTGGTTATCCTTCTAAGTTAAGAGGGTGTGTTGATGTTTGATAGCTTCAGTTGGATAAACCTATTATATATGTGTTCTTTATATTTGAGATACAAGGTTATTGTTATATGGGGAAAATCAAATATAATGTGTGTGTGTGTGTGTGTGTGTTATTATATTAATTATCTGATTGTATATCCTATTCTCTATATATAAATCTAAGAGAATGTTGCATTTGGAATGCACATACCAATTCGACATTGCTTACTACATTTGTGGAAAATCCCAAAACCAACACTTTCCACTCACCAGAAAAGGTTTTCAAATCCCACAACATAATTCCCACTTTGGTACCAATTAATGTCGATCAACACTTGAGAACCATTGACACGTGTCAATTGTTGGAGCCTTGAAACAACTCTCCATAATTGTAAAATTGTTTACAAGAAACTTTTAGCATATGTATAAATCAAAGTAAAACAAAATAAAAATTTAGCTAACAACTCTTCATGTTTTTGATTTGAAACAAACAAACAACCTCTACAATCTACAAGAACCTAAATGAATAATGAAATCAAATTGACTTTTTATCCAATGCACAGCCATCAAGAACTTTACACTTGCATGCCACTCCTCACCACTAGGAAATAAGCACACTAATAATCAAATTCTGATATCCAAGTACAAGCACATTGTCTTTTGGAACCTCTTCATCTTGATGCCAAAGATATCCTTTTTACATTATTCCTTTCATGTTCTTCAAGCTCACAACTTTCATCTCTCCCTCCTTCCTTTTCCCAGGGCATTAATCTCTCTTCAATATCTTCATAGTTTCCTTTCTTTTTACCTTCTCATTATGGGCATTGGAAATCACTAGGAAACCATTCTGAAGTAATTTTGACACACTAGAGATGTAATGATTTGAATTAAGAATTTGGATTACAATACCTAGTGTAGAACCTCCGGTATTGTGATTTAATTGAAAATAGTTAAAATGCAACAATAGATTTCTGCAAGCCAAAAAGTGATCCATTTCATTTAGAAATCAAGTTTATACAAAGTATGATGGATATGAAGGGTCACCAACATCCCTTCGAAAAGAAATGAACAATCCACATAATGTTTATTACAAAATAAAATACCAAAACTACAAAAACTAATAATAAACTATTTTAAAAATTTATGTCTATTTATAGAAGTCATAACTTTCTACACATAGATCGAAAATGCATATCGCTTACATTGTTGGAAAGATAATCAAATTATCTATTGCCAAATGCTCTTGGAAGCTTTCAAGGCCCATAAATGCTTTGAAGGCCTCTAGAAATGTGAAATACTAAAACATAGAAAATATAAAAAAAAAAGATTTCGGTAATTTTCAATTTTTGTTTGTGCCAACATCCCCTGCATCTTCCTAGACTATGTTTTGATTATATAACCCCCCTCTTAACAATCAAATTTGTAATCCCTTATTCTCTTGCAATCTCCAAAGATAAAGAAAAGACAAAATAAGGCGTTGGAGATTTAAATTGTAGCACAATTAACCAATAAGTAGCCAACTAACATACCTTATTATTATTTTTAATCCCCTCAAATTAATATTCAAACTCAAGTTGGAGAGCTGAGAGAGCAACGAGAACATCTGAATGTTGAGACAAACAAAGTCCTCCCCTTCTTTTGTCACTTCTTTTGTCTCCTAACTTGCGTTTTATATTGAACCCATTGTTGGGTGTCTTGCCTCTGCGGTTGAGGGGTGGTACTCCCTTGCAGTCAAGATTTGTTGTGGAGGTTCCATCGCTGGAGTCTTCTCCACCCCTTCATCTTCCACAACCTCTAGATTTCTCCCTACTACTAGGGTATCTATTGGTAGTGGTGCGATGACTGTGCCTAGCAAATGTGATTTGGTCAATGAAAACCATTCTGGTGAGGTTTCATACAAAGGGTTTCATGAGGGGTTGAATTGCCAACAAGTTGATATAGGGTTTATTCTAGTATCAAGTGCCATTTCTATGGAGTTGAAAATGGAGATGGAGGAAATAAATCTTAATGTTAGCAGGTTTTGACATTGAGTACATTAATTGTAAGGCTATAAAAGGATAGGCTATTGTTGATCAGTTAGCAGATTTTCCTCTACAAGATAACACACCAATACAGATTGAATTTCCTGATTCATCTATCATGTACACGAACAAGCACACTTATAAAATATTATTTGATGGTTCCTATACATGAAATAGTTTAGGTACTAGAGTCTTATTCATTATGCCTCAAGGATATGACATCCCTAAATCTTACAAGTTCCCTTGCACAAACAACATAACTGAATATGAGGCTTTGGTAAATGGAATCAAACTAGCTACTGAATGGAGGATTATTGAGTTGCACATCTTTGGAGATTCTCAGCTCGTCATCAATCAAGAAAGTAATGAATATCAAACCAAGGATGAAAAATTAATACCTTATAAAAAGATGGCTGATGATCTTAAGAATTACTTCACCTTTGTAACGTTTGAGTAGATTCCTAGAGTTGAGAACAAGGTTGCGTATGCTATGGCTACTTTGGCTTTATCCTATAGTTAAAAGAACATGAACCTAGACATGAATTCCTAGTGGAAGAGCTATGTTTTTTGTTAAGAAAATAGGTTCTGAAGGGGCCTTGAAACCCAAAAAAAAAGTAGGTGCACAATTGAACAACCTGCAAACAACCAAAATATATACAATATGCTCTTCAAGGAAAAACGGGTATGGGACACAACATAACATAGACAGAGAAGAGGGTGCCAAACATCGCAAAACCCCCACCAAGACAAACTAGTGATCAAAGAAAAGTTAAGTCTGTAATAATTTGATCACCCTACAAAGTGAAACAAACACTAGAATTAAGGTTTTCCCTTAACCCCCAACTTGTGGGAATTGGGGGAAGCATGAGAGGGAAACTTTTTTGAACATTTTCCATCTCGTAGTCCATCCCTCTTTAATCCTTGGAGCCACAAAGTGCCAGGCTTGTGAATTAGCCAAACAGTTAGATCCAACAAACAATACCATTAATGATGGGGCCAATATTAGTAAGACCCTTAGCAACAAGTCCACCCTCTATAGAGCCAAATTTGGTAGGGCCAGCATGAGAATTTTTTCCATTAGACTCCAAAACAGACTCATCAACACCATGCTAGGCAGAGCCAACATCAACAATAAAAAATTGTTCAAGATCAAGATCAAGATCAACTAAAACACCAACAAGGGCTGCGTCAACAGTAGACAATTGACCAAAACCAACATAACTCACAACAACCTAGCGCTGAGAATCACCAATATCATTTGAGGGGACTTCCCCATCCAATGCAGGCTTCTTAACCACCATATAATGCTGCAACATAGAACCCTTCCACCAAAAGGAGGATTTCTTGGATTGGTTTTTTAAGCCTCACACTTTGCCGCAACATGTCCAATATTTAAGCATTATCAACATGTCAATGGAAGACCTTCAAAATCTAAAGATTTGATCCAAGAGCCAATAGGACTACAAAGTCTAATATCTGTCAGAAGGCCTTTAGAAGCATTGATATCAACAAGAATCCGAGCATAGGTAGAGTGCACTATGTTGGAGGATTCGAAATCCACCATTAAGAAATCTCCTAAAGCCTCACCAACCTCCTTAAGGACATAATCATGCTAGAGATGAAGAGGAAGGTTAGGAAGACGTACGTAGATAGGCATTTTGCAAATAGATTTAGTTCTCGGATTAAAGTTCTTATGCCAAGGTTTCATCATTAGAGGGAAACGATTTTCCCAAGTGAAAAAGTGATCACAAAGAATGGTTCTCCTATCAACTACATCACCAAATTTGGCCATAAAAAAACCACTTACCAGAGGAAAAATTTGTATAGAGTTGGTAAGATATGGGTCCTAATGCTTGGAAATCCAAGTATGGAGCTCCTTTAGAGAGGGTCAAAATTGTCAAAATTGTCAAATAACTGTATCCACTTGGATATCCAAGACAACATCTTCCTCCAAATTGTTTGAAATACAGGTACGAGTTGGAAAGTGTTTGGGAATTGGGGGCTTAGATACAATCCCCACACCCTCGCCAATGCCCACACATTTCATGCCTCCTAAATCCCTCGCAAACCTCCTTCCACTCAACAACCTCACATAGGATCGCCTCATTTGTAGCTGAATGAGAGGTTAGAGACCAAATGCGTAGCCCTCCTGAAAAAGGTGAAACATGCCCAAAAATAGGGGGGTGAAGACATGAGACCCTTCCCAACACTTGCCTCCATCTTGAATGACCACCACCAACCACCTAAGCTAGAAAAACTGAATGAACAACAATGGACCTACCCATAGTAGAAGATGCCAAACGATGAGCATCATCCAACAAAACATTAGTTCCCATAACACACATAGGACCACTTGAAAGGAGCCCATCCGCCATAGTAGACACACCCAACTTCTTCACATGACCAGAACCAACAAATGTCATTTGCACATGAAGGGGAAAGGAAGCCACCATAACACTAGAATGCACGTGCACATGGGTAGGAGATTTCCCTTTCGCCATATTCAAACCGTAATGACTATGATCACATAAGTTGTATAATTTTGTATAGTGGAAGAGCTATGTTTCCTTGCATATGACTCTCCTGATAACTACATTATCTGCACCATAGTTGTTCATGATTCCTCTTGCTATGCTAACATCTATTCCTACCTTCGTGACCAAATCATCCTTGATGGCATTATCATAGCAAAAAACAACAACTTATCTGTAGTGCCTCTTGCTATATCCTCATCTTTGGTGGCTTGTTTAGGAGGGGTCTAGACGAAACATTTCTTAGATGCTTAGAGATAGATGAATTTGAATGTGTGTTAATTGAAGTCTATCAGGACATGTGTGGGTTTCACTCTACTAGTCTTGCACTAGCTCATAAACTACTTAGGGTTAGTTAATACTAGTCTACTATGCAAACTGATGTTTTTAGGTATACTATATCCTACAAGAAGTGTTAGATGCATGGTGGGCCTTTGATCTAGTTGGTTAGATATATCCCAACTCATCAGGAGAACACAAGTTCATCATCACAACCATTGGATATTTTACTAAATAGGTTGAGGCTATACCACTTTCTGTTGCTATAAGAAAGTAGGTGACCTTGTTTATCCTGAACTCTATCATCTATCAGTACGGTGTGCCATCCTCTATATTTATTAATAATGGAAGACAATTTGAGAACACATATGTGAAACAACTATGTAATAAGTTCAAGACCAAAAAAGATTGGTCGTCCATATGCTATCCTCAGGGAAATGGACAAGCAGAAGCCTCTAATAAAACTCTCTTGAAGATCTTACACATAATAGTTGGAATGCATGGTAGGGATTGACATCTTCAAATCAATCTTGCTTTATGGGCTTATAGAACTAGCATACACACACCTAAGAGAGCTACTCCTTTCACCTTAGTCTATGGGGCTAAAGTTGTTTTACCTACTGAAGTTGAGATATCATCTCTTAGAGTCTCCTTGAAAGGGCGTATGATAGATAAGTACTATAGAATATCATGAATTTAAGAACATGAACCATTTGGATAATTGTAGACAAGCCACATTCAATAACATGAGAGTATACCAGAAAAGGATGTCAAAGAGCTATTAGAAGATCTTACATCACAAATCTTTTGAGGTCGATGACCTAGTTTTGGGAGAAAACCCTAATAATCAACAAGATTCACAATAGAAAGAAAAGTTTGAACCTAATTGGTTGGGTTCTTATATCATTATAGCTGCCTTTGGATCTAGTGCCTATCATCTCTCAACACTAGAGGGAGAACAACTCTTTAAGTCTATCAACACTCTCCATTTAAAGAAGTTCTATGCATGGTGTTCTTGGCATCCACAACTATTTTACATAGCTTATGATCTTGAAAAAATCCCAAAAAAATCAAATATGATCCTAGAAAATTCCTATAAATCATAAAATATCCTAAAAAAATGACCATTAGTGAAAACTTGGAAAATAGGCGCTTTGTTGTATCACCAAAAAAATTAAAATCTAAAAAAAATGCAAATAATTTATTAAAAAGTCCTTAAAAAAATTGCCACGTGGTGAAAACATGAAAACATGCATTACTTGCACCTTTGCACTTTCAATCCATCATCTTGCAACTTTAGCCATGAACTACTTGACTTTCATCACGCGCATGTCTCCTTGGTCTGAAATTCATTTTTTGTCTAGGTCCAGGGGGCATGCTCTATGTTTTCTTTGTCTCTAGGACACAACAGAGTTTCTCAACACTTCCCATCTTGACATCGAGTGTTTCTTAACACTTATTGGATAGTCTACTTTGAACTAACATTTGGTTGTGGAGCTGATGACCTTGTGTGGCAGAAGGCTACTGGGAAGGTGGAGGATGGATGTACAATAGTAAAAGGAAAAAAAGTCAAGCCCTCGAATCCTTTATTTGATATGTCTTTACATTCTCAAAAGACGAGACCGAGATGTAAATCTTGAGGCTTGGTTTTGTATTCAGTTTCGAGTCCTTTCAAAGTTCGTTGCTCGCTTGTTCTTTTGAGGTTGTCCCTTTTTGTTTGGCTCTCCTGGCCTTTTTGGCTTGTTGTTTCTTTGTAGTTTGTCATAGTTCAGGACTTAATGTCTATTTCTTTTGTAACCATGGGGTTTCAGGCACACATTTCAAAAGTTGTTTTTGGTGGCAGAAGTGTACTGTGTTATCTATGAGGTCACCTTGGTCACCTCATTTTGGTTGGTGACCTGTTTCACCTTTGGTCTATTATATCTTTTGTTCGGGCTACATTTAAAATACTTTGATTTGTAAAAGGTTTCAGGTACCCTTCAAAACCTGTTTTCCTTAATCAAAAACATTTTCTCAGCAGTCTATGATTGTGTGATGTCTCTCACCCACATGTATGCGTCTTAGAGAGGCAATGATTATTTTATTTTTCACATCACACTTAAACTAAAATGACTAAGACATGTTTGATAATCTTCTTTGTGTGCTTCTTGTTATAGATGATATTTGTTGATGGTCCCTCCTTAGTTTCTCTAGGATGTCACTCAACTAGAGGACTAGGGGCAATGGGGCATATTTTCTTTGTCTTCTACCTGTTGGTGTAGTTTCGATGATCCTATGTGTCCTATTGCATCGGGTGTCTATGATAAGTGCCTCCTCTTGGTTGGAACTCCTCATATATCTTGACCTAATTCATTTGGGCACTTAGGTGAGTTGGAATTTCTGGGCATATTTTCTTTGTCTTCTACCTGTTGGTGTAGTTTCGATGATCCTATGTGTCCTAGTCCATCGGGTGTCTATGATAAGTGCCTCCTCTTGGTTGGAACTCCTCATATATCTTGACCTAATTCATTTGGGCACTTAGGTGAGTTGGAATTTTTGGGCATATTTTCTTTGTCTTCTACCTGTTGGTGTAGTTTCGATGATCCTATGTGTCCTAGTGCATCGGGTGTCTATGATAAGTGCCTCCTCTTGGTTGGAACTCCTCATATATCTTGACCTAATTCATTTGGGCACTTAGGTGAGTTGGAATTATGTCCTTGACTTTTATTTCATGTTTGTCTAGTATGACTATGCTTATGGCCATCTCAACATTTATGTCTCGATGAGAGTATAATCTTGCTACATTAATTGGGAATCTAACATCGAGTCATCTTGAGCTCTATGTCTTTGATGCTTATGTTAGGCTCCTACACCTATCCAATATATATCATATTTATACCTTCATAGTTTTACTTGCACTAGTGGCAGTTGCATGATCTCATGACGTCCCTTTATAAGGCTCGATGGTAAAACCAAGGACCTACATAACAAGCCCTTGCATCATGCACTTTGCATTTTTCATTTTAGGAGTGTATCTTGCATCGAGTTAGGTAAGAGCTTCTGCTAGTCAACTGTATTCGTTCTTCCTCATGTTCTTCTCACTGTCTTGTTTTTATCATCTCTTAGTCTTTCTCTCATCATCACTTCTCTTTTATCTTGCAATCAAAGGGGTTAATAACATCATCCAATTCAATCTTATCCAAGATGCTAAAATTTCAAATCATGAAGTTCATAACACACATGAGAGCATTATATCTATGAAAGCATCACATCTACGTCATGGTACTAGAAAGATAAAGAGAACATATGCATATCAAAATCACACGAGCATAAAAGAAAAGTATTGAAAGTAACAAGCACATCCATGATATGAGCAACAATGTTAGCATATGAGATAAGTACACAATGATATAGTTGAATCTAGTGTCTCACATATATCATGATGAATCAAGTACAAGAACAATGAGATTAAAATCTTGATAAATGTCAAAATTTCAAATACATCAAAATCCCAAGTACAAACTATGAGAGAGCTCATGATTGACTTCCTCCCTCTAGATATGGTGGAGGAACTTGTATCCTTTTTGGGGGTTGCAAATCTCCCTTTGAATGACTTGCCTAATGGGAGTAGTCTGATACCCTCCTCTCTACTAGTACCACTATTATGTACATCACGTAGTAATAGGATACTCGAGCCCTGCGTCTCTTTGCATCCTCCTATGCTCTTTCTCTCTCCTAGGTCAGGGTCACCTCTCAAGCCTTGACATTATGTCGAGTGTCCTATAGTTGTTGATCCCTAACTACCACTATAATGCACCACTTATATATCTCTTCCTATAGGGCCCTAACCTATGCCTCCAGTTGTGTGACCCTGCCATCATCTCTAGCTAGCTCTAGTGCTCTTTGCTCTAGCTGCTGTGGCTGCCTCCAACTCGATCCTCTATCCACTAGCTGTCTCTTGACTAGTATCTCATCCTTTGGCTTGTCTTCCTCTATCATAGTTCTCATCCCTATTGACCTAAGAGTTCTCTCCCCTCTGGATCATGTGCGAGTTGTTGGCCGATTGTTGCTAGCAATGTTGCTATGTCCATGAGCACCCCAAGACCAATTGCTTCCGCCTCTACCTCTTCTCCCATCCTATCCATCATCTCCATCATCCCCTCCATCATCCACATCCTCTTGTCTAGGAGCTTTCTTTGCGAGATCAATAAATCTAGGGAAGGGGTATTGTTGCAAACACCATTTGTACTTAGAGGTTATTTCCACATCTCTAACTTGAGGCAATAATTCCCATGCCACACCCCACAACTCTCGTATTTCCAAGAAACATAACTCATAACTCAACATGGCCCCCCAACTTAGAGCCTCATTGACAAGATAACATGTGTAGTTTTTTAATTCTGTGTTGATCCCTTGCTACCAACTAAACTGCTTCCATAATTGGCTAATCGCAAAATGCTCCACTAACCCTAAGTGTCTGCCCAATAAAGGCCTATTATAGAGCATGTATGAGAGCTCGTCTTGAGCTCCATCCCATCACTCATACTTTGATTATGATCGCTAGAT
The DNA here is from genome assembly GCA_028749045.1 of Cupressus sempervirens. NCBI lineage: Eukaryota > Viridiplantae > Streptophyta > Pinopsida > Cupressales > Cupressaceae > Cupressus > Cupressus sempervirens. The sequence goes on from CM053785.1 coordinate 909,234,171, forward strand.
CACCAATGTGATGTTATCCAACTATTGTCACTAGTAAGGAGTTAGACCCAACTAAGCCCGATGAATATAACCAGTGTACCTATAGAAGTGAGGTTGTCCTCTTCGCCTCAGAGTCATTGTGGGGCGAGTCACAATGATATGCTCCCACACACAAACTTGAACTATTAGTACCTTGACAACCTAGCTCTTCCCCTCCCTATACACAATGCCATGTAACTCTCTACATACACTAGTACGAAAACAACAATATATTACTAAATAAACTACTAAAAATTGTAGATATGTGACTAATTTTGATCACATGACCAATGGTAGTTTATTGCCAAACATTTATTTCCTGACCAAATTTATGACTAAACTATTTTAATCATTGATTAGGTCATTGATTTAGTCGTTTATTGTTGTTACTTGGTAGTTTATTTGGTAGTATATTTAGTAAATTTTTGGGTAGTTTTTTGAGTATTACATTTGGTAGTATATCTGGTAGTTTTTTGGGTAGTATATATGGTAGTATACTTGGTAGTTGATTGGGTAGTATATTATTTGGTAGTTCATTGTTGTTAACATCATTTATTGATCATTTATATTCATTAGTAGCAAATATGGTTATGAAATGAATAATTTATTCAATAGTGTAAATTTTAAAATACAAAAATCATGATGTAGACTTGAACTAAAACATAAAAGCAAATGAAAATATACACATGAAGAAGCCACAACATAATAAAATTAAAAGATTAATTTAATATCATGATAAAGAAAGGTAATATGCAATAACACATCAAATTTGTTTAAAAGAGTACGTAATATAATAAAAATGTCAAAATTGTCTAAGAGTTTCCAACTCTTTCAAATACACCTTGATAGTCAATATTTAAACACCACTTTCAAATTAGTGCAATATTAAGATATGATCCAAAATTTCTAACAAATAGAACATTATAAAGCATTGATCAACTATGTCATTTTTTGCAAATACTTTAGTGGCCATTGTGTGAAGGTTCCCTCTTTCTCTTTGGGACGAATGGCTCCATCTATTTCATCGTCATAAGCAAGCAGAACATTACTTGTGACCTTTATAATATTTACATCGGCATCTCCAGTTCCATTCAGGTTGGATCCATGTATAATGGACAGAGAATGAATCTGTCCAATAGCTATAGCATCACCATCATATGGATCCAAAACTTTAACTTTATCCCCTTCTTTGAGTTTATCAATACATTTCTACAAAATGAATAAAAAAATACATCATATTACATAGGTAATGAATAGCCAAAAATATAATGCAATAATAATTTAGTTGTGATAAAGATTCTTTTATTTTTGCTAAAAGTAAAATATTATTCTAAAATATAAGAACACTCACATAATACTATATAAATTAAAAATATTATAATTTTATTTGTACATGTCTCAACTTAGAATCTTCCAAAGATTAATTTTTAGGTTATACTTATAACAAGACAAGATTGGTTATATCTTCTATGTGACTTGGAGTAAGTTACCAATGAAAGATAATAGTTTGAAAGGAAGCAAAGATGTATATTCTTAAATTCTACAATTTATTTGTTACATATTGCATCATCTGATATTAATAAATATAAAATTATTTTTGTGCCTATCCTGCATATTGGTAGTATTTAAAGTAAAAACATATGGTAAAATAGATTTAATGTATTAATATTAAAGAATAGTTCATTCAAAATGATAAGAAAAAAGGAATAGTGCATTCAAGCTGAACTATAAAAAGTTGTGAATATACACAATTTATATTTCTTCTATCTTTGTCTTTGAGTGCATGGGATTAGTGTGGGGAAGAGGTTGCTCATGATTTACAAAGGTAATTTTGATGTTAAATCAGATGGTATAGGAAAATGTTAATGTGCAACAACATAACTACCAGATTCTTTTCCTGCAGTCTACGACAACATCTAAATTTTACTTCTATCTGTCTCTGCAGAGGATATTCATCTTGCTTAAAAGGATATAACAAACAATGGCATATTGGTTACAACAGTAAAAGTTTCAATCTCCAATAAGACAGTAATAGTCTAGAGCGCACAATAGAATTTATATAATTAGATGAAAGAACAATTTTGTATCATTTTAGAAAAGAGTATATCTTACTTCTACTACTAATAATCATAGATTTAGATAATTTTTTCTGAATTATTAAAAGAGATTTACTTGTCAAGGAACTTCCTTAGAAGGTGGGATCATTTCAATCAGTACAAGCCTAGAGAATCAATACATGCAAATTACGAATATTTAAGAAGTAAAAAAACTTACACTTATGAGATATTCAAATCACTCATAATTATTCAGCCATTAGAATTATTCAAATTGGGGAATCCCGACAACTCATGACATTGTCTTTGCAAACTAAACCCTTGAATGTGTAAATTTGATAGAAATAAATCTCTTATGATTAAATCAAGTTTTGAACATCATAATTCCAATCTAGGGACATTACAAATGGGATAGAATGTGCCACACAAGGATCTTATATAAAATACAAACATGGATGTAGATGTCCAATCTATGTGCCTATTTCAAAATTGGCGCCAACACATAAACCTATCTTGCTGCCAAAACTCTGGTGCAAATAATATTCCCCACAAACTGAAAAGAAATCAAAATTAGTTATGGGTTTCATTATTTGCCACTTTTGTTAGAATTATGAGAATTCCAGTATGGAAACATTAAAATAGAAACAGAGTGACAACATGTAGGGTATTTTGTGTAACACCGTTGGAACAACCATTACAGTGTGGGTGATTGATCCATTACAGATAGAGATAGGAGAATATTTTTGTCAGATATTGTGGAAATCTTGATTATTTCTATTTAGCCATTCATGTTAGAAGAGTGACATTATCATGCTTGGTTGACAGATTTCTCGGCTACAAATAAATACTAGAACCAAGCTACACTGTGCAATGGGCAAACCATATTCAACAGTCCTGCCAATATAACTGCAAAAGTATTATTGTACTTACCCTCATTACTTTTAGGATTCAATCATCTTATAAGAAAAAGTTTACATAATGATCAAGTATAAAACCTAACAAACAAATTTAGCATAAACTATCAAATTAGAAAATTTTATATATTATAGAGAGTTATATTAGCAAAAATAAGGGAACACAGATGTTAATAACTAATAATGAATATCATCAGAGTTTTGTAATGTTTTTTCTGATCCTACTGAGCTTGATTGTGCTAAAGTTTTCCCTCAAGCCTATCATCATCTTAGAATGACAACCTCCTGCAAAAGTGTATTTAGTTCCAAGGAGACATAATATCATCTACTATGATCCATCCTAAGGGCCATTTGGATAATTTTGTAGCACATAACTACATCTATGCTCATTGTGTTGCCGTCATGTTCACTGCACTATGAAATCTATAGTTCTCTCCTTGTTGAAATTTCTTTTGTCCCTTAAACCATAGAAACATCATTGTTTGTCTATGCAATTAGTTACCACAACACCATTAGCATCTTCACATGTCTTCCTTTTCTTGAATCAACAGTAGAAACATCAACGATTGTATTTGCAATCGACTATAAAAACACCACCATAATCTTCCCATTAATTATCATCTTTCCATTCGTTCCTTCTTTTGAATTGACACTATAATCATAACTTAAACTCTATCCATTGGGAAACACTCAGCCAAACAAACCCTATCTTTTGCACCCCCACCTAAGGCACAGACTCTAGCTGCATGCAACCCTTGTTTTTATTTGTGCAGATCACCCATCCGGTATTTTTTTCATTTCATTTCCTAATTTTTTGATGTACATAAATTTTGAAGAATTTATTCATATGGTCAAAGAAGCGTTAGCAACTCAATGTGTACCTCTTTCTACTGAACAACAATACCAATTGTCATGGGATGCTGGCACATCAAGGTGTTTTTCCAATACTGATCTGTACAAAGTTTTTGTTTAACATGGAATGAGACACTAAGATTAGCTACTTGAGCCATACCATATATACAACATTATAATGAGCAACATTCTAGGGATCTAAATCTTTTTCCCCCTTTTGTCCAGTACCCTGATGATATAAGAGTTGGTGTATCCTCTCTCAAAATAAATGCCTACATTTATTTAACTTTTGAAACCAATTCCTAAGGGTTTTGACTCAACTTGTGATTAATAATAATTCCAATAATCTTATGATGATAGAAGTCAGTTTTTAAAGCATTAACATACATGTGATTCTTTCTGTCAACATACAGTAAACAATTGCCATTGTCCATAAATATCATATTAAATAACTGAAACCCATGGATTTGTGTTGATCTTCATATTAGGATTGCATCTTAGATCATTATAATTATATTAATCTATTTTACATCAAAAGAAACCCTTCTCATTTAAGGAAAATTGATATAATGTTGTTTATAATTCATAATCAGGAACTTTTACAGTTTTTTACCACTAGGGCATCAAAATACTTGTTCCTACCACATTTTATCGGTTTGAATTCAAATGCATTTCTTAGTTCATTTCTAGAAAAATCAAGTACCATAATTTTCCAACGGTTAAAAAAGAGGGAGATAAGATGGTAGGGATGACCTATTCTGAGATTGCTTGTTGTCTGTGCTTTGAAAGCTTGCTTGTTATCAGTGTTGCGAGTCTTAAAATCGAACCCTATCATTGCAATCAAATAAACCCTCGTTCTTCTCAAAAAACCCTTGTGCTTGCGAATGCGAACCTGGATGTACGCTATTCCCTCATTGAGATGAACCATCCATATTCTATTTTTTTGAAAAGACAACAATGAAGAGCTTAAAAACCTATGAACAAAGAAAGTGATAGGGGATGAAAATCATGAAACATAAAGTTTGATGGGGAATATTTTCATTCTTTTACTTCTCTTTTAGGTATATAGTTTTACCTTTTTTTTTTCACATTATACAAAACATTCAAAATGCGCTTTTAAGGTTTAAGGTTTCATTATGTAGTTTTATTCTCTAATTTTTAAAAATATCTTATTGAATCTTGTATTTTTAATTTAGATATTATCTTCTAACATCCATAGAAAGTTATTATAAATTTAGTTATTATAAATTTAAATATAAGATCTTTCAAAAATAATAAATTGATATTTTATTGGATGCACTACTTATATTTTAAAACTAAAATTTATTTAAATGGAATTTTATTAATAAATTTTCATCCTGCTCAAACTTCATCCAAATTTTACTTTTTTCAAACTCAAGCTCAAACTTGAACCTTGTGACTTAGATCAAGACTAGAAGCAAAAATGTTAGCACATTTTTTCTTGTTGTAACAACTGATTCATTATTCTCAATTTCAAAGGGGACAACATGCACAAATTCCACTCTATCTTTTTCTTTTCCTAAATTATTCATGAGCTATTTCACTTAGTGAGCATTAGGCTTTTTAGAGTTAAGATCCCCAATATAATAAAATTAGGATTCACCAAATTTAAACCTTTCCCTTTAGACTTAATCCAAGAGTGTTAATCACTACTTTTAGAGAATGTTGATTTTGATCCTTAAAACTAAAAGCTTTGAAAAAATTAGAAGAACTAGATTTTGAAAGGTTGTGGCTCACAAATGCAAGGGTTTTGAAGAACAAATTCAATGGATGACATTGTGTTTGACTTTAAACATATTGAGATTATATTTTTCTATCCATTGAGTCTTAGTTTGTAGTTTATTTTGGTTCTATAATTTTTATTTCATTTTATTTTTAGTTTTGTACAAACTTTGTATTAAAAATTACTCTTCTTTAAAGATTTCATTAACATGTAATTAGCCATCTTTCACCACCATGTCTATTCTACTATTTTGATGAGAGATCACATATTTCAAAACTTTGATGATAAAAATGTATGCACAATTGGAATTAAATGCAATGAAAATTAATACATTTAATTATAAAAATAAATAAACTCATCAAATAAAATAAATAATAAATAATAAATTTTAAGTTCATAAATTTAATTTTAATGCAAACCTTATCCCTAAAATAATGCGATTAAATCAAAACTACAACTTTGTCATATAATAATATAGCTAAAATTTATATTAAAATTGGATTATATTTTTTAGTATAAAAAAAATAAAAGGGGGTCTTTTAAGAAGTAAATTTCTACACATATGACCCCTATTTATAACCATAACCTATAGGAGTTGGACATAGAGAAATATAAAAAAATATAGGTATTTGTTTGCAACTTTACCTAGAGTTGGTGGATGAACGACCTACAAAATTCTTATAACATATGATAGGGAGATATTTAAGCTTTATTATCAAAGGGAAAGAGAGAGTGCAAAAGAAAAATATCATAAAACAAAGGCATGGAATTATTATTAGGTTAATAATGACTACGCCTCATGACTCTCCTTCACACCAACTTGGCTACACACACACCCTTATTTGGGTGACTGATTATTAGCGATCATTTATTTAGTCACTTGATCTTTGTCTAACATTGTGATTTTACCCAATGACCAAATTAGTCTTTTATTTAATCACTAATACTTATAAGTTATAGAATATCACTAGAATTTGATCACTTTAAGTCATATGACTAAATTTTTTAGTCTTCTGACTAAATTTTTTAGTCACGTAGTCATTTATTTGCCAAAATTCTACTAGTGATAGATCACACAAGATGTTGGGACCCTATGTCATACATCGAGGATGTGTTAGGAGGTCTATCACTAATCTTCCTTAGCTACAATGGAAGCCACTATGAATCTTATCTACTCTAAGTACAAACTCAATCAATGAAAAAAGTATGCAGGCTACTAGGTAATCAACTCCTAATGTTGTCATCATATGATTCTAGAGTATATGCATATCCAGTATAGTGTCACCAATGAACACTTGATGCATCACCACTATGCCCTCTCTGAGAGTTTGATCAGAGTACACCTACAATAAGATATAGACCTACATCAGTATTGATCAACCTAAGTTTATCAGAAGTAAAGTACAAACATACAGTAGCAACAAAGACTCACTAGACATCCTCTACATGGAATATGTAGGATGTGATATACATCCTCAAGCATGATGGTGATCTCTTCTATCAACAAATGAAAGGCATTATGCGATGATAGAGCCTCTTTGCTTGTGCGATCAATAATCTGTGATTTTCCTAGATATGGAGAAAATGCAACGAAGAACTAAGACCCCATGCGTCAAACAAAGCTAGGTTCTCTGCACTCAGATGTCACACTAAATGCAATCCTATGGGATAAGGGCACCAGATATTCAAATCTAGGAACTTCATCTACATTGCACAAAATGAGACAAGTATCAATAACATGTATTAGAGAGCATTTAAGCATATCAAACTACAACTTAAATAAAGAAAAACATTAATATGATAGATGGAAAAACAATTTAGTAAGCAATGGCTAGGTGATACAACAATGTTGAACAATCATTGTACAATATTTCACCTTAAACAATATGATCAACTATGTTCTTGTGATATTTAGCATCTAATTGTATGACACAAGGGTATAAGGCATGTGATAATTTAGAGAAGATGTATGCGATAGAATTGAGGTGTGTAAGATATCATATGATATTTCTCATAAATGTAGGCAATGAACTTTCTAGCCATACAATAAAAAGGGATTCTTACCTAGAAAACTTCACAAATCAATTAAAATGAAGTGAAATTTAGATTGGTTTTTTATTACGTACAGGTGCATCGTAGTCCTGAGGGTGATTATGCCTCCTTCTGTGCTTGAAATGATGGGATTATACTTGTAAGAATTTTTCTTAGGCCAGAATTCACCCAAGAACTAAAGAACTCAACACAAGCACATAGTAGACCAAAATAGAGACAGAGAATGATCAAAATGATGATATTCATTCAATATGCTAGCTTAGCCCACTTGAGAGTACACTAGGAGTGCATGTATATAAAGGCCTCAGGAGAGCTTCTAGAATGGATAGAAGTCAACATCATGATATGTCATACAACTAGGCACATGTCTACCAGATATGGGTTATCCTCCATTAAGCACGAGATTAAGTGCGATGATGTGAGGATAAGCCTACAATGGTGTAGCACACAAATCAGTGGTGTAGACAACATGTGCTAAATGAGGAGTGTGGATAACTGTGTTGTCAACATGACAACTCAGTGACTGATGTGTACTCCTGTGTTGTAGACACCATGTGCATAATTAGAGTTGCGTAACTCAATAAGAGTACACAAACTCTTAAGTGTCTCACCTAAAATAATAAAATAATGCATTAACCTAAGTAAACTTAAGTAAGTGTAATAAGTAAATACTTATTTACACCAACACCCCCCCTTAAGTGCAACTTAGGGGAATGCCCTTAAGCTAGGCCATGTTAGGTACCCATGTACATAATGATATGCAATTTCCCGTAAAGCGGGGAAAGAGGGAAAACCTCATGGGCCCTCCCCCAAAAAGAGAGATAAATAGGGATGCATGGATGGATGGAGTAATCAAGACCCCCCCATTACAACATACATCCAGTATATACATAAGAGAATGATGAGAAGAGGAAGAGAGACAGGATGGGATCCCCCCTTCCCCCCCCCCCCCCCCCCCCCACCAAATAAGAATGCCAAACAGTGACTGCTCCAATGAAGAGGCAAAGAATCCAATGAATAAGTGATGCCTCTAAAACTTGCTCAACTGGTTGAAGAACCTATTCAAAAGAACTATCTGTCTCTGCAATTGATGAAGAACCCTGTTGCAACTGCTGATCATAAGTATCCACAATCACTTCAACCTATGAGGATTGATCATGTAGAGAATGAACAAGAGAGTCGAATGGATCCCTCGTGACAACTGAAGAGGGTAATTTTGCATCAAGAAGAAGAGATAGATCATCAATACTGTCCCCCAAATTTGTCACTGAACCTGTATCTAGAAGACTAGATGTACCCTATTGTTCTGGACCTATCATTGTGGCTATGTATGCATGTGGACTGAATTGATGAAGTGACCTATCACTGCAATTGTCGATAGAACCTCGCATGTCTAAATATGTTGAAGCACTATCTCTGAAATCACTATCAGTATCCACACTGTATGATGTCTAAAGAAGAGTAGAGGACAAGCTGGGTGAACTTTCCTCAAAATGTACATCCTTCTCCACAAAAATTTGACATGTCTTAGGATCTAGAAGTCTATATGCCTTAACACTGTCTTCATAACCAATGAAAGTACAAGGCCAAGATGACTGTGCCTTGCATCCCCTGGAAGATCTGTTTGCCCATTCAGGACAACCGAAGACTCTGAAGTGTGTCACAATAGGTTTTCTACCGAACCATGCCTCAAAAGGAGTTTTTCCATCTAAGGCTGGATGAGGAGAACGATTAAGAATGTGAGTGGCACTAGAGATTGCTTCCACTTCTAATGATGGATCTAGAGACTTGGCGTGAATCATGCAACTTTCCATAGACTTGAGAGTTCTAATCCTCAGTGCTACAACATCTATCTTATGCGGACTAAATGCTGGTGGAGTCTGAAGATCAATTCCCTCATGTCTGCAAAAGTCTTTAAGTCTTTTGTTCACATACATGCTTCCATTGTCCATTCAGAGTACTTTGATGGCCTTTGTGGATTTCTGTTCTACATGAGTCTTGAAGGCTAGAAATTTTTCCAACACTTCATTCTTACTATGAAGAAAATAGACCCAAGTGAACCTTGAAAAATCATAAACAAAAGTGAGTATATAGCGACCCTGGCTGAATGCAAAAGGACCTGCTAATACCATGTGAACCATCTGTAGAATACCTGTTGCTCTTGAAGACTTCCCTCTTTGTAACTTCCCCTCTGGATGCATATCCACTGAATCTATTGAACACTCACCCTTAGAAAAGTTGATTTGAGGTAGACCTTTCACCATTCGGTTTGTGCAAAGTTGCTGAAGATAGCGGAAGTCAAGATGACCATACCGCTCATGCCATAATTGCATGTTTGAATTAGATTGAGATAACAAGGCCTTTGAAGGAGACTTGGTTACAAAATGAGAGAAAGAGTACAACCTCTTGTTATGATTCACTTTCCCTACTGCAACCAAGGAATTGTTTTTAAGACTGTGCACTTGAATCGAGTCTGGAAGGAACTCAACTCTACGTCCATCTCCAAGGTGAGTGATTTGGTAGATTGATAGGAGATTTGAACTTAGGTTTGGAACATAGAGAACCTCTTGAAACTCTCCATTTTCCATCTCCATGTTTCCTTTTCCTTCAACTGCCATTTTGCTATCATTCCCCATGAAGATGTGCGGTACCTTTGATTGCTTCATTGAAGAGAAATCCTCCTTTGAAGAACCCATGTGATATGAGGCACCTGAGTCAAAGATCCATTCCTTTGAAGAGTTTGAATTAGCCATGAGTGCTTGCCCTTTTCCCTTTGAATTTGAAGACAACCCTTTCTCCTTGTAAGCATTAGGCAATGGAATGTTATGTTTCTTCATGATGTTGGTTAATTCATCAATCTTTTTGAGATAACACTTATGCTCTTCATGACCTGATTTCTTGCAATAAGCACACTTCTTCTTCTCCTTATTGTTGTCCCCTTTCTTGTTGGAATTCAAGGACTTACCTTGTTGATTTGATTGTGGTGTTGTCTTTTCTGCATCCTCGGATTTATCTTTCTTCCACTTCTTCTTACCATTTCCTTTATTTGAAGATTGTACAACTGAATTTCGGGAACCCTCATTACTGGCCACCAATGCTTTGGACTGAGGTGATTTGAGAATCCCCATTGATTGCAACTTCTTTTCTTCATCATCTAACAGTTTAGCATATTCATCAAAAGTGACTTTCTTGTAGGCAGACTCTAAGGTAGCCTTTGAGGTGTTAAAAGAAGATACAAATGTGGAATATTTTGATGGTAGCTTGTTATGAATGAGATAGATCAGTCTATCATCTTTGATTGAACTCCCACAATCAGTAAGCTTTGTCCTTAGCTCATTCACCTTGATGATGAAATCCTGTATTGAGTCATATGACTTAGGATCTAAGGAAACAAGCTCATCTTTGATTTTGAAAACATCCTCTTCAGACACTTTACCATAAAGGCTTTCGAGGGTATCCCACGCTTCCTTGGATGAAGTACATTTCTTGATTTGATACATGATCTTATCATCTACCCCCAAACATATATCACCTAAGGCTTTTCTATCCATTACTACCCAAGCTGAAATATCACTTGTTGATACATTATCACCTGCTGGTTTAGAAAGAGTACCATCTACATATTGTGGAACTCTATTATGCATTAAGTGATACAACATTTTGATTGACCATGAAGCATGGTTATAAGGAGTTAATTTAGGAAACTTAAAGTTGCCCATAATGCAGAAAATGAAAGAAAAGTGCAGAAAAGAGAGAACACAACACCAAGAACACCCCCCCCCCCCCCGCCCCCCCCCGCCCCCGCTTTTCACTAAATCAAGAACCCCCCCACCCCCCCTCCCCCCAAATTGATGCTTTGGGCACTTTATCAGTAGTGCAATTACAATGGGCCACTTGCCAATTTTGGCCTTCGTGGACTTTTGATTTTGCTTGTTACAACCTCTTAATGGAGTACAAATTTGAAACTTTACAATGTGCTACAATTCTGAAGCATTACAAAGCAAAGAAAGGCCCTATTGTTGAAAATGACACTTTTATCCACACAACCCTTCAATCTGATGCCAAATCTAGAAAGTAGACAAAAAATACACACTTTAAAAAAAAATGAAACCTATTTTCAACTCCAGATGTGCCCGTACAGAGCATTTGAAGTTGCAAAATGTAGGATTATGCCGGTACAGTCAGCAAAAAATGCAAATTATGAACAATTCATGCACCAAAATCAGAAAATAGCTACACCACGGAAAAACTTAGAAAATTCTACCCAATTTCAGAAAAAATCGCACCTGATTTAGAGTTCGGATGTGTGAGTTATGGCCTTTGAAGTCGGACTGCAAAAACCAAAATCGATTTGGAGAGGGGTTGCATTAGTGAATGAAGGGGTTAAATTTGACGATCATACGATCATCAAAGTAGTTGTATTTGGCCCTAAAATGACGTTCAGATGGCCATCAATTTTAATGTACTGAAATTGATGACGTCAGTAGACTTTGCCCTTATGATGACGTCAACATGTACGAATTATTGCGTCAGCTAAACGGACAAAGATGACGTGTCTGCCAACAGTGTGATGACTTGGACAGTATAGTTGTCAGCATGTAGTGCTGACTCGGAGGTACGAAAAGCCATGTGTGCAGACGACTTGGCATTGACTGTGTGCAAGCTACAGGTTTGCGTGGTGATGCATGTCGGTGACAACGTTGCCACTAAGGATGGGTCTGGGTGATCATTGGGTTCCATGTGTCCCTGTGTCTGCTATAGGCGTGAACTTACATGGTGATATCCACGTGGGCGAATGCTTGATCACCGTGTGGTGCGAGGAGGAGTTGTCGATTTTTTTGCATAGTTCTTGAATTATACTGTAGATCGCTAGTTTTTTCGTATCGTGTTCTAGAGATTCTTTTTTGGGCCAAAATGTCTCACCGTTGGACTATTGCAATAGTCCCACATGTGTGGGATGAGCGCTTAAAGCATTGTATAAATACAAATTGCTGCAGAGACTTGGAATAAGCAAAGCACGTCGGATGTTGGGCGTGGCTGCCGGCTTGAATGAGGTTTGGGGAATATATGCCAAATTTTACAGAGGTCACCGCTACTATTGGTTGTTGAAATGTCGAATTAAATTTGATGTAAAGCCTAGGCTATGCAAAGTTTCCCACACGGTAAAATTAAACCTTGCGAAACAATTAATTCCACTACCAAAATACAGAGCTGAGTCAGGGTGTCATTGCCCGGTTCGGTAAAAAAAGTTTTCTCCACTTGTGCAACTGATTAAAAAGTCCAAAAATACTAGAGATGGAATAAATTACAGAGAAAAAAAATTCAGATCTAAAAAACAATCCAATTAGATCCGAAAATGACCATACCCAAACTGCAAATCGGGGCCTTCGGGTTCCAATTTACAATTTTTTTTTGCCTCACGATCAACTTTCACCAAATATAGGCAAATTTATAGTTGATTTTCACCGAATCGATGCTCCAAACGCAACGGTGAGGTAAGATCTAGCTCTTGACACTCCCAATTTCTATGAATCCTCTCGATTCATGTCGAGGTGCTTGAAGCATGAATGGTCTCGAACAACTATGTGTAGAGAATCTCTCTCAGAGCTCTGATACCATGTAAGAATTTGGCTTAGGCCAGAATTCACCCAAGAACTAAAAAACTCAACACAAACACACATTAGACCAAAATAGAGACAGAGTATGATCAGAATGATGATATTCATTCAATATGCTAGCTTAGCCCACTTGAGAGTACACTAGGAGTGCCTATATATAAAGGCCTTAGGAGAGCTTCTAGAATGCATAGAAGTCAGCATCATGATATGTCATACAACCAGGCACATGTCCACCAGATATGGGTTATCCTCCATTAAGCATGGGATTAAGTGTGATGATGTGATGATAAGCCTACAATGGTGTAGCATGCAAATAAGTGGTGTAGACAACATGTGCTAAATGAGGAGTGCATATAACTGTGTTGTCAACATGACAACTCAGTGAATGATGCATACTCCTATGTTGTAGACACCATGTACATAATTAGAGTTGCGTAACTCAATAAGAGTAAACAAACTCCTAAGTGTCTCACCTAAATTAATAAAATAATGCATTAACCTGAGTAAACTTAAGTAAGTGTAATAAGTAAATACTCATTTACACCAACAATACTAGTACCTACATCTATGCTCTCACAAGCTCTCCTCTTCACTAAATGACAAAATAAAAAATAATTTAAAAATGATCCTTTTGGACCCCTCATATAGCCTTCTGACCTAACTATTTTGAATTTTTGCAAAAGTTGCACCCTAACCTAATTTTGATGTCTTGGATCCATTTTTGAGATTGAAATCGAAATCTAAATTTATCTCACTTGTCAAAATCGTGATTTGAAATTTCTTTCTTTTAAGTGTAGTTGTCTGACTCTTTTGAGGCACATCTTTCATAACTTTTGAGGAAAACTTCATTCACATTTCCTTATCCTTCTAACTTCTCTATCATCATCATTTTATCACACTTATTCATTTGATCTACTTTCAATGCTTTATCTTTTTGGTCAAACTTAGTCAAATTGGGGCACATTCTCATCGCTTGGTGGACAAATTGAGTTCTATGCTTTCTGAATCGCTTATCGACCAGCTTGAACCTTACCTTATCTCGATTTGATCTAATATATCTCATTTTTTCATCTCCTCTATATTGTTTTGATTTCATTCTCGAGGGAGAAGGAATAATCTATCATTGATCTTTCAAAGCTACAAATGGATTATGTTATGCTATCACATCAAGTTGGGATTCTTCAACCTTTCTGCACTTGGGGTAGACACTTTTGGACATATCAGTTTTCATTGTATCACATCAGTTCTGGTATTGTCTTATCATCCTTGTCCTAATGTTGAGTTTCATCGCTTCACATCAAACTATGAATTCAGGACTAACTCTCCCATTCTTGTTCAATTGGGTTTAAAATCAACCTTGATAAGCTTCATTCACAACTATTTCTGAGTTAGTTATCTCACTACACTTCATTTGATTAAGTTCAAAGTTAGTTATCTTATCAACTAGTTGACATTTTTATTCTTTGACTCAATGGGCTCACTCACACATTGACTAAAAGATGGCAAAATGATTTTACCCAATTTTGGTCTACTAAACATAAGCCCCCTTTCTAAGTATATGTTTTCAATCTAATGCTAAACCATTATTATGTGCTTAATCAATTTTGCATTATTAATTAATCAATGATCCTTGATCAATTCATCACATAATTTTTTATTTAATTATATTCTAAAGTTTGACCACTTTATTCTAAGTTTTATTTAAGTGGAAGAACATGTCCCCTTGTAATTAAATAAACCCCCTTTATTCTATGTGCACATGAAAAAGGTATTTTCTCATTTAAAAAGAAAAAGGAAAAGGAATTGTCTACAACTTAAATGCACACTTTCCAAGGTGAGTGGAACCTTTTGACTTTTCAAAAAGCCTTTTGTTTCTTTATTGCCACCACTCACTCTTTTGCATCTTAATAATATTGAGCACATGGATCAACTAAAGAACATATCTCCATAATTTTGTTTTGCCTCTTGATCTTGATCTTCCAAATCTCTTTAAAAGGAGGCTCCCTCCTCACTCTCTCATATCCATCTTGTTCATGCTAATGTTATGCTATCAATTTGATTCTTGATTTCTTGAGCAGTTTGCAATCTTGCACTTGCATACTTGTATTCTAGCTTAGTATTTCCTTTGATTGCAATTAGATTAACACATCTAGCTTAATTAGGAGGAAGTAATCTTGCATCTTGTTATCTTAGATTTTCATTCTTATACTTGCACATCGTAGTAGCTTAGTCTTGCATTTCATTTAGTTTACTTTGCATTGCATTTACTTGAGATCTTGGACACTTGCATCTCTATTGCACACTACCTTTGAATTTCTCATTCTATGGTCCACCTTGCAAGGGTCTCCAATATTTAGGATCAATTGAGATCCATTATCACATCATTTGGTTCCTTGCACCTAATAGATATAGAGTTATAAGTTGTCTGCCAAGTTGGTTGATCAATGGGATCCCTTGGATGTAATGGTTTATAGAAGTGTACCCTATTTTGATATACAAATCCCACCAAGAATCCATAAGATATCACTAAAGAAATAACAAATCAAAGAGGGAACCTAGAAAAAGATTCAACACAAATAATAGAACATGCCACAGGGTTCGGACAACTATAAATCTAAATTGAAGATTTGTTGAAGAAAACTTAAGAGTGTAAATACAAGAGACTGAAAGAAAATATATTTTTGGTTTATGCAAGATTTCAAAGAACTTAAGATGCTCCTACACTAGACACCCAATGTTATTAAAAAGTGATCCTCTCACTTTAATGCTACAGGAAAATCAAGATAATCAAAATTAGCCTGAGAAATCTATGAGGAACCTTCCACTAGTTTGTCGTACTTGAAAAGATATTCACGATACTGCTTACCTCTTCCACTTGTACCAATTTTGTTGTCTAAAGTCCCTTTTATTTCATCTATTTATTTCTTCGAATACTGCTTCTCAACATCTGATTCATTATTCTCCCTAAAATCTACCTCATGGTACTCATACAAATTTGCAATACTAAATATGGGTGATATATTCATATCATATAGAAACTCCACCTCATATGAATTACCTAAATCAAAGCTCTTCAAGATCTTATATAATTTAAACTTGCTCATCTTCAACTTGTTATATGTCATAATCAAAAATCTGCCCTTCTTCAAATATACCATCACTTTATCTCCAACCTTAAACTCATTATCTCTTCTCTTTACATCTTCCTTCCCCTTGTACTTCTAACTCATTTTCTCTAAATGCTTTCCGACTTCATATGTAATAACTTTATAACCTCTACAAATCCCTCTCCTTCTATTATTTTTTACCTCATGATTGGTATCTCTCAACTCTATTACTCGTTTATGATTTATGCCTATGATTATCTTAAATGGTGTCTTCCCTTAACTCCTATTTAAGAAATTATTATATGCAAAGTCTACTTGTTCTAGGACTAAATCCCAATTACTAGGCTTCTTTCAAACAAAACACCTTAACAAGTTCCCTACACTCTTATTCACTAATTTTGTTTGTCTTTCTATATGGGGGTGTGGTGTAGAGCTAAACTTAAAATTAATTTTCATCTTCTTCCATATTTTCCTCCAAAACCAACCAAAAAACTTACTATCTCTATCCAAAACCATGCTTCTAAGTAACTATTGTCACAAATGTTTGCACCCTTGTCCAAATTTTTTTACCTAAGGACAACCTTGTGAAACATGGAAACAACCTCCAAGCTGCGGGACTTGAATTGTGAAGTTGAGTCTTTAGAGAAGGCCAGTTTCCTTTGCTATCAAGGTGTACCTAACTACTCTTGGAGAGGAAAAGGGAGAAGGAATGCATAGAAAACAAATCTACCTATTCTAACTTGAGGGGTGATGCACCAAAATAGAGTGTTCAAACCAGTCTCTGCCCATACATGCACACTTGAACCATCATGAAACCAAAAGATATACACATTTAGACTTGTTTTAATCTAACAATCACACGCAGATTAGAAAACCCAAATAAATGACACAAGGAAGAAGAGAATTCACTTATATATCATTCATAGGCCAAAAGGAGGTACAATCATGCAAGATTGCAGATATCCACAATACACTAATGAGAGGCAAATAGATCTTGCACAATACATCAATGTCTGGGGAAAATAAAGTAGAATGTCATATAGGTTTAGAGGCAAAGGGAATTTATAGTGAACTTGTGGAGCAATATCAAGAAAAAAAAGAAGAGTTGACCTTAACAAAATTTATAAAAATTGCCTTTATAGCTTAGATATAATTGAGATATTTTCTATCTTAAACCAAATTTAACCACTTCCATTTAAGATTGCAGAGAAAAATCATACAGATCTGGAGAAAATCTGATCTTGGCACAGATTCAGGTACAATGAAATCTAATATTTTGCCAAAAAATAGAGCCCTGAGAAGACAAAATGATGCCATTTAAGTCACTCTGACCAAGCAGATGGATAAAACCAGAGATGGTAGAGTGTTTCCTTCATTTACTAGGCATGACATTCATTGGAGAGTGGTTGGAATCGATCATGAAGATCGGATCGTGCAAGAAAAAATCTTTCTCATTTTTGGCTTGTGAGTTAGCAAGGTCAGTAGGGAAACCAAATTCTACAACCAAAAAGCACCACATGGACTAGTATTCTTTTATCTTTCTACCACCTCACAAGGTCCTCATGTGTTTGACCACATAACCTACTAACTGCGCCAACTTTCTAGCTCAACCACAATGTCACATAACTATTAGCCTTAACTATGACTGCCTTTCTTTCAAACTGGGTCCACGAAGACACGTGGTAATTAGGAGCATTACCACGTTGTCTAAAATCCTCGCATCTCCATAAAGTGGGGATGCGACGGCCGTTGACCTGGGAAGATTTGGTAGCACAGATAGAACTGAAAACATGTGTTCCTTGTTAGTACTTGCAACCAACTAGGAACCACCCATATTCCAACTCACCAGACACATCAACACAATCACATCGCGGCCCACACAATAAAACCCGACCCCACCAATCCACATGGCACGATGTCACTTGCTTGCATTGTTAGAAGGTCTGATGAAAGACAGAATGTAGGAAAGCGATGACCAATTAATATCCATCCATATGCATAGTCAGTTGGTCAAAAAGGCGGCCCACAAACAAGAAGCAAGCCCCACCTAGGACATGTGGTAAAAGGTCACTTCCTCACATTCATTAAAATTTGTTCATCTCCATGTTGCGGGAAAGCGTCCACCATAGATCTATGCAAGATTTGATGGTGGAGAAAGTTGCAGGGCCAGGGAAATAAACTTAGGAAAATATTGAAATATTATAAGGTTTTTATTTAATTTATTTCGTATTTTCATTGCATTGTTTAATATTAAAGGTGGGATATGACCGTTTAACATTTGAATTCAAATATGGAAATTTTGGCGGGGAGGCAAATTTGGCCAATAGTAACCCATGCAATCTTACAATTTATTTGTAATACAAATAAGCTATATATGCATTTCTAGTCTTCCTACTGTTGGAAACAATTCTTCAATTGTATTTGTCATTGATGTTCACACAAATTTCAGTATTAACCAAGCAATGTAGAGTTTGCAGTATTAACCTTGGATATTTCAATATTAATCGAGCAGTCAAGTAAAGAAGACTTTTCCAATATTAATTGAGTAGTTGGTTAATGAAGGGATTCCTACTTGCAGTATTGACCGAGTGGTCGAGCATCAAAGGATTTGTAGTATTGACCAAGTGGTTGGGCATCAAAAGATTCACTGTGTTAATCGAGCGTTCAATCATAGTATTGACCGAGTGACAACATAATGCAATTGTCTAATATTTAATTGTTTGAGGCTGACTATTTGCATGTTTATTGATTATTTGGAAAGGTATTTAGACTGATTTGTCTAATCTTATGATATATAAGAAAGATCCAGTTATGAGGATATGAGAGAAGAAGTGGAATATGAAATAAGATGGATATGTGAGCAAAGGCAAAAGTAGAGCAGGAAAGTGTGAAAGATAAGTTGTAAAGAACATTTGATCAAGAAGGATCCAGAGGTCAAGCTAGAACAAAGATCTGAATCTGCAAAGGAAGTTGCTTCATCAATAAGGTCAAAATTGTTGTTACCTTCTAACAATTGTAGTAGTAAATAAATCTCTTAACGAAGTTGACTTAACAATCATTTTATAAATCTTCTAGCAAGGTGACATTTCAAGATTGAAGTGTTTAAAGACCTCTAACCAGGCCACTCCTGATAGGGTGATCTAAATCTTCTAACAAGGTCATACTTAACAATATGTTTTGTAACCTTTAACATGGTTGGTTTCTAACAAGGCTCACTTCATAAGAGTGAAAAATATTGTGACTAGTTGCAAGATGGTTTTTCCCAAATTGGCTTTCCATGTTAAATCTTGGTGTCATCTATGTTCATGTTATTTGCTTATGCTTTATGTTTCTGCAACTAAGTTATGAAAGGATAAAATAGATTAATAAATCTTAAAGATTGCTTTGTTAATTGAGTGATCGTATATTCTAATGTTAACCGAGCTAGTCAGTATTGCATGATCAGTGAAAGTTTTTATTGACATCTAAGAGACAAGGAATTATTTTTGTTGTAACTGATTCACCCCTCCCCTCTCAGTTACCCTCTTACATTTCCAACAATTGGTATTAGAGTAGTTGGTGCTTGTAGGAAAAAAGGTTTTAAGGACCTAACCTAAAGATCAAGATGTCTTATAGAAGGGAGATGACTAAGCTTAATAGAGATAACTTTTCAGCATGACAGGAGTTGATGAAGCTACATCTATCAAGCATTAGTGATGTTGGTCTATTCTACTTGGAGAATAAATATGTGCCACCACCTAAACCTATGACTATGGAGCAAATGAAAGAAACAAAAGATCTCAATATAATGATGATTGATATAGCTTCCTCTATGAACTATTCTGAGTTTGATGAAGTTAAAGATTGTCCTATTGCATTTGACATGTGGGAAAAGTTGCAGAAAGTCTATGGAGGTGACAAAAATGTGCAAAAAGCCAAGGCATAAAGTTTAACAGGTAAGTTTTATCGAATTAAAATGAAAGAAGGTGAGAACATTTCCCAATACAGTGAAAGAGTCAAAGAAAGTGTAAGTGCAATTAGAGCTGCAAGATGTAAAATTGATGATGAAACAATAATCAACAAGGTACTAAGAACTCTTCTTCCTATTTATGCAATTGGAGTTTCATCTTTTCAAGAGATGAGATGCAATCCAACAAATGATTTAACCTAGATGCTCTTATGGGAGGATTAACTACTTTTGAGTTGGATAACTTTGATAACTATGCTCCTATGTCTAGCAATCTTGAATCTGCATTCATAGCCAAACTAACTCTTGGTAGAAGAGGAGAGACTCAAAAGGTAAAAAGGTTGGCACTGAAGATGAAGATGAATCAAATGAAGACCTTGAAGTCATTGAAGCCCTACTTGCAAAAAGAGTAGCAAAAGGGAAAGGAAAATTTAGAGGAAAAATTCCATTGATTTATATATCATGTGAAGAGGTTGGTCACATTGCTACAAGGTGTCCAAACAAAGAAGATAAAGATGAGAAAAAGTACAAGTTCAAAGATAAGAAAGACTTCAAAAGCTACAAGTACTAAAATGACAAAGGTAAGAAATCATGTTACATTGCAAAATATTTTTATAGTGATAACGATGAAGATGAAGTAGTCTATATTGCTGTTAAAGATGAATTTGATAACGAGGAAAATGAAAAGATGACACTTATCTCTCATGTTAGCAAAAATGATACATGGATCATAGACAGTGGTTGTTCTCATCACATGACTGGTGACAAAACTAAATTTGAACATTTGGAACACTATGATGGTGGAAGTGTTAGATTTGGAAACAATGAACCATATTATGTAAAACAAAAAGGAATAATAACATTAACTGATGGAATCAAATGCGAGAATGCCTATTGGGTTGAAGGATTAAGACACAATCTGCTTAGTGTAGCACAACTGAATGATATAGGATACAAAGCAGAATTCATGAATGACAAAGCCAAACTATTGGATGAAAAAGGAAACCTAGTTAGAACTGACAATCAGACAAAGTAATTTGTTTTACCTAGAACTCACTAAAAATACATTTTTATTAGCTCAAATAGAGGAAAGTTGGTTATGGCATAAGAGGATATGTCATCTTAACTTTGATAACCTAATCACCATAAGCAAGAACAAAAGAGTAAGAGACATAATTTATGTGAAAAAACTTGAGATTGGCATGTGCAAACAATGTCAAATTGGGAAAATGAGTAAAAGAAGTTTCAAAAGTAAGTCCTACAATTTTGAAGAAGTTTTGGAACTAGTTCATATAGATCTTTTTGGGCCAATAGGTCTGGGAAGTTACTGTGGAGACATATTTTATTCTATTTGTTGATGATTATTCTAGAATGATGACTGTAATATTTTTAAAATATAAGTTTAATGCTTTTCAAAAATTCAAATGGTATTTGGCTAGAGTTGAGAAAGAAACAAGAAAGAATTTGAAATGCCTGAGATCAGATAGAGGAGGTGAATTCATCTCAAATGAATTCAATGAGTTCTACAATGAAAGAGGAATCAAAAGACAGGTATCAACACTTAGAACTCAAGAGAAAAATGGAATAGCATAAAGAAGAAATATATCCATCATGGAATGTGCAAGAAAACTCATGAAAGAGAAGAATGTTGCACCAAAATACTAGAGAGAGGCAATTAGCACAACAATCCATACACTTAATTGAGTTCAATTGAAGAAAGGTACAAACAAAACACCTTAAGAATTATGGTATGGATACAAGCCTAATGTTTGTTATCTTGAAGCAAATGTTATATCTTAAAAAATGTAAGAAAAGGAAAGATTGATGCAAAAAGTGATGAAGGTAAATTCCTAGGGTACTCCAATAGAAACAAGGCATACAAATGTTTGAATCTTACTACTCACAAAGTCAATGAAAGTGCACATGTGAAGATTGATGAGTTTGCAGAAAGAGGTGAAGAAATGAGCAACAAAGAGCCCGAAGATTACATAAAGTTTGTTTATTATGAGGAGGAACCTCAGACTTTACCTCAGAAAGTTGAAGCCAATTAGCAACCAAGTGTACCTAGCAATTCTTTGGCAGTTCAGCTCGAGTCACAGACAAAGGTATTCGAGTCACAGATAGTTCAACCCAAGTTGTAGCTTTAGGCAGTGCAACTCAAGTTACAACCACAACAACCAGAAGAGTCCAAGAAAAAGGATGAAGATCTTGAAGAACTAGGTGAACATAGTTTAGAATCAAGTAAGAAAGATCCAAGATTTGCAAAGTTTGTTAGAAGGCATCATGCACCTGAACAAATAATTGGAGAGACAAAAGACATACTAACAAGGAACAAATTGAAAGGTACATGTTTGCTTAGTGAATTTAAGCCTAGATCTATAAAAGATGCTTTAGAAAATGAAAGGTGGATAGAAGCAATGAATGAAGAGATTGAGAAAATAGAAAAGAATAAAACC
The DNA here is from genome assembly GCA_028749045.1 of Cupressus sempervirens. Taxonomy (NCBI): domain Eukaryota; kingdom Viridiplantae; phylum Streptophyta; class Pinopsida; order Cupressales; family Cupressaceae; genus Cupressus; species Cupressus sempervirens. The sequence continues at coordinate 909,256,932 of CM053785.1, forward strand.
TAGTCTCTTGTTCCTAGACCTAAGGATAAAAATGTGATTGGTACATTATGCTCAAGAAGAAGGTATTGATTATGGGGAAACATTTTCCCCTATTGCAAGACTTGAAGGAGTTAGAATACTTCTAGCATATGCAACACAAAATGGATTCAAAGTGTATTAGATGGATGTTAAATCAATTTTCTTGAATGGAGCCCTGGAAAAAGAAGTCTACATTGAACAACCTAAAGGTTTCATTGATCCAAGCCAAAGAAACATGGTATATAAACTTCATAAAGCTTTATATGGATTGAAACATGCTCTTAGAGAATGGTATGAAAGACTATGGATATCTGGTAAAAATTGGTTTTGAGAAGACAAATGATAATAGCAATTTTTTGGTAGTGGGCCAGTGTCCTTCACAGGATCCATGACATGTCTTAATTGCCTCTTGTGGTTCTATAAGACTATTGGTTGTATGCAATGACAACTGTGGTCTTTCTAACAATTGTTATCAGAGCTTGGTCGTAGGTTTGAATCTCGCAAGCCACATCGAGTGACGTTGGGAGGAGGATTGTTGATAGTGGGCTAGCATCCCTCACAGGATTTGTGACATGTCTTAACCGCCTCCTATGGTTTTATAAGACTATTGGTTGTATTAGGCATTGAAAAGTTGATCTTTTGGTGCAATGACAACTCTAGCCTTTCTAACACAATTTGTGTATCAAAGAAGGACCACAAGACAAGATATTGCTTGCAGAAATATGTGTGGATGATATCATATTTGGTAGACATGAAATGCTATGCAAGACATTTTTTGAAGAAATGGGAAGAGAATTTAAAATGTCTATGTTTGGGAAGATTAAATTCTTTGTTGGTCTTCAAGTTCATTAGATGAAGGATGGGATATTCATCACTCAACCAAAGTACATCATGGAGACATTAAAAGTATTTGGAATGGAATATTTTAAACCAGTTGAAACACCCATGTCTATTGGACATAAAATATCAAAGAATGATGATTCAAATGAGGTAAATCAGACTACTTACAGATCAATGATAAAAAAAATTCAATATGTGGTACACACTAGATCTGATATTGCATTAGTAGTTGACATAGTTGCAAGATTTTCAACTAATCCTAAAGAAATTCACATGATGTCAGTCAAAAGAATTTTGAGATATCTAAAAAAAATTGGAGAATATGGATTATGGTATAAGAAACGAGAAAATCTTGAGTTGAGATCCTTTATTGATGCAGATTGGGAAGGACACATTGATGATAGAAAAAACACTAGTGGAGGAGCATTCTTTCTTGGAAAGACGCAGGTGTCTTGGACAAGCAAGAAGCAAAATTGTATCTCTCAATTTACAATAGAGGTAGAATATGTTGCTGCAGTAGTCAGCTGTTCTAACATAATAAGGATCAAGCAAATAATGTTAGGAATGAAGCAAGAAATCAAGGAACTAGTGGTTATCTACTGTGATAACACAAGTGCAATCAACATATCTAAAAATCCTATGATGCACACAAAGACAAAACACATTGCAATCAAGTATCATTTCTTGAGGGAATTGGTTCAAGACAAAGAAGTTATATTGGAATATGTAAACACTAAGGAGTAGATAGCAGATATATTTTCTAAGGCTTTACCTAAGGATGCATTTATGTATCTAAGAGGTAAACTAGGGGTCATTCCCCTATTCGATGCTCACTAAAGAAAAAGATAGTGAGGCATCAACCAAGTTCCATTGAAGATCTATCAAGTTGATGTAGTGAAATGCAGAGCATATTGCATATGAATAAGTACAAAAGGTACATTATAACTTCAAAGTCTCTATCCTTTGGCATTAGATGCCAAAGAGGGAGAGTTAAGTAATGTCAACAAAGGAGAACTACAAGGGAAAGATGAAAGAAAGAGTAAGGGAGAGTTCAATATCAGAAAGAAAGAGGGAGAGTTTTGTATCTTAGAAGGAAGATATTCAGATGATGGAGTGTACAACAAAGAGGGAGTTGGTATGGATGAAAATAAGAATGAAACTAAGGATACTATCTTATTGCTCATACATTTATTAGTCTATGTTGACATGTGTTGCCATCAATGCCAAAGAGGGAGTTTGTTGGAAATCATTTTTCAATTGTATATTGTCATTGATGTTCACACAAATATTAGTATTAACCGAGCAATGTAGAGTTTGCAGTATTAACCTTGTATATTTTAGTATTAACCGAGTAGTTGGGTAAAGAAGACTTTTCTAGTATTAACTGAGTAGTTGGTTAATGAAGGGATTCTTTCTTGCAGTATTGATCGAGTTCTTGGGCATCAAAGGATTCACTATGTTGATCGAGCTTTCAATCCTAGTATTGACCGAGTGACAACATAATGTAATTGTCTAATATTTAATTGTTTGAGGTCGACTATTTGCATGTTTATTGATTATTTGGAAAGGTATTCAAGTCGACTTGTCTAATATTATGATATACAAGAAAGGTCAAGTTGTGAGGATATGAGAGAAGAAGTGGAATATGAAATAAGATGGATATGTGAGTGAAGGCAAAGGCAGAGTAGGAAAGTGTGGAAGATAAGCTACAAAGAACATCTGATCAGGAAGGATCCAGAGGTCAAGCTAGAACAAAAATTTGAATCTACAAAGGAAGTTGCTTCATCAATTAGGTCAAAATTGTTGTTACCTTCTAACCATTGTAGCAATAAAGAAATCTCTTAATAGAGTTGACTTAACAGTCATTTTGTAAATCCTCTAACAAGGTGACATTTCAAGATCGAAGTGTTTAAAGACCTCTAACAAGGCCACTTGTAATAGGGTGATTTAAATCCTCTAATAGGGTCATACTTAATAGTATGTTTTGTAACCTTTAATAGGGTTGGCTCATAATAGGGCTCACTTCAGAAGAGTGAAAAATATTGGGACTAGTTGCAAGGTGATTTTTCCCAAATTGGGTTTCCATGTTATATCTTGGTGTCATCCATGTTCATGTTATTGGCTTATGTTTTATGTTTTTGCAACTAAGTTACTAAAGGATAAAATAGATTAATAAATCTTAAATATTTCTTTATTAACCAAGTGATAGTAAAATTCTAATTTTAACCAAGCTAGTCAGTAATGCATGATTAGTGAAAGTTTGTATTGACATCTAAGGGACAAGGAATTTTTATTGTTGTAACTGATTCACTTGTCCCCTCTCAGTTATACTCTTACATTTCCAACACCTACAAGGAATGAAATAAGACATTTTGGAACATTTATCCACTACCACAAATATAGAATCATTACATCTTGGTGTCTAAGGCAAACCAAGTACATAATCCATCTTTATATTCTCCCAAGGTCTAGTTGACATTGTCAAAGGTGTATATAATCCCACATTCTAACTACTTCCCTTCTAAACTTGAAAATCTCTACAAATCTAAATAAAATTCCTTACATCTTTATGAATATGAGGACAAATGTAATTGTCACCTACGGAAGCCATTATTTTGTCAATACAAAGTGCCAAACTAATCCCCCATAACATTTTTTCTTACTCAAATTATGCCTCATAGGTATACATAATTGAGATCATAGAATAAAATACCTTTCTAAATGAAATATTTAAACCATTTTTTTAGTCTACTATAGTAGGATCTCTACAAGATTTCCACAATTCTACAAAATCAGGGGCAACATCACAAAAATTCTTCAACTTCTTAAATGGACAAGAACTTCAATCCTCATATCTATTAGAAAATTTCTTCTTCTACCAAAGCATCAACAAATTTATTTAACTGACTGCTCTATTGCTTCAACACAAATGTGTAACTCTACAAGAATTCAACCCAACTCATATGTCTTTGGTTCAACTTACCATGATTATTTAAATACTGCAATGCTTGATGATTAATGTACACCAACAACTCCTTAAGCAATAAATAATGTCTCTACTTCTTCAAAGCTTGAACTATTGCATAGAATTTCTAATCCCAAAATGAGTACCTTATCTTAGCGTCATTCAAATTTTCACTAAAATAAGAAACCAATCTATCTTCTTGACTCAATACTACTATAATTGCATTTCTACTTGCATCATAGTCAACTTGGAATACCTGGAAATATGGTAAATCCAACACTGATTGTCTAATCACCTCTGGCTTCAATAACTCAAAACTCTTATTTTCTCCATGTGCCTATTTGGAATCTTTCTCATCTCCTCTCATTGTCTCAGTCAGAGGAGTTCTATCCAAAAAGTCCCTAATGAACTTTCAATGGAAATCAGTCAATTTATGAAATGATCTTACATCTCCAACACTTTGAAGCGCATGCCACTCAATTATTACTTTAACCTTCTCTGGGCCCATCTTCAATCTATCTACTGAAATCCAAAATCCCAAATACACTCTATCTTATTTCATAAATTAATATTTCTTGATATATATCAACAAATTCTCTTCGTTTAATCTCTAAAATACTTGTCTTAAGTGCAAAAAATAATCATCCTTGATCTTATTGATAATAATAATATCATCTAGAAATAAACAATTCCAAACTTACCTAAGAATTTCTTCAATACCACATTAATTAGCTTCATGAAATTATTAGGTGTATTGTTAAGTCCAAAAGGAAAGTAATCATCCATACAATCTTTTATTTGTCTTGAATGTAGTCTTTCACTCATCTCACTTCTTGATTCTTATATGATGATAACCACTCTTCAAATAAATCTTCGTGAAATACTTAACTCCACTCAAATAGTCCACGATGTCATCCATTCTAGGAAAAGGAAATATAGACTTCACCATAATCCTATGTATAGCCCTAGAATCAATACAAATTATCCACTCTCCATTCTTCTTATGTGCTAATATTGTTGGTATTACATAATAATTCAAAATTTCCTTGATCAAACATTTCCTCTATAAGTCTTATACTTTCCTATTCAATTATTCATTCTCTATAGGTGTCGTTTGATGTGCTTCTTGATTTGGGAAAAAATTCTCTAAGGTTTAGATCTATGCAAACTAATGCTTCTCATAGGTGATAATCTATTAGGCACACTATTTGATATAATGTCTTCATACTCTATTAAAGAATTTATTATCTCCTTAGGTTCTTCTTCTTCTGAACTTAAATCTGACTTCTTAGAGAGTAAATCATAACACACACTATCACTCTTCAATCCATCCAACAACTTTCTACCTTCAACCTAATACATTCTAACACTAGTGCAACTCTCATTTTTAGTACTCTCTATCAATACTTATTTCATTTCATTGATGAATATGGTATACCTATTCCTTCTACCATCACACAAAGCTTATCTATCATATTGCCAAAGTCTACCCAATAGGATATGACACATATCTATACATATAATATCACAATGAACTTCATCATGATACAATCCAATCTTTAAATTCACTAGTTGTTTCTCACTTACTAATACCTTATAATAATATTTTATCCACATAATATTATAGGGTTTAGGATCCTTCAACCTCTATAACTTCAGTTTATCCACCAACTCCTTTGATTCTAGGTTATGCAAACTACCATTTTCAATGATCACTTTTCAACATTTTCCTTCAACTATGCAACTTATCTTGAAATTTTTTTTCCCTCATCAATTTTTCTTGTTACATTTTTAATTAAATAGGTATCTCCTCACCCTTAAGGCTTCTCCATCTTCTGTTAATTCAAATATTTTGTAGGTTCTTCTTCCACATAAGCAATTCTACCTTTACTTTTGGTCATCTTTCTTGAATTTTCCTTATGCATTTAAATGCTTGGTGTTGTTATCCTCTGTATTTAAAAAAGGTTCCTCTAAATATTCATGAGTCATTTCTATTATTACTACTTGATCCAATACCTTTATGGAAATTATTATCATCCTTTTTGTATGAACTTTCTTCTTTGAATCATGTTTTTTTTGTTTTTATCCCCATAAGATCTTCATTCTCATACTAATATTCTTCCTCTTGAAAATATTCCACCTCTTCCTCTTTGCCTTTGCTTTATTTTTATTTTTTCAAAATTTTCTATTTTTTGGGCATACTAATACGCTTCCTCTGCATTCTGTAACCAAACTAATTTAATCTCATCTTGAATTAAAGCCCTTAACCTATTCAAACACCTTGCAACCCTTTCAATAGTTATCATTTGTATGACTAGATTTAATATCTAACTTGTAGAATTCATTAGTGTATTCCTTTACACTAAGGTATTTATTCTTCAAGTTCTACAACTTTCTAAAAAGGTTCACTTTTTGGTCTATAGGTAAGAACTTGGAATTTAATTTATTCGTCATCTGATCCCATGACCTAATTTTTTCTGTGCCTCTTCTTTGTCTATTAATTTGTAAAAGATCCCACCAATATAAGGATGTAAGTCCTCTCAACTTTGTAGAAGCATACTTAACCTTCTTTTCTTCACTTGTGCCCTCAAATTGAAAGTACTTTTCCATCTATGTGATCCAATCAAGAAATTTGTCTAAGTCTAACTTACCATCATAAATAGGTGGATTGAAATGGGGCTTTTCATTCAATCTAATTATGGCTCTTAGGAGACTTTCATCTCCATGTTTGAGCTCTTGTGTTTCTTCTTCTTCAACTTTCTCTTCATCCTTAATCACATCCTTAATGTTTCTACCTCTTATCTAGGTAGTTTTAATAGCTTTTGACCCAACTGAAATCCATCTCAACATGTCCATCATGGAAATATTTGCATCTCTCCTTATATGAACCATATTTGTGAAATTCTTTTGCAATTTCATGCCATATCTTCACCCTTCCACCCCAGAAAAATCAATTTACTACTTTGCAACAACTAGAATTAAGATTCAACCTTCATGAGGAACAAGAACTTTCTCTAATATGACTTGGTGCAATGAAGGATATGAGGGACAAAAAGGTATTTTTCTAACTCTTGTAGCAAGAGTAAAATAGTGGAAACAATTAATAAAAACATAGAGACAAGTTAGGTCAAAAATTTTATTATGAAAAATTCAAGCATAATGGATTTATAATATGTAGTCTTACATGATAGGAAAACAAGCTTGATTATTGATAAAATTCCCTTAGCCTAACCTGCAAGAAGTTATCTGATTGTTACATTTGCTAGTGCTATCCTAAAAAGGATAATAAAATCATAATATAAATCCTTTATGACACATGTGTTGGTCTACAAATGATTACATTCTCCAAAAATACAAAAACATATTAAAAAATAAGAAAAGACCCAAATCATATAGATATCCCTCTATTTGATGAAACAAGGGCAATGATCCAAGATAGATGTTAGACAAGGACCCAAGAACACTGAGATTTGTGCCATTGAGCTTTATCAAACATGAAATAATTTTACAATAATAATAATGCAAACTAGCCACGAAATGTGAAGAACAATTTTTTCCCACCAAGAATCCATAAGATATCACTCGAGAAGTAACAAATCAAAGAGTTAACCTAGACAAAGTTTCAACATGAAGTCAAGATCATGCTAGAAGGCTCTTTACTACTACATATTTAAATTGGTGGTTCATTGAAGAAAATTCAAAGACAATATAAATTGGAGATTGAAAGCAAACATATTTTTGGTTGATGCAAGATTATGAAGAATCCAATATGGTCTTGCATCACATTTGTTGACCCTAAAGGTAATTATAGTATTGTTTATTAGTGCAAAAGACTTAGTCATTCACAAGGAAGAGTTGGTTAGTCAACACTGCGACTGAGCCACTATTAAGGCCGAGCTACGCAGTGTAGAAGTGTACAAGTTTAGTATGTGCCGAGGTAGACATAGTTGCTGAGCACATCAACAATCATCGAGCATTTAGTTATTTCTGAGCTATCGAAAGCACAACATATCAAACTATAAGTCAAGTGCTATATGAGCTAAGCAATTTAGAGGTTAAATTAGTTTAAGCTGAGCATAGTTCATGCTGAGAGACAATATGAAGAACCAAGCATGTCAAGCATCAAGAAGGTATATGTGCTAAGTTACACAGTTTGTATATACGAGTTTGGAATGGCACAAAATCCTTTGTAAACTATTTTTTTGGGTATGAAACATGTTTCTACAATCAAGGAGCTAATCAAGGAGGTAATTATGCTTGTGATTACACATCATTAATCCCTATGCAAGATGATGGACCAATAAAAAAAGTAGAACAATCAAGATGCAAAAAGAATGATTGTGCATTATTGATTGTGATCTAGAAGCTTTATAAGATGGCTATAAAAGAAGGGTTTGAAGGCATAAATTGTTGTTGTGAGTTGAAAGTATGCATGTATGCAAAGTTGAAGAAGAATAAAAAAGTTGTGAAGTAAGACAACCAATGAATGTAGTGAGGAGATATTACAAATCAGTCACAAAGAGGTGATTACTGTTTGGAAAGAGAAGATCTGTTATCAACATTTTAGTACAAACTAAAGGATCAAGGTACTGTTACATTTTAACAAGTGTATAAGGTGAATCTCTTAATAGAGTGGTCCTAACATGCCTATTGTAAATATCTTAATAGAGTACTCACTTAATTGTGATGTTCAAATCTTTTTGTAAAGGTAAACTTAACAATTTTATTATCTTTTAATAGAGAAGACCCCTCACAGGATAGATCATTAGAATTGATCAAATTATAGCCTTAACAAGCACTCTGTTACTACAGTAGTGAAGATTTTGTGGGTGTCATCCGCATTGTAGTTTTACCTTCACCTTGGAGGGTTTCCGCATTACCAAATATTGTGTTATGTGTTGATTACTTTTTTATGTGATTTACTCATGCTATTATATGTTAGATCTAATATTAAATATTGATGATGCATGATTGAGATTAAGGTTGATATGTGTGGCAAATTAAGTTTAAATAAGATTTATATTTGAAGTGGAAAAAGTTTCCACAAACCTAATTCGCCCCTCTCAACATCTCACTTTCCCATTGGATTTCCAAAAATTGGTATTAGAGCTAAGTTCTCTAAGCAAGAAGTCTAACCACTTGAGAGTCAAAGGTCTTGGAGATGGAGGCCTCTAAACTAGGAAAGGTGATTGAGAATTAGAAGCTTAATTTGTAGATTTCATTGGAACAAGTTAAGTTTGCAAAGGAGGAACTAAAGAAATCCTTGAAAAGAAGGAAGGGGATGGAAATCTAGCAAAATGATACACAATACTAGGAATAAAGCATTGAGGACATATGTGATGAAGACAAATCTAGTGAACTTGATGCAACAATAGAAAATCTATTAGAGAAGAACAACATTCTGAATGAAGAAGTAAGAACACTAAAGAGAGAACATGAAATACACCTAGTAAGATTATGTGAAGTCACTGAACAAAAGAAAAAGGTCAAAGAAGACAAGGCGATGGCTAATGAAGATAAGAGGCAAATGGCTATAATACTTGATGAAAGGATCAATGAGGTACAAAGGCTGATACCCAATCAATTTGACATTTTAAATTAGCTATTTAGTGCCAATCATGAAATTGGTACCAAGGTGGAAGAGATTGCAAATATGAGATCAAAGAATAATCAACTGAAAAATGAATTGAGAGCTTAAAAGGAAATCATTGAAAGAATGAACATATTAGGAGAGGCCATGTGACAACTTGATGAATAGTTAAGAGCACATAGAAGACCTCATGATACTATTGGATTATGTTATACTGATTTCTTATCATCTGCTGAGAAAAGTGAGCCATCAAAGCGTGGAGAACAAAGAAATGAAAAACCAAAGAACAATAAGCCTACATGCTATCACTATGGAAAACAAGGCCATGCAACAAATGTTCGGAGGATAAAAATTGGTAAGTGCAATCCTAATCCAAAATTTAATGGTTATTTCTTTAATTGCATCAAGCATATGAGTGTAGATCAAAGATCAACAAGACACCAATTACATCCATATTTGAGGGTTATTGCTATACATGTCAAAAGTATGGCCATAAGGCACAAGATTGTAGATCCAATGCAAAACATAGTTGGACACTCAATTACAATACTTGGGTAACTTGTCAATTATGTGAAAAGTATGGAAATATTGAAACAAGTTGTGTAAGGATACATCTTACAAGAAGATCTGGAAACTAGAGGAACTTTGGTCTAGTATGCTTTCACTGTCAAAAGGTTAGACACCTATACAGAGATTGTAGGAACTAAACACAAGTACCCAATGATGAAGATAACAAAGAAAAAGAAAAGATTAATACTGAAGAAGTGAGAAGCCAAATGAATCAAAGCTGGAAGAATAAATCTGATGGAAGAAACAATGCAAATGATGAAGTTGAGATCACCCAATCCGATGGATCAGGTGATTCCAACACCTCAAATTGAAATAAAGAGGTATGTATGGAATTGTATTTCAAATTGTCAAATCATACATCAATTCCTAATATTGAAAGCATGATAGTCCAATTAGCAATAGAATTAGATGTATAAGGAAAGATTTGTACTGTTAAGTGATGGCTGAGTGTCAGTAGTGAAGGATGAAAAGTGTTGAGTGATAAAGTAAATTATTTTGATTGTTACTGAGTCATAGTTTTGGCCAAATTTAATTGAAGGAATTTTGAAGTGTTACTGCTGAGCTTTGCAGCATTGGCCGAGACATCTGTGTTTCACCCACGATTTGTACAAAATATTAAAGAGGCTCTAAAATTGTATTTTTGACCTTTATAACAAATTTTGTCAATCATTTCAGTCACATTGCATTCGAGTTTTCAAGAGCATATGGAGGAGCTCGAGAAATTTGTGAGCACATCTGAGCGAGTCTGAAAATATTTATTGCATGTCGTCAACGTTGAAGGAATATTTGTGTTGAGATTGAGTGAAGCATAATGTCAAAAGATCAAACCCTAAAGCATGATAATGACATCTAGTTCATCCACAGTTGAGAAGAAGATCAAATCAAAATTTAGTAACATCTAATTGATTAGAAATGAAGCATGTAATCCACCTAAGTTCAAAGCATATCTAGAGATTGTGATGAAGGGAGATACATCTAGTGGCCTATCCTCAATCCCACTAAGAATCATTTTGATTCATGATGTTTGAGCATGCTATATGTGTAAAATTGGAGAGGTAGGAGAATTTTGAGTTAATAAGTGCATATGAAAAGTTGTGCATTGATAGAAAGTTAAAAGAAGAATATAAACACATTGTTGAGAAAGGGTTAACACATGCCCTAAATATTCCTAGGTTTTTCAAACTTGAATGGATAAAGGTTGTACTTAGTTGAGTACATGACATGAAGATATGGTTGGAAGGTGGACCAGTGGAGATAACCATACAAATCATATACAAAGTCACTAGATATCCTGTCATGGACAAGGTAAAAATAATTTGTTTCCAAAATAAGGATGTTATTGAGGCAAACACACCAACAATATAGAATAAGTAAGGGATGAATATTTCTACTACTACAGATCCAAAGATTGAGTTTACTATAAGAGTCCTTGCACATAGATCCTATCAGTCTGGCCAATTGGATAGTGTCCCCTGCATGGCCATAGATGTGGCATGAAAGATAGTAAAGAAACGTCACAACTATGATCTTGCCGACTTACAATTGAAACAATTGACCAAGAACTTGGAAAGCATTAGGAAGGTGAAAAACAATATGTGCAAATTTGGTTTGTTACTTGTTTGCATATTCTTTTATGTTCATAATTCTTTTCCTATCATTGGAAATATCACATGGAATAAGAAGAAACCAATAACTTATAAAATTAATGGATTCATTAAGAAATTAGGAGATAGCTTTGAGAAACTTATGGATGGATACTTTGAGGATTTCAAAAAAAAGATGAAGAATAGGTCAAGGATTCCCCAATCCTTAGTTGATAAACATTATGATGACATATGATTTCTAGTTGACACAAACATGACTTACATTCAGGAAGTGATATTGAGGATTGCATGGTTGAGGCCATTGGCATATGAGATTAATATTGTGTGCTAGAAAATGGGACCTGCAAGAAACATGGGTTAACAAACAAACACTAGTTTAAAATCTTGAAATTGCATCAAAGACTTATCAAAATGAAAAGGACAAAATACCAACTAATGCTTGTTTGGATTTTGCAACTCTAAGCAACCAGCAAATCCAACTTTTCAGCCACCTCTACAACTCAACAAGGACACCCATGAGAGGCCATGTTGGTGTGTTAAGATGGGGGAGGGGGGGGGGGGTTGGGGGTGGGGTGTTTGATGTGCTCTCCCAAACACAACAATAAGTGAATCTCTTGAGTGAGTGAGTGCAAATGTGTATGCAAGTGAAGTATGAATCTAGACTAAATGATATGAAGAACACTTTAAGAAATGGCTATGGAGAGAGCCATTCTTGAAGACATTCAAAGATGAAGGTGATATGTAATGAAAGATCTAACTAAGTATGCAAAACTATGATAAAAATGCAAGCTAAAAAGAAGCTACAAATGCATGTAGAAACTAGATTAATAATGCATAATGTAAACCAAATCAACTACCAAATTGTTAGTATGCATCTACAAAATCACTACGAGACTCTACCAATGCAACTCAAACTACCATGAAAGCTCAAACTATGAATGCAAACTCAAATCTCAAACCAACATGATAACAATGCAAACAATGGGAGATGATCAAATGCTTGAGACAAGGCCTCTATTTATAGGCTTGAGGGAGGGCTTGGTGAGGTGGCATCCATGTGGCATCCACATAGGTGCCATAAGGGAGACACATGGGCTAGAGGACAAGCCATGCAAGAGTAAAAAAGGGTCTTAATGATTGAGGGGCTCAAGGTGTGCTCACACATGTGTGAGACATCTTGACTCTCATGCAAGAGGACAAGTGTGCAAGAGGAATGCAAGATATGAGGGATAAGGAAAGTGTGAACATCTCTCACACATGTGTGAGGATTCCTCACACGTGTGAGAACACACTTAGGATTAAGAGGAGATTAGCTAGGATGATTATGCAAAGCAAGCATGATTAAGGAAGTGGGTAGGTTTAGCATGATGGGTTAGGTAGGCTAGTGAGGTTAGGTGAGGGTTAAATGTAGGAGCCATGTGCTCAAATAGGATTAAATGTAATATTTAATTCTTAGTGGGATTTAGGCAAGGAATTAATTAAGTAAATGACATACTTAATTAAAGAGGATGGGTTAGGATTTAACTAAATCTTAGTTTATTTAAATCAAGGAAAGGGTTAGGATTTAAATAAACCTTAGTTTATTTAAATTAGGGTAAGGCAAACATAATTAAATAAATGTAAAATTTATTTAATTAAGGTAGGGGAATTAAATAAATAATGAATATTTATTTAATTGGCTAGGAATGGGTTTTGGACAATTTTTGGTGTCTACATTTTGCTCCTCTTTGATATAACATTAGTAATGTTATATCAAAGAAGAATAAAATACAGTGGCTAGGAGGATAAGACTAATAGCGTGATTACCCAGTCATGGAAGGATGAGGAAGGATGAAGAGGGTGAAAAGGTATGCCCCCTCGCGAAAATTGCGCAAAAAATAAATTTTGGGCAATTTTCGCGAAAAAGGTCTTAAGAAATAGGAAAAAAGAAAAGAAAAGGAGAATGAATGACAACATTTGCATGGCTTGCGGATAGAAAGGGGACGGGCATGGCTTAGGGAAGATATGGGCTCAAACGGGGTCCACAGGGGCCCTATATAAGCCTCTGAGGGGTCCAAAGAAGCTCATTGTCACACCGTGAGCAAAGCATCCAGAGCGAAGATGGACCCCATTGATCGATTGTAGCTTGGTGAGCGCGTGCGAGAGTACCAGCGAGCAGCTGAGATGGGCCCACCAGTAAGTCATCTGATCCTCTTCGTGTTTTGGTAGACTAGGCTAGATGAGGGGCATTTATTAGGCCATAAATGTGCTAAAAGGGAGGTCCGAGAGAAGACGACAATCTCTCCACTATTGTCTGCGCAGATGACAGTTGGGCGACTTCAACGTCTGTGGAGATGACAAGATACATCCTGTCGTTTGCGCAGACGCCAAAAGGGCGAGATAGTCCACGAAGATGATAAGGCTTAGTATGTCGTCTACGCGGACAATAAAAGCCAGTGAAGATGACGAAGGATGCCTAGTCATCTCCGCAAACGACATAATGCTTAGAACTGTCGTCTCCGCTGGTCGGCGTCTGTGCTGATCGACGTCTGCATAGATCAGTGTCTCTGCCGATCGACATCTGCACAGATCAAAGAGGCATCTGCGCGAAAACGCAGTCACACCAAATAGGGTAAACTAGGGGGAGGCAATGGGAGATGCCCTAGTCTAGGGACATCATAGGCTAGCAAAACTGATGCTCTACATGTCTATGCTGCAGGAGGAGATGGTGGTGTTTAGGTCGAGGGAGCACTATCCTTCAACCATGACGATACAGGAGAGGCTGACAGATGCAGACTAGGGGCACGTGCGACAATGCGGGCTAGAGCACGTTCATGAGTGGTCGGATCTGAGGGGCCATTCAACGTAGCTATCGGTGCTCATAGAGCATTGGCACACACCTACTGGGAGCTTCCAGCTACTGACAGGGGAGACCTCAGTCACACTCTTAGATGTGTGGCAGATTCTGTAGGTACCGATCAGAGGTGCTTACCCAGAGTATGTACTGGAGGGTTTAGATCCGTTCTTGAGAGAGTGTTTTGGCCGGCGGTGACAAAGATTACCCATCCAGCGATCATGGTTGTCGTGGAGGGGTGCACTGGAGCAGAGGTTACCGAGGCTGGTAGTATACCTAGCCTCACTGATATGGCAGATGCTGCTAGATCATGTAGGACACGGGTGGCTGATCGGGTGGGCGCGAGTGCTGAGCACTCTGCTACAAGAGGATGGAGCAGTCTACTACTGGGGACAGACTATCCTGGCTGAGTTGTATCATGATTTGCATATGTGTGCATATCAGGCCTAGTGCACAGTAGGACCAGGACTAACACTACTGATGCTCTAGTCATGGGAGCACATCGGAGTCACACGACCGATCACTTGACAAGAGACCAGGCAGCCTAGGGAGCCATATGCCTACAGATACCGATCTCTTATCTAGTATACATCGACAGAGTTTGTGGGGTTCTGGCGTCGATGCCTAGATGAGATCATCATGTTCGAGTGGACTCCGTATGATGGGGGTAGACACTGGCAACGGGTGGTGAGGATGACACGAAGGATCAGATGTACCTCCCGTATACACAGACTGACTGCTGGATCATTGGCCGATCCATGCATGTGATCATGCGCTACATGCCCTCTCAAGTGCGACGATAGTTTGGCAGGGTACAGGATACGGTGCCAGATAGATTTTTATATCTTGTAGTGTCACACGAGTATGGCCGGATATGGGGACATGGGACCATAGTATGATTGGCCTGAGCTTCTTGGATGGGGATGGTAGCAGTGTCGTGGGTGCACGACCAGGACAGGGGAGATGCAGGTATGACATCAACGTACATACAGTGGTAGGCAACCCACTAGTGGGTCAGGCTGACAGTGCTAGGGGCACCGCCACCAGCAGAGCAAGCACAAGGAGAGGGGCATGGAGCAGGGGATGGTGGGCAGGCAGCCATGATGTCACCACCAGCTCAGGGGGCATAGGAGGGATTACATGGGCGCAGAGTTTGAGTGCGGAGAGGGCCAGGGCCAGTACTAGCATAGGGGCCACCTCAGATTGCACCCCAGGTACAGGTACAAGTGCAGGCACAGGCACAGGCACCACTGCAAGCACCATCACAGGCACCACCGCAGGCACCACTATAGGCACCACCGCAGGGACAAAGGGAGGACCCAGACATGGTCAGGGCCGAGAGGGATAGCTTGCGGACAGAGGTAGCCCATCTATAGGGGGTAGCACAGGTGCAACAGGCACGAGAAAACAGTTTAGAGCAGGCCATGGGGGCCATATAGGCAGAGCTACAAGTGTAGAGGGTCAGGGGGGACAGTGCACATGAGGCCTTATCAGCCTTACAGACACGGGTGGATGCTGGGGAGTTTGCAGGGATGGGCACCCGGACAGGGGTGGAGGAGAGGGCAGAGGTAGAGAGGCTCTGAGCGGAGGCAGCCACCTTACGGGCTGAGCGAGCCACCCATCATGAGCAGCTGGATGGATACTGCAGGCAGCGGGACATAGCCATGTAGATGGTACAACCAGGGGCAGCCGTCACAGTGTTGCAGGAGGCCCTCACAGCTAGTCGAGTAGAGACGCGGGCCATACGAGAGGCGGCCTATTATAGGCCACTTTATAGGGAGGCCGTGCCTGCTGACTAGCAGCAACCAGATTTTGAGAGAGGAGCCAGCTCATGGATCTCAGGGGGCGGAGCCAGATAAGAGCAGTCCGTAGGACAACAGAGACCTCCTCGAGGGGGGGATACAGGGGGGGCAGGGCCCTCACAGCCAGCTACGTGATTTCAGTGTTTTGACAGATATGTGCAGATGCAGCAATTTTTGATGATGCATTTGTATTATATGATTCTATATGTATATGGACTGTATAGACATTATTTTATGAGATATATACATGACATGAGTTGATGATTTTGTGTGTATGGATGCATATGTATGGATTTATGATGTGGATACTAACGCTTGTGATGTAGGATGTGATGCTATGTGATATTTCCTATGATGTATGCATATGTACATGATGCCTAACATGTGTGTGATGCAGATTAGTGGGCATTTATGAGATGTATGCATTGTTTTATGGATGTATGATGTCAGATGTGATTATGATGTATATGCTCCTAGATGTGATCACTAAAATGAATGTATGAACTAATGCAATCTAAAAATGTTTAATGAAACGAATCAAATGAATACTAATGCAATGAATGAATGCGAAAAGTGGGAAACTAATGCAACCTAATGAAAATGAACTAATGAATGAATATTTATCATAACTATCACTCATAGAAACCCAGTAGCGTAGCATAGGAGGGGGGAAATAAATAGGACCTTGTCTCAAGCATGACTCGAATGAAACCCTAGACTATATGCATCCTAACTACATGAGATCAAGAGATTCCGTTGTGTTTATATGGAGAGCACACCTTAAGTTGATTTTGCAAATGAGTTGATGCATTATATGCTATAGAAGCATAAATGACATGACTCTTTTGCATGGACTAGACATACAAAAGCATAGAGACTTTAGGACAATAAGTGTAGTTTGCATAGTCATGATGGATCAAATGTCATATACGCAATAGAGAGGTCTGGGCACACCCAAAGTCTTTTAGGGATCTTTGGTGGGACGTGTGCTAACCCGTTGCCCCTATTACGCAACACATTATCATAACCTGCAACTGACACACATGAAGTAAAGTCTCAAAAATAGATCATACCACAAAAACATGTCTAGTTAATGAAAACTATTCTGGTACGACCAAAATATGGAAGATCAAGGTGCACCATAAAAGGCTATCACTAACACACAAATAAAATCAACCAAAAAGAAACCTCATGACCAAGTAGTCAGTCAGTCCATAGTTCCTGCCAAGAACCTTAGGTCGAGAAGTGAATGTCACAATGTCACCTATAGGAAGGATGCATCCTATGAAAGTGTGTCAAGTTGAAATGTCAAATGATCATAAAATTGTTTGTTTTCAGCAAGGGCTATGAAGTGAACAAGTTTCTTGAAGCATTAAGTCTCAAATGGTGAATTTGTGTAAGGCCAAGTGTGGTCACTGTTGTGAAAAAGCTCAGTATAATGGGATGACAATCACTCGACAGAAAATGCCTCACGAACTAGAGCTCTTTCAAAAGATGGAAGTGAAATGGAGCCTCGCAGACAAGAGGTCTTTTATTAGATGCATGAAACACAAAAAGCTAGATAAGACTTTGCACAAGGGAAGTGGAATGGTGGAATGGAATGAAGCAAAACGAGCCTTATAGACAATGGATGAATCCATACTTTTTTCAGGAATCTTTTTCTACTTTTTAGGGCTTTGTTCAGGAACATTTTATGAATTTTTTTTGGATTTTCTGATTTTTCTATTTTTTTTGGATTTTTGCGGGACTATAAACACTGTACAAAAATGACAAAGGCTCAAGCATAGAACCGCTTGAGATGCTGGATATTTACGGGCTCAGGGAGCGGATCTCCCTCTGGAGTAGCAATTTGATATGCCCCCGAACCATATTTGGCTATAATGATAAACGGACCTAGCCAATTTGCCTCAAACTTTCCTTTCTTTTCACAGTTCTGGAGATTCTTCATGTTATGCTGCAAAACTAAGTCACCTACTTCAAATTCCCGTGGCTTGACTTTCTTATGATACTGACGCTGAAGGCGATTTTGATACACGTGGAGGTGGTTTAGGGCATTGAGTCATCTCTCATCAAGGAGTGCCAGCTCTTGTAAGCGAGCAACTCGGTAGTCTTCTTCGGATATGAGGTTCTTGAGAGAGATTCGGAGGGAAGGGAGCTCAATTTCGATGGGCAAGACGGCTTCGAAACCATAAACAAGGGAAAATGGGGTGGCTCCTGTGGGGGTGCGGATGGATGTACGATAGGCCCAAAGGGCGAGAGCAATTTGGATGTGCCAATCATGACCAGCTGCATCAACAGTTTTCTTTAGGATTTTCAAAATGGTTTTATTGGTAGCTTCAGCTTGGCCATTGCCTTGGGGGTAGTATCTGGTGGAAAAATGCTGGGTGATTTTGAATTTCCTACATAGGGTGACAACCTCTTGATTTTTGAAAGGGGTTCCATTATCAGTCATGATATCTTGAGGTATACCGAAATGACAAATAATGTAATTCAGGATAAACTTTGAAATTTGTTTTCCAGTGATGTAGGTTAATGGAATAGCCTCGACCCACTTTGTGAAGTACTCAGTGGAGGCAATAATGTACTTATGGCCATTTGAGGAATTTGGGTATACTTGACCAACAAGATCGAATCCCCAGCGGGAAAAGGGCCATGGAGTGATGGTGGGCTGAAGGTCTTGGGCGGGAACGTATATCAAATCACCATGTTGCTAACATGAAACACATCTTTTCACAAACTGATATGCATCTACTTCCATAGTGGGCCAATAGTAACCTATCCTAAGAAGATTTTTTGCTAACATAAGGCCGCTAGAGTGGGCGCCACAAATCCCTTGGTGAACCTCTTCTAATGCTGTTCGGGCTTCATTTGAACTGAGACATCGAAGGAGGGTTCCATCAAAGTGTTTTTTGAAAAGTGTATCACCTAGGATGGTATAGCGGGCGGTTCAACGGATGAAGGTTTTGTTTTGATTTGGGGTGAGGGTTATGGGAATGGTTTTGTAACGTAAATAGGCAAAGATGTTAGTATACCATGGAGACTCAGGACCAACAATCTCACACACCAACTCTATATCAGTTTTCTCATAAGTAGGAGTAAAAAGATTCTCAACAAGAAACTCACATTTAGGACTATATTCTAGCATGGCAATCATAGAGGCAATAGTAGCCATGGCATCTGCTGCTTTATTATTAGCCCTTGGAATCTGTTGAAAAATAATCTCTGTAAAATGCTGTTTAAGATCCTCAACTATTCTGCGGTAGGGCAACAATTTCTCATCCTTGGTGTGGTATGCATCTGTGACTTGTTTAATGACCAATTGTGAGTCTCCAAAGACAAGAAGGTTTTTGATATTCCATCTGATAGCTTGACGTAGTCCTGTGACCAAACCTTCATACTCAGCTATATTGTTTGTGCAAGGGAATGAGATTTTATAAGATTTTGGAATGAGATCCCCTTGTGGTGTCACAAACAAAATTCCTGCCCCCGATCCTTTTTGTGTAAAGGATCCATCAAAAAACAATTTCCATGGTGTAGTAGGGGCTAGAGTCATAATTGTGTCATCTGGAAAATTGGCTACAATGGGATGGTCACCTTGAAGAGGAGCTTCAACAAGTTGGTTTGCAATTACTTGTCCTTTAATGGCCTTACGATCCTTATAAACAATGTCGAACTCACTTAAAATTAAGACCCATTTTGCTGCTCGACCAGTGAGGGCGGCTTTTGATAACAAATACTTGAGTGGATCTATCTTGGCGATGAGATATGTAGTATGATTAAACATATAATGATGTAGTTTTTGCGTACAAAAGACTACAGCCAAACATGCTCTCTCAATAACAGTGTAGTTTAACTCATAGCCAACTAGTGTTCGACTGAGGTAATACATGGCTTGCTCATTCCCCTTATCATCTAATTGTGCCAAAAGTGCTCCTAAGGCAACTGAAGTAGCTGAAATGTATAGAATCAATGGTCATCCTACAATTGGAGGTGCTAAAACTGGAGGATTAGCCAAATATGTCTTAATTTGTTCAAATGCTTTTGGGCATAGGCAATCCCATTGAAACTTGTTTCCCTTGCGAAGCAAATGCTGAAGTGGATGGACCTTATCTGCTAGTTGTGACACAAATCTCCTAATAGATTGTAACTTTCCTTGAAAATTGCGGAGTTGTTTTAATGTGGTAGGTGGAGGCATATCCATGATGGCCTTCACTTTTGCTGGATCTACCTCAATACCTCTTCTTGACACAATGTAGCCTAACAATTTGCCTGATTTGACCCCAAATACACACTTCTTAGGATTAAGATGCACTTTGTATTTTTCCAATCTATCCAAAATAGTGGTAAGGATATCAATGTGGGATTCTCTTGTCTTGAATTTTCCTAGGATATCATCAACATAGTCCTCCATTATGACATGTAGAAGATCATGGAATATGGTAGTCATTGCGCGTTGATAGGTGGCGCCGGCATTTTTCAAGCCAAAAGGCATGACTTGATAACAAAAGGTTCCCCATGGGGTTGTGAATGTTGTTTTATGTTGATCCTCTTCTGCAATTCTGATTTGGTTATAACTGAAAAATCCATCCATCAAAGACAACATCTCATGTCCAGCAGTCAAATCCACTATGATGTCTATGTTAGGAAGTGGAAAATCATCCTTAGGACATGCAAGATTTAGGTCTCAAAAATTTGAACAAACACGGATGCCCCCAGATGCTTTTTCTACAGGAACAATGTTGGAGACCCACTCAGGATAGTCAATAGGACGGATGAACTTTGCCTCTAACATTTTTTGCAACTTTGCTTTGACTAGGAGTGCTACTTTAGGGTGCATTTTGCGCAACTTTTTCTTTACTGGTTTAATCTTGGGATCAACTGTCAAAAGATGCACAACCAAATCTGTATCTAGGCTAGGCATGTCTTTGTATGTCCATGCAAAATTGATTTTTCCTTTTTTTAAGAATTCAGTCATGGCTTTTTGTTCCTCCAGACTTAAGGTAGCAGCAATGTAGGTGATTTGTGGACTATCCTTTGTTCCCAAGTTTACTGGAATTGTGTCTTCATTCAAAATAGGTGACTTTTCTGGTGGCAAGGATCTGAATGGCAAGTCAAGCTCTCCCTCTTTTGGCACCTCTAAGAGGTTTTCACCACAAGATGCATCCTTTATTTTATCTTTTTCTTCATCCAAAAGCACCCTAGAAGAGTTTTCACTAGAGGATGTTTCTTTTATTTTTCCATTTTTATTGTCTTTTTCACTTTTGCAACTAAGAGAGTTGACTTGGCTACCAAAGTAGGCTTTTTCATTGTATTGGATCTCATGTTCAAAATCTCAGAGATTCTTGAGGCCAAAAAGTGCCATCACTGATTCATCAGACTTACAAATATCGAGAGCTGGTGGTGTATCTTGAAGGTCCTAGTCTATCATGTCGGGGTTGGTGAGAGGTAGGTTAATGGATGAAAGGTCATCTATGGTAATGGTGTGGACATAATTATCTAGGTCATCTTCAATGTATTGGAAAGGTACTTCAAAGAATTCCTCCTCTTTAGTCTCAGAATCAGGTTCAACCGTACAATAGTTGTTAGCAAAGGATACCTTAGGTTTAATGGAGCCCAATCCATGTCCTTTAGGATAGCTATTAGCTTCTAAGGGTTGTCTAATTCCATCTTCTTTTGGTCCAAGGCCGGTACCATGATATCCCATGTTTTCAATAATGGGAGGTGCCTTGACATATTTATCCTTAGGAAACTCTACAGGTTCATCTTTTCCATCATAATATAGCCAATCTAGGATATTATCTTCCATGTGCTCGTCACTAAGTGAACCCCAATGCTCAAATGTTGTCTTGCTAACTTGCATGGTTTCCTTATTAGTAGAATGTGACAATTGAGAAGGTTTTCCAAAGGAATGAGGGGAGAGTGGTAGTTGTCCCACACACAAGGCATTTTCAAATTTATACTCTCCCATTCCTAAATCAGCAAAAGTGACCTTCTTCCCTGTGGTGTTAATTTTAGTATCTCCAACCTTCTCTTTTCCCTTGTGGGAGCTTGAATCCTCGTTAACTAATTCTGGTACTGTTGTGAGAGATTTAGGTACAATTTTGCCAAACTCACTTATTGGACAAAAATTCATCGATGCACCTTCCAATCTTTTACAAAATTCAAAAGGGGTGGGATCCCCTGGGATTGTGATCTCTCTTCCTTGGTGGGGAAATTTCAAGCATTGATGATAAGTGGATGGGACCGCCTTTAGTGTATGTATCCATGGTCTACCAAGCAAGATGTTATATGGCAAATCCAAGTCTAGGACATGGCATTCAGTATTTATGATGGCTGGTCCAACTTTTAGAGGCAACATGATAACTCCTTTTGATTCTCTTTCCCTCTCATCATATGCTTTTATTGTGATCCTTTTGTTAACATCTAGGAGGTCTTCTGGAAGTCCCAAGAAATGAATCATTTTCAATGTACAAAGGTTCAAATCGGACCTATTGTCTATAAGGACTCTTTTAATCTTATGTTCCTGTATAAAGACTTCAATGTGGAGCGACAAATTATGGTGGGGGTCAGGACCTTGGAAATCTTTATTTGTGAAGACAAGGTGTTGTTGAGCGGCAAGGTTTCCAATCATGACAGTGAATTGGGAAGCATTAATGTTCTCAGGAACACGAGACTCTAAAAGAGCCTTCTCCAAGATCTCTTTGTGGATGGGTGATGTGGTAAGAAGCTCAAGAATGGAGATTTGTGCAGGGGTCTTACCTAGCTGGGACAACACATCATAGCGAGAAGTGGGCCTTTGTGAGGTGGATGGCGCTGCGGGGCTGCGGGTGTATGTGGCATTGGGGGATTAGTGATAGTGGGAGTGGTAGCTTGCAAAGTAAGTCTTCCTCGTCGAGTGGTGGCATCACAATCAGCCGCTTGTAAAACAAGGGTATTCACATGAGTGTCTACTTCTTCAATGTGACCACACAAGGAGTCAAACCCTAATATGTGGTTAGTGGAATAATCATAAGGTAATGCATTTGATGTGGAGGCTTGATTTGCATTGTTGGTATTGTTGTTATCATTGTTGTGATCAGGAAGTGGTTTTTGAAATATTTTCAATTTAGCATTTTTAGAGGTTGGACCTCCTTCCACCTCAATTTCGCCATCATCAACAAGATTTTGGATAAAAACTTTGAGCTTGATACATTTGTTGGTGTCATGTCCCTTGATACAGTGGTATTTACAGTATTCGTTTTCCCTATACCACTTTGAATTTGGTTGATTTTCATCAAAAGGACGTGTGTTAGGAAATACCATCAAGTTGTGATCCACTAATTTTTTAAAGATGGTCTCCAAAGGTTCACGAAAGTTAGTGAACTTTCTATTTCGATCATAGTTACGTTTGTAGTTGTTGTTGCGTGGAAAGAATTGTGTTTGATTTCTAGATTGTTGATTGCTTTGGTTGTCATGATTTGAATTGTTGTTGTTTTGATTACGGTAGTTGTTATTGTTCCCTCCTTGAAGGTTTTTGACATCAGTAACACCATCATGTGTAACACCCTTATTCTTGGACCAAACTTTGGGTTTGCTATTGTTGTTTGACTCATTGTTGGAGGATGATGAATTATAATGTTTGATGGTGCCCTTTTCCAAAAGTCCATTTTCAATATTCTTGCCCTTTTTGACTAAAGTGGAAAAGTCTTCGGGGCTAGCCATTTTCATGTGGAAGGACATTTCGGGTATCAAGTTCTTGATAAATATATCCACAAGATGGGAATCTTCGATTTTATATGGCATACAATTAGCAAGATGTCTCCACCTTTCTAGGAAGTTGGCAAAAGTTTCTCCGTTTCGTTGTTTTGTGTTGCACAAGTCACTCAATGAGGCATGATGTTCAATGCTATAAGAGTATTGTGCTATAAACTTGCTTGTCAAATCATTGAATGAAGTAAAGGAGCCCTTAGGTAAATTCATTAACTACTCAAGTGCGGGGCCTCCAAGACTTCGTGCAAAGAGTCTCTTAAGATAGTCATCACTGTAGGCTACCTCTTGGCACAAGATGGAAAATTCTTTGAGATGGGTGATGGGGCATGTCTCTCCCGTATACTTGTCAAATTTAGGTATTTCAAAACCGGTTGGGAATGGCACCATATTAATGGATTTATCAAATGGAAAAGGACAAATTTCCTCAAAAGAGACATCTTTCAACCCTTTGTTGTTCATGTTAAGGACCAAATTTTGCAGTTCTTGTAATTTTTGAGCCAAATCTTGACTAGGTTGCACTTGTGATTGTTGGGTGTTCACAAATCCACCTCCTAAATTGTGGGGAAGTGGTGGAGGAACTCCACTTTGGCCAATGTATTGATATGCAGTTGTTGGAATTAGCACGGATGTCTTTACCACAGTGGTTGGCACTTGTAAATAAGAAGAGTGCATTGGTTGTTTCGGAATTTCCATTGGTTGAGTAGGCACTTGTTTAATGCCTAAGCATCCCATGGTTGAAGTTGTCAAGGTAGATTGTGGAATACTAGCATGTGTGGTAACATTAGGCATGGCACTAATGATTTGTTTAATATGTTCTGCACTCAATTGAAATGTAGATTGTGTTGAAGTGCTAGATGTAGGCATAGCACTAGTTATCATCATGGTTTCTTTCCCTTTGCTAGAAGTTGGAGCTGCATTTGAAGTGGGCAACACGGGTGCACCACCTTTTGTAATTTGTCTAAACAAAGTGTTCTCATCAAAACTTGGGGGAACATTAACACCATCCTTGACCAAATTTAGGAATATCTCAGTTTTGTTTGCCCTAATGGATTTTTCCATCATTTCCACATTGTAGGGGTCTGCAAGGAATGTCTTGACATCATTAGGTACATCGTTAGGGTCAATAGGATCTTCATCTTGGTATATTTCTTCATCACTATCCCCCAAAGTTGTGTTATGGAAGGGATCTTCTGGTTCTTGTGTGGATGTTGAGTTAGGTCTACGAAGGTTTGAACTAGAGGGGATTGTGTTCCCTAATGAAGTTGTGAGTGGAGGAAAAGGATTCTCCATCTCTGGTTGCCTCAATGATTCCCACAAGCGTGACATGGGATTAAACGTGAACCTTCCTAATCGTGTGTGCACCATACAAGAGTAACCAAACCAAAGTGTGGAAGATTGTGGAAGAAAAAAAAAATGAGGATGAGAGCTATCAACCTTTTGTGATTAAAGGGTCAACTATCCAAGTGTGAACAAAAGACCTTGGTTTAGAAAACAAAGTGTGATTAGAGTATAGTGGTATCTTTCTCCTACCAAAGATAGCCAAGTGATCTTGTAGGCAAGATAGGACACCAAATTGATTACTCACTATTTGGAGATGGACTTGTGATCCCAAATAAGTGTGATTAGGATAAATGTTTGCTTATAGATGAAAGGTCTAATGTTGAAATGTCAAAAAGTGTTTTTAAGGTTTGAGCTCCCTAGAAGAAAATTTGAAAGTGGAAGACTAGAAGTTTGGAAAGATTAAGGTAGATATAGAAGATGAAAGTGTTGTGGTTACTTATGTAGTTAACTCAATCCTCGTTCACTGGAAATAAAAACCTTGGGTTCACTCCTGGGAAAGCAAACCAATTTCGAAGTTTTCCATTGTATTCAATTCTATCATAACGGTCTTGTGTAGCTTCTTCTTTTTGAATGTCTTTGATAGCATATCGAAATTGTTTGTCACTGTAAGCTAAGTTCTTCCTTTCCTTGTAGACAGGTGGTTTGGACAACTTCACTTTCTTATGTTTGACTTGGTTGACTTTATCGGTCATGGCAGGAACAAAACAAGACTCAAATTTCAAGTATCCAAGAACTTTACAATAGGATGTGACTAGACTCAACCAATTTCAAAACACAAATGACCAAAAGTAACAGTGAGTCAAGAAGACCTCACCTAACCTATCTCACTCAATGAAAGGTTACCTCACAATTTCACTCGTTTTAGAACTTGTTTGATGTTTTTGGCTTTTGGTTTTTTGGATGTTTGAACAAGCATGCTGAACACGCCAACAACCCTAATAAGGCTATCTCTAGGATGAACAAGGCTTATTTAGAGGGAGTCCTCGATATACACAAGGTACGTGAGGCCCAAATATGTAGATGAAAGAAAATACTACCACACAGCCGGGGGGAGACGGTAACCCAAATCTCCTTCTTCACTTCCCAAAGGTATAAAGTTCTTTGGGGCTTAGCCAAGAGTGACAATATTTCACTTCCAAGAGAGGTGTCTTTTGATTCACCTCCCGATTTTTATACTTCGCCAGAACACGGGAGTTGAGGTCGTCCCAAGGGGTGATGAAATCCCCAAGCAGGCCTCCTAAAAATAAAAAATAAAACCACTTATTTCTTGTGCACCCAAGATTTCCCAAAGGCGCGAGGGGAGAGAATACGTAAGTGGTCTTGGGGTTTAAAAGACACTTGTTCTTTCCCAATGAAGCTTTAAGTTTTTTATCTACTTGAAGACACTCGTGATTAAAACATGCAAGGTTCTTTCCAACTTAAAATAGCACCAACGTAAATGAAAACGCGAGTTCGTCAACAAGAAAGTAAAGCGAGTACGTGAAAGTAAAATGCTGAAAAGAAAATGCAAGAAATAAAGTCAATTTACCTTAGGGCATTCAAGAGTGTATGACTTCATTTTAAGCACCAAACCCAAATGTGATCTAGCCTAGGAATACATGTCCATTTTAAGCACCAATTCCAAATATTATCTAGCCTAAGCATACATGTCCATTATCCTTTAAAGCATTCAAGATGGTGTGAATTCTTTTTAAGCACCAAATCCAAAGGTGTCTTCTACCCTACACATTCACGTTCCTTTTAAGCACCAAAGTCCAAATGTTTGCTACCCTACGCATTCATGCCAATTTTAAGCACCAAAGTTCAAATGTTTGCTACCCTACGCATTCATGTCAATTTTAAGCACCAAAGTCCAAATGTTTGCTAATCTAGACATTCATGCCAAATGAAAGTGTTTAATCCATTCAAGTTCATTAGCCTTTAAGTTTTAAGTAATAAAAATCACTACAAATCTCCTTTAGTGATGAAAATTACTATTGGTTTTGCCTTTAGGTTTCTAAGGTTACTTCTCTGCATGAAAATCGTTAGTTAAAACCTGCAAGTCAATCAGTTAGCTAAAATTATTGATAAAAATTGGACAATTCTGTCAAAACGCGGAGACGCCAGAATACAGGCGCAGACGCCAAAATACGCAGATGACGAAACTCGAAGATGCCAAACTACATAGATGCTTAAACTCGCGGACGACGAAACTCGAAGATGCTAAACTATGTAGACGCTGAAACTCGCAGACGACAAGCGATAAAGTAATTTTAGACGCAGACGACAGTGTGAAAATTAGAGATGCCAAAACTCAGAGACGACAAAATAGTTACAGCTCACAGCGTAGACGACAGATTTCTTCAGAGACGACAGGTTAACTTAGCAGATGACAAAATTAAAGACCAAGACGACAGAACTAAGGGTGCAGATCGACCAAGTAAAACTTGGAGACGACAAATTAAAAACGCAGATGACAGACTGGTAATGGAGACGACAGAATGGAAACGTAGACGACATAATGGTTTAGGCTAGTCCACGGAGACCCTAGTCCGTGCATACACTAGTCTGCAGAGACGCTAGTTTGCGCAGACGCTAGTATGCATAGACGACAATCGCAAACGACGCTGCGGCCTTTAGAGACGACAATGTGATGTTTTGCGACTGAACCAAGATTGTTTGCAAATTTTTGAGATAAAACCAGGGACGTGGGTCCCACCAGGCGTGCCAAAATGTGTGCTAGAAAATGGGACCTACAAGAAACATGGGTTAACAAACAAACACTAGTTTAAAATCTTGAAATTGCATCAAAGACTTATCAAAATGAAAAGGACAAAATACCAACTAATGCTTGTTTGGGTTTTGCAACCCTAAGCAACCGGCAAATCCAACCTTCCAGCCACCTCTACAGCTCAACAATGACACCCATGAGAGGCCTTGTTGGTGTGTTAAGATGGGGGGGGGGGGGGTGTTTGATGTGCTCTCCCAAACACAATAATAAGTGAATCTCTTGAGTGAGTGAGTGCAAATGTGTATGCAAGTGAAGTATGAATCTAGACTAAATGATATGAAGAACACTTTAAGAAATGGCTATGGAGAGAGCCATTCTTGAAGACATTCAAAGATGAAGGTGATATGTAATGAAAGATCTAACTAAGTATGCAAAACTATGATAAAAATGCAAGCTAAAAAGAAGCTACAAATGCATGTAGAAACTAGATTAATAATGCATAATGTAAACCAAATCAACTACCAAATTGTTAGTATGCATCTACAAAATCACTATGAGACTCTACCAATGCAACTCAAACTACCATGAAAGCTCAAACTATGAATGCAAACTCAAATCTCAAACCAACATGATAACAATGCAAACAATGGGAGATGATCAAATGCTTGAGACAAGGCCTCTATTTATAGGCTTGAGGGAGGGCTTGGTGAGGTGGCATCCATGTGACATCCACATAGGTGCCATAAGGGAGACACATGGGCTAGAGGACAAGCCATGCAAGAGTCAAAAAGGGTTTTAATGATTGAGAGGCTCAAGGTGTGCTCACACATGTGTGAGACATCTTGACTCTCATGCAAGAGGACAAGTGTGCAAGAGGCATGCAAGACATGAGAGATAAGGAAAGTGTGAACATCTCTCACACATGTGTGAGGATTCCTCACACGTGTGAGAACACACTTAGGATTAAGAGGAGATTAGCTAGGATGATTATGCAAAGCAAGCATGATTAAGGAAGTGGGTAGGTTTAGCATGATGGGCTAGGTAGGTTAGTGAAGTTAGGTGAGGGTTAAATGTAGGAGCCATGTGCTCAAATAAGATTAAATGTAATATTTAATTCCTAGTGGGATTTAGGCAAGGAATTAATTAAGTAAATGACATACTTAATTAAAAGGGATGGGTTAGGATTTAAATAAATCTTAGTTTATTTAAATCAAGGAAAGGGTTAGGATTTAAATAAACCTTAGTTTATTTAAATTAGCGTAAGGCAAATATAATTAAATAAATGTAAAATTTATTTAATTAAGGTAGGGGAATTAAATAAATAATGAATATTTATTTAAATGGATAGGAACGGGTTTTGGACAATTTTTGGTGTCTACAAATATAGATGAGGCAATTGCATCTATTACAACTTTATTAGATGAACCTATTGATAAGGATGCTGAGCCATTTGGCAGATATGAGATAAGAAAAGTAAAGACCAATATACAAATTAATGCACCTAAGATAGAGAGGACAAGAAATGGAATGATAGAAAACCTGAAGAGAGCATTGAGAGGAGTAGAACAAGAGGCATCATTCTAGATTACTGAGGGAAAAGGTGAGGACATGTCTAGTGAAGAAGAGGAAGAAGGAAATGAAGAAGAGGAAGTAGAAGGGAAAGGTAAAGAGATAGTGGTTGCCAAGCCATAGACAAGCAAAAACACCACGAAGGTTGCCAAGCCCATCCCTTCAACACAAATAGTCACAAGACAAAGCATTGGGCATCCATTAAACCTATGGCCGAGCCTAAGAAATGAGTTGCAAAGGTTATCAAGCCTACTCAAGGAAGAAAGCTAACAAAGAAGAGAAACACAATAGAAGAGGCTGAGCTGAGAAAGCCTGCAAAGAAGTAGAGGATAAAGGTATTATACCAAAGGATGATGAAGATGATGAAGATGATGAAGAGAGAACCAAGTTAGAGGAAAAAAGACAATTCAAGATTTCAATGCACAAGCCACCCAGACAATAGATGAGTTTTATGATAACATTAGGGGGAGTGTAGGTATGGCATGATTCAAATTTATTAAGTATCATACATTGGATATTGCAAATAAAGCTAAAGTTGAAGAGACAATTTTGAACATGATGTCTAATTTTAAGTATACACCTTTGGAGCATGTAATTTGATACCTAATGAATTGTGCAATAAGATAGAAGAGAGCTGGCCATTTACATTAAAGTTTGAAAGGAAAATAAGAGAAGGCACACTTGCCAATGTCATGCTTGAGTTGAATAGAAAACATATTTCTAAGGCCATGACTAAGTACAACAGTAAATTTGTTCCTAAGAGAAGATAATTTTTTATTCTAAAAAGAAAAATAGAGAATGTAGTAGATGAAAGAAAAATCATACAATAAGATAGATGAGAGCTGGCCATTTACATTAAAGTCTGAAAGGTGGATAAGAGAAGGCACACTTGCTGATGTCATGCCTGGGTTGAATAGAAAACAATTTTCTAAGGCCATGACTGAGTACAACAATAAATTTGTTCCCAAGATAAGATCATTTTTTATTCTGAAAAGAAAAATAGAGAATTTAGTAGATGAAAGAAAAATAATATGGAAGAAGGTCTATGGATTAATGGTTGATGATGAGAGAAAGGATGATGGAGAGCAAGCTGAGGCTGAGCATGTTGAGTTGGATAATACAAAAGATTTCAATGATGATTATGTTCCACAAGGTGGAGAAAAAATTGAAAGTCATAATTGAAGATGAACCAGAGGGAGGTTCAGTCAAAGATGTGACAATTGAGGAAAATGTAAAGACTGAACCAGAGAAGAAGAGTGTTATGTTGACCGAGCCAAAGAAGAAGAAGAAAGCTCCATTATCACAGTCAACACATGAAGTTTTGATGAACACAAACCTTGTTTTAGAAAAAGTAAAGGATGTTGGAAGCATAAATGCTGATGATATTTCTATGGGGGAGTATTGTAGAAATATGATTAGATCATTATCATAATGATATGTTACATTCATTACTATGCTTGTCATTGATGCCAACATAGCAATTTTCTGTGGTATCTCACAGAAGAACAATGGAATATCAAGTTGGTACAGATAGATCATTTAGTACTTTCACTAAGAAAGGTCAAAGGGAAATACTGCTAAGTGTCTAGTATATGTAGCTAACCTTGGGAGCATACAACATTAATTATGGAAGAAGTTATGCAAGTTTTGGTGATGACTGTTCTAAGATAGAGTTTACAGAGGCATGTTCTAGTAAACTTGTTATATCTCTTAGAAAAGTTGTTATCCTGAGAAGCAAGGTTAAAGGCGTGTAGACATGTTGGAGATGACATGGCTAAGCTCTCTTGTCATGATAGTACACGTATGGAAAGTTATTCAAGTTACAAGGTGACATATTAATGTTATCCCTAAGTGTAATGTGTTCTTAGTGAGGTCCTATAATAATTAATTGAGAAGGTGTAATAGCCAACTGAGGGAATTGTTTTATGGATTTGGTATAAAGGAAGGACATTTTGCTTTGTTATGTATGGATGAATGAATGATTGCATGAAGCACAAAGAGTGTATTGCAAAGATAAGAAGAGAAAAGAAAAATTGGAGAGAACTTCATTGCTGAGGTTTTGTTTTGAGATTTGAGGTTTGATATTTGGATTCGAGGTTCATGACCTGGTCTACAAGGTTTGATAGTGATTGGTCTAGTTGACAAGACAGAGGAAAGAGGTTAAGGCATAATACAAACAATTATATTGCAAGGAATAGTTGAGAGATCAGTTGGACAGTGAGTTCAATAGTCTTGCCCCAGAAGCTGTTTGGACAGTGGGTCCTTCTGTCTTCTACAACTCCTAACAAGGTTGGAATCTCCTAACAAGGATTCAAAGTATCCAAATATAGAATGTGTTTATAGACTCCTAATAGGGTCCATCCTCTAACAAGGAATATATATATTTTCATATCTTTGTGGGCATCATTCCCATCGGGTTTTCCCTTTGATCAAGGGTTTCCTTAGTTAACAAATCTAGTGTAATTGTGTATGTGCATCTTGTTATGGTTTCTATTTACTTTGATTGAATGGTTAAGATTAATTAAGGTTGATAATTATTTTAATTGGATAACTGATTCAACCCCCACCCCCCCCCAGTTATCTTGGTGGACTGTTGTTTCTAGAATCTTGTGGGTTTCATTTCTTAAAGATAAAGCTGAGGCATTTGATAAGTTCAAGATATTCAAGAATAGAGCTGAGAATGAATCAAGTATGAATATTAAATGTTTAAGATTAGATAGAGGAGGAGATTTTACTTCACATGATTTTAACATCTTTTATGAAGCTAATGGAATCAAAAGACAGTTATCAGCTCTGAGAACCCCTAAACAAAATGAGATTGTAGAGAGAATAAACAAGTTAGTAACAAAAGCAACAAGAGCTATGTTAGCTGAGAATGATGTATCCAAGATGCTTTGGAGAGAAGTTGTGAATACAAAAATCTACACTATGAGCATAGTGCAAGCCAAGAAAGACACAAACAAGACCCCTTATGAATTGTGGTTTGGTCATTCACCTATAGTTAAGTATTTTAGAATTTTTGGTAGCAAATGTTATATCAAAAGAAATGATGATGTTGGTAAATTGGATGCTAGAAGTGATGAAGGTATGTTTTTTGGTTATTCATTGAAAATTAGAGCTTCTAGATGTTACAATAAGAGAACTAAGACTATTGTTGAAAGTGAAAATGTAAGTGTTGATGAAGAATTTAGGATACAAGAAAGAATAGTTGAATACAATTCTAATGATGAGAATGTTGTTGTTACTAAACCAAGGAATGATGAAGTATTTTTAAGACTAACAATGATTTGCAGAATGAAGGAGAGTAAGGCAAGAACAAAGTTCGAAACCTAGAACTGAGCTAAGTATTGAGATAACAACTCCTACTTCCAATAAGAATATGAAAAAGAATCATCCACCCGAGAAGATCATCGACAACATAGATAAAGGTGTGATGGAAAGAAGTAGAATCAATGAAGAATTATGTCTAATATCTCAAGTAGAGCCACAAATTGAAAATGAGGCATGTAAAGATGAGTATTGGAAGCAAGCTATGAACAAGGAATTGGATTAGATAGTGAAGAATGAGACATGGGAATCAATTCCTAGACCAGCAGACAAGAATGTGATAGGAACAAAATGGGTATCTAGGAACAAGATGAATGAACAAGGTGAAGTTGTAAGGAACAAAGGTTACTCACAGTAAGAAGGAATACAATATGAAAAAACCTATGCTCCTATGGCAAGAATAGAAGCAGTAAGGTTATTCTTAGCCTATGCAACACATAAGAAATTCAAAGTGTGTCAGATGGATGTCAAGTCATCATTTTTGAATGGAGAACTTGAAGAAGAGGTATACATAGAAAAACCTGAAGGTTTTCCTTTAACAAATGACAAGGACATGGTGTGTAGATTGAAGAAAGCATTGTATGGCTTAAAACAAGCACCCATAACTTGGTATGCAAGGTTGGACAAGCATTTGACAAAGCTTGGATTTAGCAAAGCTATGATAGACAACAATATATACTGGAAAGAGATAGATGATGGATTAATGATTTTGGTAATATTTGTTGATGATATCATATTTTGAGGAAATGATGATGAAAGTGACAAGTTTATAGAAGAAATGAAAAACAAATTTGAAATGAGTATGATAGGAGAGGAAATACTTCTTAGGATTACAAATTGTGCATTTCAAAGAAGGAATCTTTATTTCTCATACTAAGTATCTGAAAGATCTATTGAAAAGGTTCGGTTTGGAAACATGCAAATTAGTTGGAACACCTATGGTAAGTGGAAACAAGTTATCTACAAAGGATGAGACACCTACTATTGAGCAGAAGAAGTATAGATCTATGATTGGAGGATTGCAATATTTGACTCACATAAGGCCGAATATAGAAAATGTAGTTGAAATTGTTGCAAGATTTCAAGCTGATCCTAGAGAAGTACATTATGCAACAGTTAAAAGGATATTTAGATATCTAAAGGGAACACTAGAGTTCAGATTGTGGTATGATAGATCTAATGATTTCACTTTATATGCTTATACTTATGCTTATTGGGTAGGTAGTATGGATGACAAAAAGAGGACTAGTGGTGGATCCTTCTTTCTTGGAGGAAGATTGGTCTCTTGGTTAAGCAAGAAGCAAGACTGTACCTCATAAAGTACAATAGAGGAAAAATATGTTGTAGTAGCAAACAATTGTTATTAAGTTGTTTGGATAAAGCAGATACTAAAGGATATAAGGATAGAACTCAGTGAACCTATTGTCATACATTGTGATAACACAAGCATAGTGAATATGTCAAAGAATCTAGTATTGCATTCTAAGACTAAGCACATTTCTATCAAGTAGCACCTGTTGAGAGAGAAAGTTGCAGAAAAGGAAATCAAATTGGAGTATGTAAGCATTAAAGAGAAAATTGTAGATATTTTCACTAAGCCTCTTCCTAAAGAGACTTTTGAGTATTTGTGAGGTATGTTAGGGGTTATGCCCCTACCTACATCAAAGTAGAAGATGCAAGAGTGCATCAGTCCAGTGTTAAAGAGCACTACTATTTGTCTGGATTGAATGATATTCCTTCCTGTATGGGGGAGTATCTGTGATGGATGGAGTCATCTAGGACTCTTGATAGATGTTGTTTTGAACAATGTCTTTGGACACTTGAGAAATTCAAAGACAGTTGTTACAAAGATAGATGGTTGCTAAAACCTTTGACATTGATGTCAGTGGGGGAGAGGTTACAACATGAAAAACAATTTGATATAGAGTACATTGAAGGGAGTGATTATAGATGATATAGAGCATATCTAGGTATATCAATGAGGGAGAATGACTGATGAAGAAGATTTGAAAAGAAAGGATAACAATATTTTAATGTTGGTATTCTTGAAACTAGATTTTTTCATCTATGTTGCCATCAATGCCAAAGGGGGAGATTGTTGGAAGCATGAATGATAATGATACTTCTATGGGGGAGTATTGTTGATACATGATTAGATCATTATCATAATGATATGTTACATTCATGACTCTATTTGTATTGATGTCAACATAATAGTTTTTGGTGGTATCTAACAAAAGAACAATAGAAAGATCAACTTGGTACAGACAAATCATTGAGTACTTTCACTAAGTGAGGTTAAAGGGAGATATTGCTAAGTGTCTAGTATATGTAGCTAACCTTGGAAGCATAAGACATTAATTTTGGAAGAAGTTATGCAAGTTTTGGTGATGACTATTCTGAGATAAAGTTTACATAAGCATATTCTGGTAAACTTGTTATATCTCTTAGCAGAGTTGTTATTTTGAGAAGAAAAGTTAAAGGCATGTAGAAGACATGTTGGAAATGACATGGCTAAGATCGCTCATCATGATAGTAAACATATGAAAAGTTATTCAAGTTACAAGGCGATAGATTAATGTTATCGCTAAGTGTAACGTATTCTTAATGATGTCCTATAATAATTAATTGAGAATGTGTAATAGATGACTCAGGAAATTATTTTATGGATTTGGTATAAAGGAAGGACATTTTCCTTTGTTATGTATGGATGAATGAACAATTGCAAGAAGCACAAAGAGAAGAATGCAAAGATAAGTAGAGCAGAGCAAAGTTGGAGAGAACTTCATTGTTGAGGTTTTATTGTGAGTTCTGAGGTTTGATATTTGGATTTAAGGTTCGTGACTTGGTCTACAAGATCTGATAGTGATTAGTCCGGTTGATAGGATAGAGGAAAGAGGTTAAATTATAGTACAAACAATTATTGTGCAAGGAATAATTGAGAGATCAATTAGACAGTGAGTTCAGTGGTCTTGCCCCAGAAGCTGTTTGGACAGTGGGTCCTTTTGTCTTCTACAACTCCTAACAAGGTTGGCACAACTCCTAACAAGGTTGGAATCTCCTAATAGGGATTCAAAGTCTCCTAACAAGGACTCTTATGTACTGAATGTGTTTATAGACTCCTAATAGGGTCCATCCTCTAACAAGGAACATATATATCTATCAGTATATCTTTGTGGGCATCATTCCCACTAGGGTTTTCCCTAGTTAACAAATTTGGTGTAATTATGTATGTGCATCTTGTTATGGTTGCTATTTACTTTGATTGAATGGTTAAGATTAATTAAGGTTGATAATTGTTTTAATTGGATAACTGATTCACTCACCCCCTCTTAGTTATCTTGGTGGACTATTTTTCTAACAAAGGATTATCCTAAAATTGACACACAAGTGAACACTCAACAAGTAGAATCAACACCTATTATTCTAACTATTCCTATTACTTTAGTAATTCTAGAAGTTAGTCAAGAAAATGTAAATGTTGGTGAAGCCGAGCAACAAAGTCTACCGACTAATGAAGGAGAAAATAAACAAGTGCCAGAATAGTCAGATGATGCTAGAGAGTGCAATGATAATGTTATCACAAACGATGAGAAGAATTATAAGAGAAAGGAAGACATACCATATGAATCTTCTACTGGTAATAGACCAATTGCCTCAAGATCTCTACAGGAGGGAGAATAGGAGGTAGGACAAATGAGTTCAACCAGTGAACTCAAAATTAGTGATGAAATGGAGAAAACACATGATCTAACACAACTAAAAGGTAAACTAGAGGAGACCAAGAGAGATGAGGAGCCTAAGAAGGCCAAGGAGATACATAGAATGAATGCAGAAGTACAAACTCTAGGTCTACAATAGACAATGTCAAGATTCAACACCCTAGATTCAAAAGGGAAGAGATTGAAGAAGAAGGTGAGGCAGTCACCACAAGCCATGAAGAGTAAAACTTTTACCCTTGAAATGAAGAGATTGTGATTCCTAATTGGGATACATTTGAATTGAGTGTTGAGCAGATGAGAATACTAAGTGACTTGCTGGATAGGAAGGCCAAGCAAGATGAGATGAAAAAAGAGCATCAACAAAGGCACGTATTGTATGACATTAATGATATATTTCTTGATACTGTTGTTGTAGATGATTTAGATAAGGATTCCCCCATAATTGACCAATTGATCAAGATAGTTGAGAAGTTAAATGACCCTAATATAGATACTGTAGACGCCTAAATTTCATTACACCACTTCGATAATCCTATTTAGCTATCTGTAAAGGCATCATTAATTAAATCCTTATTTAATTAATCCTTTTCCATCCCCTAGCTGATTAATTTAATTAATCATCGATAGTCCTAATTGATAAATCAAATAACCCATTATTTATCAATTAATCCTATTCTCCTATCTAATTCCAAAAATCCCCATTTATTAAATAAATCTATTTAATAAATCTATCCCTCAAACCTATTAAACTCCTAAGCCTATTCCTAATCCCTCCATTAGCCTAATCCACCCCATCCACCCATACTAACTGAGCTTAGCCACTAACTCACCCACCCCCATCAATGCCATCCACTTGCCCATCTCTAACCTAATCCTAACCTAAGCCTAATCCATCCCCTAATCATTTGCACATTCCTAAGCAAGCTTAAGACTTTCCTAAACCAAGCCAAAGTCTCCTCTCAAAAATATCCCACCCACCTAGTCATAAATGAAGCCCACTATCCCTTGAATGCCCTTAAATGCTCTTACAAGCACTTATGAGGGCCATTTCAAGCCTTGTGCCTCCTTTGTTGACTCATCCATACCCTTTCCTCCACCCACTCTCCCTATGACATGTGTCACTCTCTGATTGGTTGTAAAGAAGCACAATCCATGTGCTTTCCTCTCATTCAATCTAAGCCCTCCTTAACCATTTCCACATCCTTGCATCTTAGCCCTCCATCGCTCAAGCCTCTTGCCTATAAATTGGATCCTTTCCCAAGCCAAATGAGCACAATCCATAACCTTAAAGTTACCATGCCATTTTGAGAAGCCAAATTCATACCAATTTCAAATATCCACACCAAAATCCACCTAAATTCCACCATTGAAGAAATTTGAAGCTTGAGCATACATCCCAAATCCACAAATAGACACCATCCATACATCAAGTGATTAGCCTCATTGAGAGAGCCTATCCATGGCTCATATTCTCATTTTAGGACCTCACTTTGTCTCTCTTGAAGTTTATATTAATTTTTTTAGTTAATGCTTTGGTTTTAAAGTAGATTAGTATTTCTTGCTAACATATTAGTGTACACATTTTGGCTACCCTCTCATCCTGAGCTTTTCTCTTGTGTCTCCTCATCCTGAGCTTCTCACTCCCATTATCTTAAGCTTTTCACAAACCATCTTCTCCTCTCGAGCTTTTTATCCACTATCTTCTCATCCCAAACCTTTCATCCACTATCTCTTCATCTTTATCTTTCCTATCACTATCCTATCATGCTGTGCTTTTATCTGGTAATCCCTTGTACATCCTTGGATCTATCAGCTATCTATTCCTTGCCCATTGGTCCTTATCTTGGTCCCATTGTATACCTCTCATTTCTTCATGTCAGTTCCTGCTTGATCACAAATTACAATTCTCTTGGTTAGGTGCTTTAGTGAATCCTCATCTGAGATCCCTTGTCATCAAAATGTTTTCCTAAAAGTTCTTCTTGCCTAGCTCATCCTAGTCCTTATATTACCGATAGATCCTTGTAGGATGCATCCTTCCTCTCGTCTGATCTTGGTCCGTCAATATCTAGTCCTACCAATCTCTTTGGCAAAAGGTTAACTTTTTTATGGATTTACATTTTCTTTCAATTTCTTTTCTTTTCGGGATTTCAAGTTTGGTTCTTAATGTATCTCTTCCAAGTGATTTGGGTTGTTCCCTCCTCATGGTTGCCACGATCTTTTATATCATGGTGTGCTTTGAATGGGGCAATTCGAATGCAAGGTCTTGATCAAGTCTTTCATCTTTTCTTTTGTTTGCTTGTGGGTTACCCAGTATCATTTCCACTCTGCTTCCTCCGAGATTCATGTGTGATGCTAGGGAAACCCTTGCATGTTTGTTTCACGTCAGTCCTATGTAATATTGGTACAAAGACCTTGATGTTCTTGGTAACCTTGGCATATACCCAATATTCCTATATCAAAATAA
Source organism: Cupressus sempervirens (assembly GCA_028749045.1). Taxonomy (NCBI): domain Eukaryota; kingdom Viridiplantae; phylum Streptophyta; class Pinopsida; order Cupressales; family Cupressaceae; genus Cupressus; species Cupressus sempervirens. The sequence goes on from CM053785.1 coordinate 909,296,036, forward strand.
ATGCTCAATTACATAATGGTGCTTCCCCTTTGGAACACCCCCATGCTAAAGCTTTAATCGATTACATCAAAACATCCCATCCCATCCTATTAGTGCAATCCATCCTATCCAAGCTTCCCATCTCACCCAAGAATCCCACCCTATCCAAGAATCCTATCCTATCCAAGCATCCCATCAAATCAATCCCACCATCATGATCCAACCAATCTCTCAATCCCATCATATCCAATCTTGCATCAATCATAATCATATCTCCTGCATCAATCATAATCATAGCTCTTGCATCAATCATAACCTTAGTCATCACCAATCCTAATCCTAGAATCATAGTCTCCCCAACCCTACCCTCCCATTCTTAGCCCTTGGTTATCCTTGTGCACATGGTTTTCCTTTGTATCATTCTCCCCTAGTAAGAGTATGCACTTTCTCCCCTCCTCTCTTAGCCCCTCTCCATCCTTCTGCTCACCCTCATTTCTTGTATTTTTCAAGGAGCTGTCGGGCATCGCCTTCTCTCCTCGCCACCTTCTTGAGGGGGCATCATGCAATCCATTCTCTCCTCTCCTACTCAAAACTGGGGTAACTATGTTTCTTTAAAAATTCTTCTTCGTGTCGTTTATGTTTGAACTTCTTTGAAATAGTGTTCTTTCAACACTATGTCAAAGAGGGGCAAAATGTAGACACCTAAATCTGATTACATCAATAGATAATCATATTTAGTCATCTCCTAGGACATTATTGATTAAATATTTACTTTTTAATTAATTAATCATCATCCCCTAGTTAATTAATTAATTTAATTAACTATAGTCCAATTGATAAAATCAAATGATCACCCAAAATCAATTTATCAATTAAATCCCTATTCCTCTATTAAATTGAATAAATCATCAAATCTATTCAATTTAATTCCATATCCCTATTTTATTGAATAAAACATTTAATAAAATATCTAAAATCTTAAAACCTTATCCTAACCCCTAATCCAACCCATTCACCCATACTAAACTCACTTAGCCACCTAACTAACCCATCCCATTAAAGCCAAATTACTCATCCCCTAACCTCCCTTCTAAGCTAATCCTAAACCTCTTCTAATCATGTGCACAATGATAAACATGGGTTAAAACTTGGTAACCCAAGCTAAAGTCAACAAATATCTTCCCCTCACCCTCCAACATAAATGACCCTCAAATATCTCTTACACTCCTCTTAATGGCTCTTACATCCTCACTCGTGACCCTTACATACTAAACCACCCTCATAAAGCCTTTGACTAAACCTTATCCTATCCTCTCACACTCATCCTCCTTGTGACACTTGTCACCTCCTCATTGGTGCTAAACAAGCACAATCCATGTGCTCCCCTTTGAGTGCATCCTAGCCCTCCCTCACCATCTTTCCATCCTTGCATCTTGGCCCTCCATTTCTCCAACCCTTGGCCTATAAATTGAACCTCCCTCCTTCACTAAAAGGATCCATCCTCCATGCAAAGCTATAATGCTATTTTGAGAGCACATAAACTACCAAAATACCATCATAATTCTGAAATCCTTCCATACCTCCATTGTTGAAACCCTCATCCACACCCATATTTGATTATCACTCATCTATTTGGAGCTTGAGCACAACGTGAGCATACATCCCCTCTCATTAGGGACATAGCTTTGTCATCATGAGAAGCATTTGAGGAGTTTACCATTCTTGGTCTACTTTCCTCAATTATGTCTTCTTTGGTCCTATCATAAGTGTTTTCCATGTTTAGTATGGTTAAAGCTTTCATTTAGTAGTTAGTTTTCAATTTACACTACTAAACTAGGGTATATAGATACACATGAGAAGCTCATGTAGTGGTCAGAAAGAAAATATGAGAATAGAGTATTGGAGAAGGTCGTTATTGAAATTGCAATTAAGAAGGTTGAAATCTCCACTATTGTTAATGATTTGGAGCAATTAGTGGATAATGCAAACACATTATTTTGCAAGATATGTAATGTCCCGACATTTACCAAAACAACAAGGGAAAAGATGGATAAGATTGATGCTGATCTACAAAATTGCGGTCAAGATTTGAACATGGATCCTAGTTATAGTTCAGTATGTTTTTTAAAGATCATATTTTTGCAAGGTAAGCAAACATAAATATTGCATGAGGAGTGCAACATATGATCATAAATTATGTCCATAGAAGCACCATTCTTACCTCATTTGGAGGTCATGCAAAGGTATTTACAAGTTGGAAATGATCTCATGCAGAGTCAACAAGTGTCTATAGCATATAAGATGGTGGATCTCGTAGCTAGATTGGAGATTGAAAGGCAATTTCTTGAGACACTCAAGAATAATTGGGATAAGACTATGACTATTGTGATGAGATTGCACCACCCATTTTTTACCGAGTTTGGTATAATCCCCAAACCACAATTGAATGTCACTACTCGAAATAAGTGATAAAAACAAGGGGAAATGTCTATTTAATCAAGTATAAAAGGGGAAATATGTGTGAAGAAATGAAATGGAAATATTGCTACATATATTATGAGTATGAAATACAAAGGGGAATGTATTGGGGTAATAAGAAGACAAAACTGAACAAAAAGAAGATGTTTGGAAAAGATTTGAAAATGTAATTTATAGATCAAGTTACAAGTATGGAGTACATCCTAAGGGGGAGTAAATATTTTGAAGTTCTTGTTATGTCAAATTTTGATCATGATAAATGTTTTTTCCACTAATGCCAAAGGGAGAGATTGTTGACCCTAGAGGAAATCTTAGTATTGTCTATTAGTACAAAATACTTAATCATTCACAAGACAGAGTTGATTAGTCAATATTGTGACCGAGCCACTATTAAGGTCAAGCTACATAGTGTAGAAGTGTACGAGTCTAGTATGTGTCAAGATAAACATAGTTGCTAAGCACACAAGTAGTTCTTGAGCTATCTAGAGGACAACACATCATGTAAGCTAAGTGTTATATGAGTTGAGTAGTTCTAAGGTTAAAAGAATTTATGTTGAGTGTAGTTCATGCTAAGGGACAACATGAAGAACCAAATATAGCTGAGCGTTAGGAAGGTATATGTGTCGAGTTACACAAATTGTATATATGAGTTTGGAATGACACAAAATCCTATGAAAACCATTTTGTTAAGCATGAAACATGTTTCTAAAACTAAGGAGGTAATTATGCCTGTGATTACACATCATCAATCCCTAAGTATTATGATGGAACAATTAGAAAATTGGAAGGGTCAACTGACAAAAAGAAGGATTATGGATCATTGATTGCAATCTAGAAGCTTCATAAGATGCCCATAAAAGAAGGGTTTCAAGATAGAAATTGTTTTTGTGAGTTGAAGGTATGTGTGCATGCAAAGATAAAGGAGAATCAAAAAGTTGTGAAGTAAGGCGACTGTGTAGTGTAGTGAGGAGATATTGCAAATCAGTCACATAGAGGTGAATATTTTTGAAAGAGAAGATTTATTATTACCATTTTAGTGAAAACTAAAGGATCAAAGTACTATTACATTCTAACAAGTGTATTAGATGAATCTCTTAATATAGTGGTCCTAATAGGCCCATTGAAAATCTTTAAATAGAGTACTCACTTAATTGAGATGTTAAAATCCTTTTTTTTAAGGTAGACTTAACAATATTATTAACTTTAAATAGAGAAGACCCCTCATACAGTAGATCATCATAAGTGATCAAATTGTAGCCCTAATAGGCACTTTGTTATTGCAATAGTGAAGATTTTGTGGGTGTCATCCCCACCGTAGTTTTATCTTCACTTTGGAGAGTTTATGCATTACCAAATCTTATGTTATGTGTTGATTATTTGTTTATGTGATTATAAAGTTATAAAATTCAAAAGTGTCCTATGAATATCTACATTAAAATAGGAGCACAAAAAATTAACCTAGATCTAGTCCTTGACACTTTGTTTATAGTCACATACTGTCCAAAAGTGTCCTCAATCCATATTAATATTTCTTAATCCTAGAGCTCCAATGGTAGTCATGACATTCATACCCACACATGGCCCATCTCATTCAAATATGCTTTTGGGTTAAACCTTGATTTCCATTTATGAAAGGAAAGGTAATATTTTTCGTTTCCAAAGAGCTCATGGGAACCTCTCATATATCTTCTTATAAGTTGCATTTAAATAGGAAAATGCCACCCAACACAGTGCTTGACAACACACTCCCTCAAAGTCTCTATTCTATGACAATCCTCCCTATGAGAGTCTTCTTACATGATGCCACAAATAGATCAACTAGTGCGTTTGAGAGTTTGATATCAAATTCATTGTCCTTTTACATATTTTTTGGAGTAGACTCCTCTTTAATTGCTTTAAAGTCTCCTACCACTAGAATCTTCTTCCAATCAACAATTTTGCAAGATTTTTTTTATTTGTTTCATTCTTACGGCTAAATAACAAAGCCACTATGTCTCCTCGAGTGAAAGCTAGATTCCTTTACAACCTAAGAACCTTTACCCTTATAGATGGGGTGACATTGTATTAGGTGGCTCCCATGACATGGTTCACAAACTCTTCCATCCCCAAACACTATGAAACATAGGGATTCAAAATTAAAGCTTAGTTGCAAAGTGAGAGAGCTAGGTTTTGTTGAAATGAAATGTTTTTTGTAAATGTTTCTATTACCACAATGTTGAAATTATCTAGATTCTAGGAAAATAAAATAAAATAAGTGTAAAATGATTTTGAATAAAAGTATATAACTTTTTTCATACAAACAATCTAAATGTAAAAGAAAAACATACTAGGTATTTGAGAAAACAAGGCCAAAAAACTTCACTTGAATATCTTAGTATTGAAACTAAAAAATCTATCCGAGCATTATACACTCTAATACCATGTTAAAATTTGTAGAAATATGAATAATATAAACTAAGTATAACAAATAAAATTAGAAAAATTCAAGGGGAAATGGTCTTGAAATAAAACTACCAAAATAGAGCTAGTTCACAAGAGAAATTAAGATCTCATAATGGATTTCTTTGATGTTTAAACCAAGAGGAAAACAATTACAACATTATAATTTATAGATTTAACAAGGTCAAGGATAATGCATAAAACAAAAAACTATGGTTTTCATTTATCTCAATTTTCAAATCCCTAAGAAATGATCCCATGAAAGGAGAATAATGTGTAAGCTCATTATCTAGGCAAACTTAATAAGCACATGCAATATCATATTTAAGACAAACATATCTTAGGAGAATAAAAATAGTACACTAACAAGACTATCCATCAATTTTGATTCAACTTTTAAATTTCTACCACTCCCCATTCTATTTCAACCCTCACTATAATACCTTGATAGAATTAGTTGTAAATACCTATTAACCTACGTTTAATTATAAAATGACATATACGTATCTTAGTATTTGAATGGAAAAATATACCAAAGCACCTAATCTACAATACCATGACCACTTAAGCACTATTAGTCAGGGTTTGTCCTCGCTTTGAAGCCTCTAAGGCCTTTAAAATTAAGCTCAAATATTTTGTACCAAAAATCCTTAATAACTTCAACAATATTGATGCTATGACAATGAACCTCAACTAGCAGGTTGATATATCTAAGATGAACCTCAACCTATGAAATTAGAACTTTCTAAGTTCGTATGACCAACTTACTAAAAATAGTAAGTTTCTACAAATAGCACCTCCACATTGAAACAACCCATTTGAAAAATGATAGAAACATAGGTATTTTTGGGTGATGCAAGATTTCTCTTACACCCAAGATGCTCTTGCATCAGATGCCCAAGGTAATTTGAGAAGTGACACTGTCATGTCTCAAGTGTTCAGATGAAAACTGAGACAGTTAACCTTCTCCCTTGTTAGCTATGATGAATCTTCTATAGGTCATCCTTTCTATTTGACCATATATTCTTCATGCATCTTTTTCCTTGTGCTTCTACCAACATGACTATCCAATATATCTTCAATCCCTTTTGTAGTTGAAGTAGCTACTGGAATACTCCATTATACTTTTGCAACCTCATGTTCAACACCTCCTTCATGATTCCCTATTAGATCTGAAATGTTAAATACTAGTTAAATATTTAGTTCACTAGGCAACTCTACTTCATAGGCATTTCCTTAATCACGCTTCTTCAATATCTTGCATGGTCTAAAGTTATTCATTTTTCAACTTATTATATGTTTCCACTAGAAATCACTCTTTCCTCAAATGAACCATGGGTTCATCCCCAATTTGAAACTCCATATACCTCCTTTTCTCATCTGTATTAACCTTGTATTATGTATTCATCTTGGTAACGTGCTTGCTCACCTCCTCATGGATATTTGTCAAGTGATCTACAAAGTCATCATCTTAAGCACAACTTATCTCCTATTTGTCCAACTTCCTCAATTCAAAATTATTTCTAGGACTACTTGTATACACTATCTAGAATGGTGAATTACTAGTGCTCCTATTGAAAAAATATTATATGAAAATTCTTCACATGGTAAAATCAAATTCCATCCCATTGGCTTATCTCCAACCAAACATCTCAACAAATTTCCCAAACTCCTATTCACCACCTCTATTTGTCCATTAATTTGTTGGATGATGTGATGAGTTTAACTTCAATTATATCTTTAACTTTTTCGACAATGTGTACCAAAAGTACCCAAAAAAATTGGTGTTTAGATCTAAAATCAATCTCTTTGGTAGACCATGTAGTTTCACCAATTCATTGAAAAATAATTTTGCCACAAGAACATCATTGTATTTCTTGTAGGGAATGAAATGTGCCATCTTTGAGAACTTGTCAACCACTATAAATATTGAATCATGCCCTCACTAACTCCTTGGTAAACCAAGAACAAAGTCCATACTGATAGCCTCCAAAAATTTCTCTGGTACAAGTAATGGCTGATATAACCTCATATTCTAGTTTGCTCCTTTCTCCAAATTACAAACCTTGCAATTGTGTACAAACTTCTTGACATCTTGTTGCAACTATAGCCTGTAATAATTCTCACTAACTAGAGCAATAATTTTATCTTGACCAAAATATCCAACCAACCCTCCACTATGCTTCTCCTTGATGAGATTCTCCCTCATAGAACTCCTTGGAATGCACAAGTTACTTGCTTTGAATAGTATACAATCTTGGATAATGAAATCCAATTACTTGGTTTTGTCTAGAGTAAAAAATTCTATATAAGCTTTCTAAGCTTCACCAAAATCAGGATCCTCTAAATACAAACTCTTGAGTTCCTTGAACCCAACAACATCAATCTACATCTCTGTCAACAAAAGATATGTTCTGCTAAGAGTATTTGCAATACTATTAGACTTCCCACTCTTAGTTTTCAAAATCAAGTTCCTGTGGATACAAACTCTTGAGTTCCTTAAACCCAACAACCTCAATCTACATGACAACCAATACACGAGGATTCCATAATAGTAGATTTGCAGTGGGTATAACAATGCCTCCCGCTCTTGCTCGTGTTCTTGCCCAAGGGCGATTTCAAACTACAACTACTCCTACCATGGTCTCTTTGTTCGTGGATGCTGCGCCGGTTGTGGAGGGTGTGGTGGGGGCTGCTGCATCTTCCTCTCATCCTGCTGGGTCCGATGCTTCTCTTGCGATGTGTGCTGGGTTTGCTAAGTCTGATGCTTCTCCTGCGGTGAGTGCTGGGTCTGGGGCTAGGGGGGTCGAGGTCTTCTGGTCTTGCTACGTACATGAATGTTGTTGCTTTTGAGGCAGATCTTCATAGGTTTGTCCCTTCTGTTGGCTATTCTTCAAGATCTTCAAAGCAACGTGAGGCTACTCCTGTGAGTGTGTCTAAACCCATTTGGGTTTTGTTAGATTCTAATATAGTAGATGAGATTTTCAAAACTACAGAGGTTTTCTCCTCCCATGCTGCTATATTCCAATTTAGGGGTTTCTGACCCTCCCTTCCTACCCTTCATGATTGGATTGCCAAGTTTTGGAGGCCAATTTAATATGTATATCTTTAGATTTACCTTGTTGCTAAAGGTTTTTTTATTGTCAAGTTTGAAAATGCTGAAGATAGGAGGACTATCTTGTATAATTACGTCTTCTCTTGGGAGGAACATTTCCCCCTAATGGCCAAACCTTGGCATAAGGATTTTGACCCACTTACAAAATCATTTAATAAGATCCCTGTTTGGGTTAGGCTTCCGAATCTTCCCATGCATCTCTGGTTGGATTCTATTTTGGAATCTTTGGGAGGCTCTTGGGGAGTTTTAGATTGTGGATATGACAACCTCTAATGTTATGCATTCAACATTTGTGCACATCCTAGTTGAGATGGATGTCTCTAAGGGCCTCCTTGAGAATATTTGCTTGGGTTCTTCATGGGGTATCTGGACTTAGAGCCTGGATTATGAAGGTCTTCCCTTCCGATGTAGGAAATATCACATGACTGGCCACTTGGCAGCTCGATGTTCTTCTGAAAAGGCAAGATCAAAGTGAACGCCTTCCTGGTGGGCGGTTGTTTCTGATAAGCATTACACTATTACTAAATCTTCATCTGTTTGGGAGCAAGTTGCTAAAGGGTCTTTTGCTTCTGATGGTTTAGGGGATACTACTCTTGATGTTTTGGATTAGCCTATTTTGGAGGAGGTTCTTGCTTCCCAGACTGCTGGTCCTGTTGTCTTGAATGCTGACCCTTTTTAGTCTATTGTCTCTGGACTTGCAGTTCAGAATGTTTTAGATTTGGGTTTGCTCAAATTGGCCTCTCCTAGGGAGAGTGTTTTGTTGGATGATACTTCTTCTCCAGTTTGCCATGTGGACTCCTTTGTTTCTTCAAGGGATTGGTAGAATGATGCAGCTAAGCTAGAGGATGGATGGACATCAGTAAAAGGAAAGAAATCTAAGTACTCCATCCCTCCTCTAGATAAGAATTTGCAATCCTACAAGGGAGGTTCTAAATCTAAATCTAAATCTTAAGCCCCTTTGTTTAGGATTGATGTCCGTTGTGGTGGGAATTTGTTGGTTATTCCCTATCTTTGTTTGGTGACTCACACTGTTGTATTTGGGCCTTATATTGCTATATCTTTTGATTTGATGTATAAGGTTTCAGGTCCTTTCAAAACTCATTTTTACCTAATCAAAACAACCTCAAACTACATCTTTGTCAACAAAATTTGTCTCCTACTAAGAGCATTGATAACCCTGTTAGACTTCCCACTCTTTTATTTAAAAAACAAATGTCTAACTCTATAAAAACTCAACCCATTTCAAATGTTTCTGATTCAACTTTCCTTGACTTCAAATATTGCAATCTTAATGATCAATATATAAAAAAAACTTGTTAGGAAGATCATAATGTCTCCACTTCTTCAATACCTAAATTATAACATAAAATTTCTAGTCATAAAAATAATATTTTTTATCTTGGCATCATTTAACTTCTCATTGAAAAAATCAATATGTCTACCTTCTTGGCTCAAAATAGTTCCTATTATAGTACCACTAGCATCATAGTCTACTTGAAATGCCTTATTAAAATCTAGAAGTTCTAAAATACGTTATCCTATCACATTTTGTTTCAACAACTCAAAACTCTTATCTACTCCCATAGTCCACTTTGACTCCTTCCTATCTCCTCTCATTATTTCAATCAAGAGTCCACAACCATTGCTAGAACTCTCGATTAAATTTTCGTAAGAACTAGCCAAGCCATGAAAAGATCTTACCTTAGCAGCACTCCTTGGAGTAGGCCATTTGAGGATTGCCTTCATTTTTTCTATGCCCATTTTTTGACCTTTTGCTTAAACTAAAAATCATAGGTATACTAAATCCTTCACAAAGTTGCACTTCTTCAAATTAATTAATAATTTCTCTTCCCTTAACTTATTAGACATCCCATGGATATGCATTTTATTCTCCTTTAGTGTCTTAATAAAGATTAAAATATCATCTAGGTAAAGAACAACAAATTTAGCCAAAGATTCCTTCAGTATCTCATTCACGAGTCACATGAAAGTTCTGAAAGAATTGGTTAGAAAGACATGACTAACCACTCATACAACCCTTCCTTTTTCTTGAAGGTAGTCTTTCATTCATCTCCTTCTCTGATCCAAATCTAGTCATATCCAGTCTTTAGATCTATCTTTGTGAAATACACAAATCCTCTCAAACAATCCATAATATCATCCATCCTTGGTAAGGGAAATATGTATTGAACAAACAAACTCTTCAACTACTTCAAATTTTAACATCCATTAGCTCGGTCTCTATCGTAAACTTTTAGTAACTTAAACTTGCAGTCCACTATTCTAAATAGAATAGACTTGCAAATTGTAAACATTAACTATAAAGCATCACAAATAACATTTGCACAAGTTTGACCCTAGGATTTAATGTGGAAGCCCAATTTGGGAAAAAGTACCAGTAACATGTCACCAATCTTTTTACTCTTCTAAAGTGAGCTTTGTTAGGAGCCAACCCTATTAAAAGATTTAATCACCCTATTAGGAGTGGCCTTATTAGAGGACTTTAAAACATTCCATTAGAATGCCACCTTGATTAAAGGATTTACATCTGACTATTAGGTCAACCTTGATTAAAGGATTTTAATATTGATAAAATGGTTAGAAAGTAACAATAGGTTTTGATCTGAATAAGTACAAATCACTTTGCCAACACATATCACAATTATGTTCAGAAGCTAATCCACTGAATGGATTTCATGATGGTCTCTATCTTTTATTTTCTTGGCAACCCTTCAAGTAGTCACCCTTCACAACTTTGTTAAGCCTCTTGCTTAAATTCACCAGTCAATAGCATCAACAAGTGCTCCAACCTTGCTATGTCTTCACACCCACTTGCACACACATGAGCTTATCTCTTGTGCCTCCTTAAATAGGTAATTTTGATATTTTTCTGCTTAAACACCTTCATAGATCTTAGGGTTAGGTCACATTCATCAAATCCTTCCAACATTTTGTCTCCTCTTTTCTGTTTTAGAAACTTCTCCAAACTTCTTCTTGAATCCTTGCATAGAAATGTGCAAACATGGTTTACCTTGAATTAAATATTCTAGGTCATCCATCCTGATCTTCCACACATTTTACATATTCCAAGAATTCAACTTTGTCGGTTGAAAATCATGATTTTGTCATAAACTATCAAAATGTTGTCCCTCAACCAACACTATGGTCTAATGCTTGATCATCACTAGGTTGCTCAGTCACCACCAACATTTTGTTTAGCACATATACTGACACTCGACCAATACTGATGCTTGGTCGGCACTACTTTTTACTTGGCTTATACTGTGCTCGGTCAACACTGGCATCACTCGATATATACTTCAAGTTCCTTAATCTTTTGCTTTGTTGCTTAGTCAAGCCTATGCATTTGGTCAATATTTGATCACTTCTTCAAGGCTTCAATACATCTATCTTCTTCACTTGTAGCATGATTAAACAATCACTTTATCTTTTCAAATTCTAACTCATCAAGTGTCTATTATAGTTTCTTCTCATAACTCAACCTTTCCTCTAGGTCCTATTGTTATGTCCAACTCTTCAAATCCTCTTCATCAATCATCTAGATATGACACTCAAATCAGATAGCAAACTATCTTACCAATAAGGTTTGACATCAATGCCAATATAACAATTATTTAAATTGTAGTTTCCAATAACTGCTAGTACAATAAATAGACTTAGACTCTCCAAATCAATCCCTCCTACAATAAATCATGTACTTTCTTGTTCAGTGCTTCACTTTCTAGTGGTGTCATTCTATGTGTTGCCTTATTTCGTAAACTGAATCTTGGAATCAAGTTTGTCTGATGACCAATATTTCTCATTGGTTGTAATCCATCAAGAACATAATAAAATATAATATCCTAAAATTCATCCAATAAATCTACAACTTTTGTAGGCATATCTTCTACTTCTTCTTTACCAGCTTTCGAAATTAGAGAAAAACACACATTCTCTTTCCTCATACCTTCTAGGAACTTTTTGCCATCAACAAACCACATTATTGTATTATTCCATACCTTTTCTTCTATGTCCTTCAATGGTTTTAGCTTATGTCTCACTCCATCATTTGTCAGGGAATAGGTTTTCACATGACCATCATGTACAAAACACATGTAAAACTATTACGAGCTACACAAAAATATATGACAAGAATCCATTGGTAGCATATCACATGGTAACTCATCATGGCAGCTCCTAATCTTTAACTTTACTAGAAACTTTGCATTTACCATGACCTTATGACCATCCTGCACCCAAAAAATTTGATATGGACATGGGTGTTTCTGACTCTTGAGCTTTAACTTTGTGACCATCTACTTTGACACCAAATTTCAATGCTTCCACTATTGATAATCATGTCACAAGACTTATCCTCACACTTGCATCTGGTGTAAAACAACCTCCTTTTCTCAGGTTCATTCTCACCACTCAACAAGACTCTTTAGTTAATTAGGAGTCTCATATTTTAGCATCTTCAAAATGTGATGACTTGCCATCTTCATCTACATGTGCAACTCTTTCCTGGCCTTCAACCCTCCTATCTATCCTTCCTTGGTATTGAGGACATTCATACGCTCTATGACATTCTTTGCAATGAATACATGTTCCACAAAAGTCTCCTATTCCTTGTCCTCATTCTCTTCCTCTTCTTCTCCAATCCCTATTATTCAGATCATGGAAATGATTGAAAGTATTTACCCTTTAATTTTGATTTTTGTTCGCTTCATCTTTCTTTCTCTAATATTTATTCCAGCCTCCATAAGATTGTCCATTGGAGTTCCACCATAATCTCTTCCACTTTTCCTGCTCTCAAACTTCTTGTTCAACTTTTTCTCTACTCTTAGGGAAAACTAGTATGCCTCTCAATACTGGTCCTTCTAACCAGACTCAACTCCTCCTAAATACTTGACCTCAACCAATTATGGTAACAAGAAATGTTCTCTTTGTCATTTTTTGCATGGTCTGTTCTGATGAGGACTTAATATGACTCTTTTGTATACTCTTGAATAGATCTTCTTGCTTGCTTCAACACTTACGTTTTCTTCAATATATCAAGGTCATAATCAATGAGAGTGAATTGACACTTTAATTTATCCACCATCTGATCCCATCTTGTGAGTTTCTCCTTTCTCTTTCTATTTCGCTCCAATTGAATCTTCTGCCACCAAAGTTTTGCATGACCCTTCAACCTAGCCTTCAAAAACTTGACCCTATCAGGATCTTTGATATCATCATACTCAAAATGTTCTTCTAATTCATTGATCCAATTGATTAATTTCTCTGGGATAAGATTTCTTGAAAATGTGGGGACTTTAATCATAGGTCTTTTCCCAATCTCAAAAAAAGCCTTTCTTCCTCTTGGTTCCTAGCATTGTCTTCTCCCTCTTGTTCAATATTTCCTTCTTCCTCAAATTCATCCTCACTCTCGTCTCTCATCACAATATTAATCCCTCTACAAATTTCTTCTTACAACGCTTGCACTTGTTGTTGGAGGGCTCTAAAACCCTCAAGTGTCACACCTCTAACTCTTTCGCCATGTTCCCTTAGTGGAGTCATTTTTGTGTTTATCATAGAAACCCTAAACTATAGTCTTGGTGTAAACTACCTCACATTCAGTGAACTTTCTACACACTCAGGGAGCTCTAATACCACTTGATGAAGGGTGTTCCCCTTAATACCTCAAACACATAGCAGAAATAGAGAAATAATAACAATTTGCAAAAACTAAAAATGAGCTTCTTATTATCTTCAAAAGTATGGAATTACAAATTTTCAAAAAATATAACATGCAAAGCCATATGTGATTTCCTTACAATGTTTTGTAAGCCAGAGCCACAAACAACCAACCAGAACTTCCCTAAACAACCCTACATGCCTTCCTTATATAGGTAGTTTTCCACTGCCTAGGAAGGTTCTAGAAATTAGTCCTAACCCTTGAGGCTGACCAACTCTAAAATTATTTTATTTTTCATATTTATTACATAGAGTCAGCTCAAAACAATTTCAAACTTTAATTTCAAGCAACCCAACTTCTGTAGGCCATAATCTTTTAACCATAGCTCCGATTGGCTATTATAACCACTTTTTAGAAACAAATTTTTTTGATTTGCAACACCTTGACTATAAAAATGTTGTTTGTTAGGGTTTGATATCATTTCAGAGCCTTCAAGGCCTTTAAAATTGAGCTCAAAGATTTTGTACCAAAAATCCTCAATAACTTCACCAATATTGATGCTGTGACAATGAAGCTCAATTGACATGCTGATTTATCTAAGATGAGCCTCCACCTATGCAATCACATTATTCTAAGCTCGTATGACCAACTTACTAAAAATAGTAAGTTTCCACAAATAACAACTTTGTATTGAAACATCCCTTAAGAAAAAAGACAAACAAAAGTATTTTTGGGTGATGCAAGATTGCCCTTACACCTAGGATGCTCCTGCATCAGTTTCAAGTGCCAAAATTTTGCTATTATCTATATTCCGAAAAAATAAAACTAAATAAGTCAAAGTATTTTGAAAAAAATCATCTGGCCTTTTTTTTATCATACAAACAATCTAAAATGTAAAAGAAAAATATTCTCGGTATTTGAGAAACTAAGCAACAAATCTCACCTGAATATCTAGTATGTAAACTAAAAAATCTACCCTAACATTATACATTCTAATACCGTGTTACGTTTTGTAGAAATATGAATAATCTAAACTAAGTAAAAAAAAAAAAAAAAAAAAAAAGGGAAAATGGACTTGGAATGAAACTACCAAAATAGAGCTAGTTTACAAGAGAAATGTCAAAGCTTAGGGAAAAAATTACAATATTATAATTTATAGATATAATGAGGTCAAGGATAATGCATAAAAAAAAAAACTATGGTTTTCACTTATCTAATTTTCAAATCTCTAAGGAATAATCCAGTGAAAGGAGGAGAATGTGTAAGCTCGTTATTTAAGAAAACTTAATAAGCACATACAATATCATATTTAGGGTAAACATATCTTAAGACAATAAACATATTAAACTAACAAGACTATCCATCAATTTTGTTTCAACCTTTAAATTTCTATCACTTCCCATTCCACTTCATGCCTCACTATATTACCTCAATATAATTAGTTGTAAATACCTATTAATCGCATTTAATTGTAAAACATCATATATATATATATATGTGTGTGTGTGTGTGTGTGTGTGTGTGTGTGTGTGTGTGTGTGTGTGTATGTATGTAAAGTGAACACTTTTATAATAAATAAATGTAAGAAATATTTAAATGAAAAGACATAAATGAAATAATCCTAGTGAAAGATATGTTACCATGAGATAAGTCTATTTCCAAGAGCATGCATGAAATAATAAAAAAGAGGAGGCACACAATTTGAAAGGGGAAAGCAAAGAAAACCCCTTGTATAATATTATGAATGAAGGCAAGACCTATAGAAAAGAAAGGGAGAGAGCATTGGAACCATTGGCTCACTACAATAACATCAATGTGACATGTAGAGAATAATGAGAGAGAAGCATATCTTTTATAGAGATTGGAAAATAGTTGTATTTGTAATTCCAACTTCTATGAATGCCACATTCATGATAAGTGTGTGCAAAGTGTCAAGATTCTCTTAAGGATAAACTAATTTCTTTTATATAAGAAATTACAAAATGAGTTGTCCTCACACATGGACAAGAGGACACATGAATGCCATATCCTTCACATTGTGTATGGAGAGATCCTTAAAATATCCCAAATTAAATACATCCAAGAAAATATTCATATTTCTAACAATAAAAATCTTCCTAAAAAACATCGACCCTTTAATTAAAAGAATTATGATAGGTCAAATTAATAAAAAAAATAGAAATTTTAAATCTTAAAAAAAACCATTAGACTATAATGAAAAAGACAACATCTTCTTAACTCTTTCATTTAAATAAACAATTGCTAAATACTTGATTATACAATTAATTCATTTGTATTATAATAAAAATATTACAAAAGTGATTGTTTTCAACATTAAGAAAACCATAAAAAAAGTCTTACCATAGATTTAATACTTATGTGCCATGTCATTCTCCATCATGTTGTACTTACCATGGAGGAAGATAATTCCCCTCGTCATGAAAGGAAAGCGTGTAACGTCCTTAAGTTTCTTACAATAAACAAAAGTAAAAAATGATTCCAAAGATAGACTTCACCAATTTTTTTGTGGAGTCTTTTCTAAAAGAGATATGTCCTCCGTAGCAAAATCTTAACTAGTACGTTTTGAACTATTGAGACATTTCCCATAGTGAAAAGCTAATTATGTTTGGGAAAGGCTTTTAAGTGCCGCTTTTTAATCTTTTTATGACTTGTATGAATCATCTGATTTCACCACCACTCAATCATACCCCACTATTACACTTGCAATCATTTTCTCCACGAATTGCAATCGAATCAGAATCTCATCATGGCCGGTGAGGGCTTCCCTTTGATGTCCAGTAATTTCAAGCATTTCACTTCATTCATACTTGGAACTTGGGACATTTCAATAGAAACACTAATCTCATATAGTACACCTTTTTAAAGTTACATTGGTAAAATAAATTATTTATGTTTTTAAGTTACATTGGTGGAATGAATTACTTTATTATACAATGTGGGGGCTTTGGATTCATTTAAAAAAAAAATATATAATGTCTAATATAATGTCTAGTATGTAAGAGAATAAAGTTTTTATCAATGAAATAAAGTGAAAAGCTTTTTAAATAGTATCAGGGTTTTGTATAGAAGGACAAACAATAGTTCATTATAAAAATATCTAGACATTTAAATTTAAACATGAATGATCATCACAAGAACATGTATCAACATCTCATGACTATATGCTACCTTCTAACATTATTTAGTATTGTTAACTTGATAGTAAGTATTCTCATGTCTACGTGAGTCCCTTTATTTGGAAGGGTTTCTGAATTTGTCTAAACAAAAAGGAATAATCATATCCTATAATTCTCTCAACTATGTCTATCAATGCTTCTTTTCATATAATTGCTTTAGGCACATGTAAGGCTCCACTATACAAGTGCGGAAGCTAGTTTTACAAGCATGTAACTAAACTTGAACATCAAACAAAAATTTTCAGTCTAGAGGTAGTTGTTTACTATATCCCAATATTCAACCATATTGGTTTGAATTACTTTAGACATTTATAGTAGGTATATTATTTTTTGTCCCATTCTAAATTTATGAATTCAATGTATAAGTACTTCATGCCTTATGGCTTTTAATTAAGGTTTATTCCTTCCATATTAGAGATTAGATTTAGTAATTTTGTTTTCTCATCTTTTATTTATGATTTGATTATGCTTTAGATCTACTTGTTAGCTTTATGTTTCATTGAAATATATAAATAGATTTAAAAAAAATGATGTCTCATAAGCTTTTTAATGTGATTGGTGACAGTGGCACAACACTCCCTCTAGTCCCATGTGGAACACATTTGACTTACAGGTATGAATCTTTGAAGTTACAAATGGGGAAACTCTCCTACATTTAACAAAATCGAGGCTCAAACTCACAAGTGCATTGAATCAACAAAGACATAAGTCCACGATCACAATAATCTCATGAACATTTTATTTCGATAAACACACCACTACCACCACCACTACTTAATCTACATATTAAATAATAAACACATAGAGAATTCAAAATAATTATTTAATTCTAATAAATTTGAAATCACCCATCCTTATGCAATTTTATCTTCATTCCTAATCATTTATCATAGTTTCATATAAATGTTTTATTATTTTACTCTATCCAAAAACTCATCGATTTCAACACATTTTAATGTTTTAAACTACTTAATTCTATCATCCTTATATGATATATTATTACCTCATTCATAAAGTTGGCTACACTTTTCCTCATCTTTTACCGATCTCAATTCATAAATTTCAAATTGTTTTACACCCTCTTCATGAAAAGTGTCAATAATGCACATACTTTGACCACCTTTCCTCTGTTATAGGGTGATTAGATTATGTTTTATTATTATCCATGATGTCCTTGTGGACATCGAAATTTCATGCCACAGTCAAAATCAGATTTCATGAACAGCGTGCATTCTTGTCAAATTTCTAATTATGCGGACATGAACTCAAGCAAAGACTTCAGATTAAAAGCTGATTTGGTGGAAAGTTTAGAATGCAAATTTGTAGAGTTGGGGGACCATTGAGAAATTTCAAACGCTTTAAATTGATATTTCACTTGACCAAATGACTGAAGAGGCAAGGAGGCTCCTTGATTGACGTTAAAGAACATGGAATCATAACTTACTCGAAGGAGGAATGTTCCAATCAAATTTCAAACATAGCGACCAAGCCGCTTCCAAAAACTATCAAAGGATAATGAAACCCCGGTGAGCTCTTGTTTCAAGCTCATGCTATGGGATCCTACACTCTTTTTTTTGAACTTGGTAGAAATCCCATTTGAGAAAGATAACAATAACAATATCTAAATTGTGGAGACGGATGATGAAATAAGGAAGATGATAACAAATTATATGGGTGAGCTAACCCTAGAGGAAGCAAGTGAAGAACATCAACTTATTCTTGACTTAGATGCACCATCACAAATCATTGTGAGTTAAATAACCTTAGTTCATCCATTTTCATATAGCAATACGTAGGATAGGAGTCAAAGCTATGCGACTTTGGTGTTCTTCCTACACATATATGGAGATTTTTCTCTTATTATAAAGCCTTCTTTATTTTAACTTTTTAAAGGATTCTTAGCTAGTAATAAATGGTGGGTGAGAATTACATTAAGTTTAATACAAGTTCGTAGTCCTATAGAAATGTCATCTAATTAATCTAATTCTTTGATTATTTTCCTATTTAGGTCATTTTAAAGAATGAAAATAGCTTATTAAAAATGAGTCTTCTTCTTCATACAAAAATATGGTCAAATATCTAACAACTAGTAACTATTCTAAAGACAAAGTCTCTCAAAAAACAAATGTGAATGACTATCGACATTGAAATATGTCATGATTGAAGCACATTCTAGTAAAGAGTTCTTGATGGGACTTTGCTAAGATGTGTAGAAAAAAGATAAGGTGAATTGAATTTTGAAATGATTATATGATGGAATCTATGGATGACACCTTTTTAAACATCCCATAACAAGGAGAATCTATTGATTGGATCACTTTTGGTGCAATATTAAGGGAGACATAACCAAGTTTGTGAAGAGGTGTTTAAAATAAAAAATATGTGTCCACATTCATAATACCCAAACTTGGAACTTATAGTGGTCTCCACAACATGCGCCTATTTAAAAAAAATTGGAGACAATTAAGTTTTGATCATTTTAACTTTTCTAATTTGATCTACCAAGGTTATATCTAGACGTTGTCTTAGTCAAGACTTACTTTCCTTGAAATTCTTGATAAATATAACTCAATGTACAAGGGGTTAGGATTCGAGATATATTTTTTAGTGTCATATTGAGTTTTAATAGGCCTCATGTGGCTATTTTGAGATATAACTACCTTCCATTGCTATCATATGTGAGCGTCAAGTATGTAAATTCCCAATATTGCATGAAGGCACATGATAGTTTCATTTATTATCTAGTAATTCAATTCATGTATTACATGACCCCTCTCTCTCTCTCTCTCTCTCTCTCACACACACACACACACAGAAACACACACACAGACACACACACACACACACGTGAGCGTGCACGCTATGATGGGAATATCTACTTGGCTATTAGGACCCCTTACATAATTTTTTTCTTTTCCTATCCACGTGTTTCCTTATCATTTATTTTTAATCCTTGCAAGAAACTATTTTTTGACCCTTTAATCAATGAAGTTAATTGAGTTTTCTTGAGGCCACCTAGTTGAATAGCTAAGGGTTCACCAAGGCAACTTGTCTTGGTAATACATGTAACCTGCCTTGGTGAAATGGGCGACCCACTAATAAAAGGTTGAATTTTGATGTTCTTGATTAACATTATAATAACTTTCTAGATCCTTTTTCTTCATTGATTTGTCTTCTATTTATGAGCTTAATTAAGTCTTGAATCCATGATCTTCTATTATTTTCTCTTCCTAACTCATGTTGCTAATTGATACTTAACTCCACCAATTCCATTTTCTAAAAATTCATCTACCCACCTAAGTAGTTTCAATCCCATTTCCATAGAGTCTCGAATCTTCAAGAGCTTTGAATTTATGATCTTTACATGCATTTTATGGGAGTTTGATTTTACTACCTCTTTTACCATAACTACATGGGTAAAAAATGAGTAAATTCTTAGTCATCCACACTGCTTTCTATTGCATAGCATGTTTAAACTCCTTACAAACCCCAATGGCTCTTTCTTCTTTAAGCTTAAAAGGCTCCACCATCACAACACTACTACTTATTACTTAGGCGTTGTTCACTTACTCTTGTTCCATCAATAAGAGAATTGTACGGTAGATAGGAGTGGAGAATATAGACCCTAGTCCCTTGAGTCCGCTAATATGTGATAGCTTCATCAAACATCTATCTACTCAACTATAGTCACATCTAGCACATTTCTTCTTATTTTCAATTGATATAGATTAGTTTACTTTCGAAAAAAATTCAAATTAGAGTTTATTAGTTCATTAGATTCATGCTTGTCTAAGTTAATGACATTCTAACACTATATTATGGTAGGATAGCTATAATTTATATATTTTCATTACAATTAAACAACTTAAGTTAATGTTATCAATATATACTTTCACATAACATACAAATAATTACGTTCACCATGCATAACAAGAGCATAATATAACTTAAACACAACAATATAACTATAAGACAAGGACTAAGAAAACAAGTTTGAATTGGAGAAAAGATCTAATAAGAGGGGCAAAAGTCCTCATCTTCACTCTCAAACAATCAAATACAATGTCAACCAAGTTTCCAAACTACAAATAATAACATGTAACCTATAAGTACGACAAATAGAAAACATGAATGTTACTACTTCTTCCACATCAAAATCTAGTTACTACAAACTTATTCACAGTCCTTAGGGACTCAAACATGCAAATCAATGCTAGATTCAAATTAAATATAAAAGACCTTTCACATTCCAACTATTAGCTTGTCCTATAGCAAATTCACTCATTCTACCACAATATAAGTGGGTGTTTGCTAGGACCTAGGAAACCTCATTGAGGTCACAAAGTTGTCATGACATTTCCTCAAGTCACTATGGAATATTTGCATCTACCATTGCATTTGATGAGTTTGCTACTTGTAACAGGTGACAATTTTAGAGATGTTAGATTTTCATAGTCTATATTGATTGATGTGTGTCCCAATATTCTCACACAATTGAATCCAAACATTGTATGCACCAAAAAACCCAATTATGGTTTTCGAGACACTAGATTTCCATGATTCATACTGAATGACAAAAGAAAAAGAAACCTCAAACAATTGAGTCCAAAAGTGCATGCACCAAGTAATGAGTCTCACAAGTTTAGAGACCTTAGATTTCTACAACTCATAGTGATTTACACATGACAAAACAATCTCACACTATTGAATCTAGAATTACATGCACCGCCACAAGAATGTCTAAATTCAAAATATTTGTATGTCTAGTAGAGATCTTATGCATTCGTTGGACTAAGTGCCAATATCTCCTTTAAGATTTGGGAGAGAAATTTACTAGGGGAGACGATCTAGTAGCTATCCAGGCTAACTTCGAGCTCCTAGAACTCCTAATCCATATGTCAAAATTCATCGATTTTTTCACTGAACCTCTGTAGGTGAGTGAAGAGCTTAAAGCTAACCTTTCGGCTTTTCTGCATTTACGAAACTCTTTGTAGAACTCATTGAGTGTGAGGTGGTTTAAAAGTGCCATTTTAAAACATTCGCCCAAAATCTGCTATGTTCACCCCGTAATAGATGCTCACCAAAAAAATAGTACTTTTTGCACAAATAAATCAACCAACAACCAAAAAAGCTAAAAAATGATAAACTATTAGTACATGTGTGATTGGCTATTAGTACATGTGCTATCATTTTTTGGGACTTTTATGAATGGTAATTAGGAAAATCTATAACGGTAGACACAACGGCAACGTCTATACAGCCACGAAAATGCACTTTCATACGAAAGAGAGGACTTAGTCAATTTTTTAAAAAGTTAGAAAAAGCAATGTAAAGAAGTGCATTTTCGTGGCTGTATAGCCACGGGCCATAAACCAGTCCGTCTTCAGCAGCCATTCTAACGGACGTTCCCTTCACTAGGTAGCCCTGAAAACCCACAAACACACAATGGTCCGTCAATTCCTCTCCATGCACATACGGATGTTGGAAAAGACAGTTTTTGAGCGAAAGGCGTACGTAGAAAAAGAGAAAGGGGTATAAATAGCCAGGGGCAGATGTCGAAAAGACAAAGGAAGGGAGAGTGTGGGTGCATGAATTAATCTAAGCGTACGAGGCAGGGCCTTGGTGTTTGCGCCAGTTTTGACGGTTATGTGAATAGGTGTAAAAAGAAAAGAAAAGATGCACTGTACATTAATTCCAGACAGGGGTGTCAGATGTATCAGAAATGGTGTGTCAGAGACAGATGAAATGCGCGTGGGCCTGCCATTTCTGTAAAACACGGGCGCCTTACGAAGGACAGGATGACCGTGGCAACAGCCCATTCACTCATCAGATACACTGTCAATATCATGTCCATTGTTTTTGGTGGGCCTTTTCTCCACCGGGTATTTCATTATCATCATTTCCTTGGGATTGTAATGGTCTCCCTCCCTTGGCTAAAAGTTAGTTTATGAGTCAATGAGTTTGATTCAAAAGACTACACAGTTAAAGACTACAAAGTTTAGTCTTTTGAGTCAAACTCATTGACTCGTGTTCATGAGTAGTGATTCATACGAATCCATATCTGATGACAATAATGGAATACTTAGCACTCATTGGATCTAGGTGATGCTCACAGAGGTGAAGCATCGAGACTTTCCAGAAGGTCGCCCATCTTAGTACTACTCCATCTCAAGCGTGCTTAACTATGTAGTCTCCTCCATAGTTAAACCCACTCTACTTTCAACCCCATTTGATAAGAATAACAAAAAAACTCTTCAAACTAAATAGCATTTAAATTATTACTTGAATATTTAAATCAATTATATACATTTTTCTTCATGATTTTACATTAAATTATTTCATGGGATGATAAACTATTTGTACTAGAAGAATTTTGTATGCTCATAATATTATTTTCTTAGTTTTCTTTCTATTTTATGTGATCTATAAAATATTAATAAGTGGTGCACTTTGTATTTACGTGTAATTCATACTCTAATTCCTATTAAATCTTATATTCTTCCCTTTTATACTCATTTCCATACACTTGTCATTAACCTCATGTTGATTTCACCTCATTCCACTCATCCAATTACATTCCCTTCTTTAATCCGATACACTTTTTCTATTGAAACTTCATTTCTTTGGTCAAATTTCTTATTGTGAATTGACATTATTATTATTAATATTAATTGTGAAGCTTGAATGGACTCAAATTTAAGACCTTCTAAATACTATGAGCTATTACTTAATAAAGTATCAATTTTATTTATAATATTATATAAATATAAAAAAAAACAAATTACAATAAAAAAGAGAGTAAAAAGTACCTAAATTTCCCAAACCCACACAAACTTTTAAACATTATCACGTTCTGCAATGACAAGAGATTCCCAACATCACATCATATAAAGGAACTACCGTCAAAACTAAGAATCTACCTAATTTGACAAGAATTATGAAGATTAGAGGTACTGACAAAGTGGGGAGCTCACATTGGGATTGAGAATATAATAAAGGGGGTTGACAAAGCTGCCACCTTTTAAAAGTTAAAACTTTGAGAATATTGCGTTTGAAACTTTTGACTAAAAACAGGTTCCATTTGCCTCGTCTCCCACACAATCATTGCTCATTCTTCCCGCCTTCCCTGGACAAAATACATTCAAGTGTAAGAAAGGCTCTTCTCTTCTTATCGTTTCAAGCTTTTTACAGATATCACACAAAGCAGTCCTGGTGTTTATTCAATTGATTGACCGTTTCTTGTAGCAGTTTTATTATTGTCCTTTGGATTTGTTGTCACCCACCATTGATTACAATGCACTACTCTTTTTTCTTCTTTACTTTTCCTTCTTTCATATTGCCATCTTTGAAATCTATAAAGATGGTGAGAACACCTGACAAGATATGAGCATTTTGTTCATATTCCTCACACTTCCATTTCTAGAATGGAATACTGTTTTTGTTTCTCTTAGGGTCTGTTTGGTTCGTGGAATTTAAATAACCCGGATTTCTACAAACCTTGGTTTAGCCAAATCAAGGTTTTGCATATCTTCATTCCAATTTTTGTGATTTTACTGAAACTGTTTGTTTCACTTGGAAGATGCATGTGAAGTGCGTAAGCTTGGAGTTGAAGGCAAATTTCAAAAAGTAGTCCAATCTATTGTTTTTACACTACTTAAAAAACAAAACCAGTTTTTGATTTTCAATTCCTGCCTGCTAGTAGGAATTTGGAAAACCTGGTTTTGAGGCAAAATTGGAAGTCGCGTATGCTAATACCATTTTGCAAATTATAAAACAAACGCACAAATTTTCAAATCCGGGTTTTGAAAAAGCCAATTCTTGTCATCTTCCATGAACCAAACGAACCCTTAAAGAAGACTGCTAGAGTTCTGCTGTATTTTTGGGTGGATTCAATATCATTAACAGTGACATTGGAAGATGATATGAGAGTTGTCCACAAGTTAATATCCAAGGTTTGGATTGGGTTGATGGGTTTGAGAATCTGAAATTAAAGATTCAAATTCAATATTTGATTTGATTTTGGGGCGTATAAATCTATTTTGTGATTGGCTCTTCTATGATTTAGGTGTGTATATATATTTTTTCAACATTCTTTGAATTATATTGTATTAAGTTTCTAGCTTGATTTTAATATCTTATTAACTTTTCTATAGATCAATTAGAATTCAAACCAAGAACCTCTATTGTATTTTTTAGATCCTCTATCATTTAACTATGAATCAACTTTGTGATTGGTTAACTTATAATTTATATGTGATATATTTGACATCTCTAATTAACTTTACATCTTAAACATAATATAAAATTAAAATAAACATGATTGTTTCATTTATCTTTTATTATTTTGGCTTATTATAACCATGTCTCATAATTTTCTTTAGTGTACACATACTTGAAATCTCAATCGTATTATGTCAATCAAAATTTGCAATATTGCATGATAGTTCTAATAATTCTTTTGTACATATATTCATGAATGTAATTACATACTGAATAGTAAACAAATAATATGGATTTGACACAAGGTATTGGGACTCAAGAATGCTATGGTCTAAGTATGCATGAATTAAAGGAAAATAGAGTATATTATTTGAAGCTTCTAATAAGTTGTGCATTGATTTGCATGTTTTGACATGTAAAAGGTGAAAAATGAGTGATTATCTATGCTACAGAAATCTATCTTATCATGTAGATATTTTTGGCTTACTGAGATTTTTTTGAGTAACACAATAATAATATAAAGTCATTATATAGTCCATTAGGAATCTCTAGAGCATAAGTATGAAAAATGTTTCTAAATCTTAGTGATGAGAAAGTTGACATTACAGATTGCATGCTACAATTGTAGTAGCCATGATATACTAGTCTAGATGGGTGCACCACATGTCACAAGATTTTGTGCAATGATGATGTCTATGCATGTAGTCAAAGATAGGGGAAGTGAAACAATATTTTGAATGTAAATAGAATATATGTAATGCTCTCACAAAATAAAAGATAAAACATGATCACATTATAATGCAAAAATTTAAGGCTTAGTTATATTATAAATGTAAGTACATTAAATGGCTATTAAAAAAAGTAGTTAAGAGCTATGATTCTTCATTTTCTTTTTTAAATTGGTAGCAAAATGATGCAATGCAAGGTAGGTGTACCTCCAAAGGAGATGATCTAGCCCCCAACAAGTAACCACATAGTAGAAATACAACAATAACACATAGATTTAGATATGTGAATATCCATCTCCTAGCTATCATACCTCAAGATGATCCTAGATACATCATGCTCTAATGATTCATCCCTAACTGATTGAATGAATATGGACATCACAAGACCCTTTACTTATAGTAAGAAAAGCCACAAGTTGGTAGATTAAATAACAATTAGGACATGCCCCAAGTTTACAACCATAACTACTCATAAGATAACATGACATTATGTAGCCTTAGCCATAGGCCCACACACCATCCAATGATCCACATCTAAGATCGCAGAAGCCAACTCCCATGGATCAAAGCTCATAGAAACAATCTCCAAAGTTCGCCCAAGAAATAAGGAACACATTACTAGTAACCACGAAAATAGATCTAACTCCAATACGATCCATCAAATCATTATGCACACATAGAAAGAGGTCCACCAATATGCCTCAAACATAACGTTAACTGTACGAAACATAGGGTCCACAAAATCCAAGCCTGATGCTCTTGCATGACCAACATACAAGATTGCCAACTACCTTTAGATGTTCCTGCATCAAACACCCTAGGTAGAAAAAGATCTTCTCAATAGCTAGAAGAACACCTTCTAGGATTCAACACATAAAACTTGAACTAGTTCTTCACATACATTTCCTTGAAGTTATCAATTGATACATTCTTTCCTTTTTTCCATTTCTGCATATCCTTTCCTACAACAAACAACTCTACATTTGTCTTCAATGTGCCACATGTTGATCTCTAACCATTTGAGAATCCTTCAACTCAACTCACCTACCAACACTCAGGTTTGTCCTACCAATTTTTGCATCCTGTAAAAGATTTAGGGAAAACTTCCTAGCACCCTTCTCAATAGTAAACACATTCTTGACACAATCATGCACTTTCATGCAATCATACTACCAAGATCTACTGAGTAATATATGACAACTATTCATGCCCGCAATATCACCAACACTTGATCCACATACTGCCTAATTGTTAGCATGAATGTTGATGATATTCCTATGGGGAAGTATCCTAGCATTGCTGGAGCATTTGAGAGATTGTTATAGTGGTTAGATGTTACATTTATGATTGTATTTTTCACTGACCTCAACATACTGAGAAGACTGAAATAGTAGCAGATAGTGATTGGCACCATATGGATCGAGGATAGAGGATGAAGTCAAGC
The DNA here is from genome assembly GCA_028749045.1 of Cupressus sempervirens. NCBI lineage: Eukaryota > Viridiplantae > Streptophyta > Pinopsida > Cupressales > Cupressaceae > Cupressus > Cupressus sempervirens. Next base: position 909,323,313 of record CM053785.1, read on the forward strand.
ATAGTTGATAACATGTTCTACAAAGTGTGCTGATGACATGGCTAAGAGCACATGCATAAATTTGAAGAGTGGTGATATTTATTCGAGATATACATAAAATAGTTTACAGACAAAGTTCCTGAGAAGTGATTTCTAGTAATTGGATTATATCTCCTAACATGGACAGAATCCAGTTGAGCACACTCATACAGAGGTAGAAGATATCTCGATGATGATGTTGGTGAGTGCATGAAGTCTAAGGTCACACATGTAAAATATTTGTAAAGATTGCGATAAAAAAATGTTATGTAATTATGAAAAGATGTAATGTAGTTTATTATCTTAATGATGTCCTACTGTAATTATAACTGGGAAAGCCTCAAGCCTGACTCAATGAATTATTTTGAGGACTTGGTATAAAGAAAAGTTATTTTCCTTGTGATGAAGTGTGTAAGTGATAGTGAGATGCTTTTGAAATAGAAAGAAAATTATAACTACAAGGTACATGCAAGTAAGAGATTGAAGGGATTATGGTGATGTGAGTGTGCATATCTCATATTGAGATTTGAGGAGTATTTGGTGTAGTGGAGGCATAATGAATGAGAAAAATAATTA